>OX359270.1:4956576-5444076 GCA_947179155.2 Hedera helix | reverse complement strand
CTTATTTTCCAATTTTTTTTTATCATGTGTGATCCTATTTATCAGTCTCATAAAAATTAGGGTTGTCACATCGGGACCAGCGTGTAGCAGAGTTGCGGGCTGCTATGGGAGATTCTGAGCCGTCAAATTCCACCATCCCTCTGCCCGAGATTAGCTTATCTCGGGATGAGGAGATGTCTCTCTGGACCGCGTCTCAGGATCCCCCCACTAGCACTACTGACAGAAATCAAGTGTTGGGTCTACCGAGGTTACCAGTCTATACACTATATATCTGGAGGTATTTATTTTAGTATGTTTCTTGTTATTTCATAATTTATAAAATAATATAAATTAGTGGTAATGTTATATTTATTTTTGTAGGCTCTAGCGAGCGCTAGCGTCCGAGAACACCTGTTGGAGCATCACATACGGGCACTGACTTGGACGACGAGCTGTTCCAGAGGGTTATGGCGGCAGTTTCGGAGACGTTTCTTATGGATTCGATATTCCTTCATCAAAACCTGTTTGGCCATTCTCACCTCCACCAGTTTGCTCAGGACATTGCATAAGGGGCCACCTTCGAGAGTACGGGTATCCCTACGGAGCAGGTCATCGTGATACGCAACGAGCTGATTTGGATGGTGGTTATCTTACTTTCGGAGGCTTTTGGACCGCTGTTGAGTCAGCCACCGACTACTCAGGTATTCTATTCATTTTTAGTTGTATATTCTGCATGTTATTTAATTTTCATTTAATTGTCTCTTTAATTTTGAATTACAGACTCATAAGTTATATTTTCAATTGTATCAACAGGGTGGCGATGATGTGCGGGCTGGCAATGCCAAGCAGGCTGGTATTGTGGAGTAGGCTGGCGATGTCGATCGCGAGCAAAGGGATGCCGATGATGATTTTCATACACCAGAGCAGCATCGTCGACCCCCGATCGATGATTCTCCTTACACCATGGGTAGTATTACTTTAGGTTGATTTTTTTGTATAACATTTACTTAGATGTTTTTTAAAACATTTGTAGTTGCTTGATTTTATGTAAATCATTGTATTTTAGCTTGATCCTTTGTAAACCAATGTTTTTTAGTTTTGTTTTGTAAATCGTTGAACATAGTTTAACATTTTGTAGTTTATAACTTATTCGAAATTAGTTTGTAAATGTTATTGTTCAGAACGATATATGTTGTTGGTATAGTAGTTATATATACACGTTAAAACATGTATATATGTTGTAATTAAAATAGTTACGTTATATGTGTTATAATATATATATATATATATATATATATATATATATATATATATATATAGATTATTGTATGCGTTGTTGGGATAAAGCAGGTTACAGGTACAAAAATGTGGTTTAAAAACTTGATAACTGAAAAAACAGCCAAGTTTGTTTTTTTTTTTAAATTGTTATTCGACGGAATAGTATAATTCCAACGGAATTTATGTCGAAATAGGTAAATTTTAATTTATTATTAAATATTTAATCTCGATGGAATGCATATTATTCCGATGGAATTTCTGTCGGCAATAGCAATTTTTTATTTATTATAAAATAGTTAATGTCGACGGACGATTATTTAATACCGACGAAATTTTCATCGGCATTCCAAAAACCTGGACGAATCTAAGAGAGCCATGTGGTTGTGTTATTTTTGACGGAATATAAATATAATCCCGAGGGATTATATTTCATCGAAAATTATTCTCGACGGTTTTTTTTTTTCGTTTTTTATTCCGTCGGAGATAATTAATCTCGACATAATTGTCGTCTGAATTATGCCCGACGTGGTTACTTACGACTGATTTTTTGACAAAAAATTTCATTGGGAATAAGTTAGTTCTGATGGAATAAGCTTATTCCCCATGAAAAATTCTGTCGGAATTAATGCGTTTTCTTGTAGTGTATACAATTATAACAAGACATCTTATTATTAATCCATTTCTCAAATATATAGTTAGAGTAGTTGTATTTTTGTTATGAAAAGTTGTATTTGTTCTTTATTTTATTATTTTGGCTCTTACCATGAAATATCCAATAATAAATCTTTCACGATAAGATACACTTATACAGTAACAAGTTTAGTTATGAAAGTTGGTTGGGTAGCTAACCATGCTAGCCCATTCTTTATGCTGTGAAAATAATTTATCTGATATTACAATCTTTATCACAGTGATATTGTTCAAATTGGATTGGATAGCTAGGTTTTACTTTTTGGGGGACATAACTATTATTGTTTAGTGTAAGAACAAGTTAAGTTAATTATTCTTTTTGTATTTTAGTTCAGTAATAATTACAAAATTGCCACTGAAAAATAATAAATTAATAACCATCCGCACAACTAAACCACAAAATGCGAATGATACGGCGATCATTTCAGTCTCTTATCCCGTCCGCAATTGAATGGGTGTTTATTTTTAACATTAGATTTGAAATTGGACAATTTAGATTTATTGAAGGATAATCCTATTTTTATAACTATAGATACACACACACACACACACACACACACACACACACACACACACATATATATATATAGGTAGTGATCCATATCAAACGTTTGCTATAGACACTATTTCAGCAAACGCATCTCTCACCATTGAATGCAAGATCTAATGGCTAGGATGAGGGTCTGGTCGCACCTCTTGCATACGGCTAGCGTTTAATTGGAAATGACCAAATTATCCCTGGCAGCATGTGGGAGTCAAGACCATGCAAATTTTTTTCCTGGGCACATGACAGAGATGCGACTAAAATAGATGGAGTTATGTTGAGTTGCTAAACCACTACAAGAAAAGTGCCTATCAGCGACCGTAAATAACAGCAACCGAAAATTTCCGTCGCTAATAAATGGTTATAGCGACCGAATACTGCGACCGAAGATTTTTTTCGACGCCAATATTTTTAGCGACCGCTTAGGGTCGCTAATTCCGTCGCTGTTACGAAAAGTCACCACCAAAAAAGCGCGGGAGAATTGGCGCCAAAATCAGTGACCGAACATCGATCGCTAAATCAGTAGCTACTGTATTCGGTCGCTATTGGTTCTATTGTGGTCGCTATTTCGGTCGTAACAAAGGCCACGTAATTTATTATTCAGCGACCGAATGGAGGTCGCTATTAAGCGGTCGCTGTTACGTCTTTACCTAAACGCAGTCGCCCCTGAACCAGTGCATACTGCTTTCTTTTTGCTGCTGGAAGGAGAAACGGCGAAATGGCGAATATGCAGACTGAAATCTTCTAATTTGAGAGGCAAGCAGTAAGAAATCGTGAGAGAGAGAAGGTCCTCACCCCAAAACCCTGGTATGCATATTTATTTGATTATATTTTCGTTAATCTGATATGGATAATATCAATTCATTTTCTTTATTTTTTGGGTTGAATAAGTATAGTATGTAAATGACTATACTTGATAGATTTGTGGTATTTTGATTTGAATTGTGGTTGTGTTTATGGGAAATGTGGATTGCTGATCTGGGTTTTGGATATATGTTTGTTTGGCAGCTTAATACTTAAAATTTCCCCCGATTTAAGTGTAATTTACCAATTTCAGTGACGGGTTTGTTTGAATTTATTTAGTATCAGTCAATTTTCTTTGTTTTACGTTTCATGCTGAGAAAATTTAGGAAATGAATATTGTGATTACTTGAAGCTTTGATATTTTGCCGGTAGCTAGAAGAAAACAATTACCATAAATTCAAATAATTAAAAGAAATCATTATAGGTTTGTTTGTAGTGTCAGGTTTGTTTCATGACATTTGTGTGCAATCACCTTGTGCACGCAATATTCCACCAACCATGCACACGGGTTCATACCATAGTAATCTAGAAGTGACACCCCAAGAATAACATTATTTTTGTGAAACCATGACAAATGCTAAGGTACTCATCACTAGGGTCAAGTGATCTATCACTTGGCTCTCGTCACTAGGGTCAGTGATCTATCACTTGAGCTTAACCCCTTGGGGTTTTCTATGCTAAGCAGATCTTTAATATCATAGTGAGCTTTGTAACTTTTGTGATTCTTTCAAGAATTATGATCATGTGCTTTTTGTCTGTGCATGTTTCCTTGATGTATGAGTTACATGGACTTCGCATTGGGTCCTGTTTAAGTCATTGAACATTTGAAAGATGAGGCAAAATGAAGATTTTGCATTCTCGTTTGAATTAGTGTTTTTGTAGAAGTATCTTTTTTCTTGATAAAACATCAAGAGTTGGCGAAGTATAATTTTTCTGGTCCTTCATATTATTTTATATGTGCAGATTTTGTACTTTTCTAGGCATATTGTGTGCAATAGTACACTGTATGATGTATTACAGTGTATGCTGTATTTAGTACACTAAATGTTGTATTACTATGTATTTTGAATTACTCTATAATTGCTGCTCGTTTTTTTTTATCTGTGTGTTTGCATTTTTTAAAAGTGGGCATCATCTCTACCTTGGCGGTTCTCATATTCATTAAACTGTTTTCATATTTTTACTTAGGTTAGACCGTTTGTAGCTCATAACAGATTCATCCTGAAATTAAGCCTTAAGCATATCATGTTGACTCCTTGAGAATTGGTTGGATAGACACCTATGAGAAGCTCTTGGCATAGATGTTCATTTTTATTGGTTTTGGGATGAAAGAGTAGTCTAACAAACCTTAGGTTGGGTAATGCATTTATTCTTATAAAATATGTGTAAGATGATAAGCTTACTCAATAATAATAGTCCTGGGCTTCAAATTCGGAAATAAACTGAATACTACTAATAATAATAAAAATAATAACACTAATAATAATAATAATAATAATAAAATAAAAATAAATAAATAAATAAACTAAGTAGATTTGCTTAGTTTACCCCATCTAAAATAAACTGAATACTACTAATAATAATAAAAATAATAACACTAATAATAATAATAATAATAATAAAAATAAATAAATAAATAAATAAACTAAGTAGCATTTGCTTAGTTTACCCCATCTAAAATAAACTGAATACTAGTGCATGTAACATTAGGAGCTTAGAAACCCGTTCGACATTCACTCATTAAGAGTGATTGTCGAATAGTCCCCAGTCTGGGACTATTCCTAGATGTTCCATCTCTCACTTAGGCCGGTGTGACTTTCATACGAAGCCATATGCCATCGGTAAAAGAACAACCAATACTGGAGTGTTTGTTCAAGGAGATTGTTACAATGAGGTTGGTCGTGCCTTTTATGGGGAGTTGGAGAACGTTATTGAGTTGTCGTACAAGGGTACCTACGGAGGTCAGATTAATCTGTTTAAGTGTCGTTGGTTTGATTCAGAAAAAGGCATACGTGTCGATCGACATGGAATTGTCGACATTGACCTCAACAAAAGGACATATATGAATGCACCATTTGTGTTGCCAACTCAAACACAACAAGTATATTACACTCCTACTCCTATTCGAAAAAGGGATAGACCGCCTACAGATTGGCAAGTTGTCATTCATACTCCCGCACGCAATAGTGTCCAATCACTAGACGGAGAAGTCTACCAAGAGGAGACGTTACATAACCCTCCTATAATAAATGTCGATGACAACAATCAACTCAACAATTTAGAGGGTGGAGGTGATGATGATGAATTGGATCCCGATTTAGTACAGCAGTTAGATGACAGTAATACTGAGGAGGAAGAGTTTTTAAGTGACACCGACACTGAATCTGAAACATGCGATGGTTATGATTCTCCACATATTCGTGAAAATAATTCTGAATCTGACAGCGAGTTTCATTAAAATGTATGTTTAATATACATGTTTTATATACACTTGTCATTAATAATTGCACACATGTTTTATATATTGTTGGCCTGCCATAAACCATTGCACACATGTCATAATCATTTACATTTAATATGTCATTTTTTTTAAATAGATGTCATTTTCACCACCGCCTAGAAAGCGCAGTTTGGGTCGGGGTCCAAATCAGATCCCCAAGGCCCCAGATAATCTAGATGATCGCATTCCATTGCAGATTCGCCCTGATCCAGACAGCACGTAAGTTATTAATTAACCATATAGTAGTATAATAAAAAAGTATTATTGTTGTATATATATTAATATAAATTATTGTATATTTCAGCGATTTTGCAGATATTAGGGTTGTTAAATGTATTGCACAACTGTGCCTGCAAAACTGGCCTACCCCAGCTGTTACATGGGCCAACACACCGCTTGCCCACAAGGAGGCATGTTGGCAGGAGTTTCAGGTATTTTTTCCTAAGTTACAGATATTCTATTCACCTAATGTTTACTATTATCAGATTATAATAGAACTATTTTAATGTTATTATTGTATTTTAATTTCAGAAAAGATACAAATGGGACGAGGCACAGAATAGTGTTATACAGACACTGTTCTGGCAAAAGTGTGTTGTTCTAACAAAAGACAATATAAAGAAGGAGCGGAAAAAGGCACTCCACAATGCTGGCATAGACCATCCTGATCATGCTGGGGAGTATATGCATGAGTATGCCCCGTGGTGGTGCTCACACGATATCTGGGCTGAGATGTGCCAGCAGTGGCGGAGTGAGGAATGGGCAAGGAAATGTAGGACTGCTGCCAGGAACAGATCCGCTGGTGTACTTGAAGGGGAAAAGCCAAATGGTACATATAAAGGCGGTAGTATATCACAGGCGGAACATTTCGCTCAAAAGGTACGAAGTTTGTTATATAGTAGTTTATTTATGTTTACAGTCATATATTTATTTTATTAGTATGCATTTGCATTATATAAACATATATTTATACACTTGTCATATTTGTAGTCTTGTGGATCCGAAAGCCAAACTGAAAATTGGTTGGATGTGTATGTGGCGACCCGTGATGGTCTGCCTGATGCTTTGCGGATACGGGTATGTTTTTATCTATGTTATATGTTTATAATTCTTTGATGTTATTATTAATGTTGATTATTTACTTGTAACTAATCAATGTATAACTTTATTACAGGACACTTACAGTCAATTAATGGACGAGCGGTATCCCCCTGGCAGTCCTCGTCCATCAATTGATCAAGAATTATGGGAAAGAGCGTCAATTGTAAAGAAGAATTTTGTCAAGGGCCAAGGACAGCGAAGACGGCCGATTATTAGTCCTTCTGGCAGCTCGGGTAGCCACTCTACGCAAGCATCATACAATCCGACGACACATAATGCTGCGGAGTGTGTTCGAGCCATATGTAGAGATCCTGCCCTCCTGCGTGAACTGCAAGATCATCTTAAGGCGTTGAGTCCCGAGTCCTTATCTAATGCAGTGGCGACAGCAGCAAGCCAGACAGATCGGGAGGAGGCTTCGCATGACGAGGTAATCTTATCAATTGCTACAATTAAATTAATCACTCAAAAATACTATATATATAGATGTTTCAAACATGTTTTGTTTTTTTTTTCTTTTCAGGAACGTACGTAGCAGCCTTATATCTCGATGATGCATGAGCTACATATCTTTCCTGCATTCCCTTTTGTGCTCATTTTATGTTATACCACATGCACGATCGAAAATATTATTGTACTTTTGGGATTTATTGTATATATATGTATTTAGATTAATGGATGTTGATTTTATGTCATTATTTTGAATGAATTTAGTATTTACTTGGAGATCTAGATAAGATCTTATTGTGCTGTGTGTTGGGATTTTAATACAGGTTATAAAAACTGGGGAAATCAGAAAATCAAAAAAAAAGATTTATTTATTTATTATTATCTGCGACCAAATTCGATCGCTAAAGGTCGGTTGCTAAAGTTATTTCCGTCGCTAAAACAATCGGTCACTGATGACGGTCGCTGACATGTGCCGATCGCTATTATTCCTGACGGTCGCTAACAATCGGTCGCAATTTTCGTCGCAAAAATTTCGGTCGCTAATATCGGTCGCATGACGTGGTGCCACGTCAGTACAATGCTGATTAGGCTCTAGCGACCACATCAGGCGCTAAATGTCGGTCGCTGTTTATCCGGTCGCTGTTATCGGTCGCTAATGTGCACTCTAGCGACCAGATTTTATGCGACCGCCTTTAGCGACCTATTTCGGTCACTATTTTAATACTAGCGACCGATTGCGGTCGCTAAATGTCGGTCGCTAATAGCTGTTTTTCTTGTAGTGAACAATATTTTCCCCTAGCTGCATGAGGGATATGCAACCAAGAATTTTTTTCCCTGGCCAAAACACAAAGTCGTTTTAATAAATACTCATGGCCAGATGAAGGACCTGCGGCCAGGTGCTTGTTAAAACCAGATCTGTTTGCTCAGTTTTCTATCAAACATTTGCTGCAAGTGAATCTAGGGGAAGAAAAAGACAAAAAAAACAACTTTCTGCTACACAGAGTCAAATTTACATCAACTTTCAACTTTTCTTCACTTAATCATCTCCACTTACAAGTAAGAATATTCCAACCAGACTTTTTTACGATTTTATATTTCTTTTTAAGATACAACTAGAATGACATTTTTTAAATAGTAGAATGCATGATACTATGGAAAATTGCTACTTACATACAGTGAATAATTGGTCATGCAATCCTTTATATAGTAGAGTATTATTGGTTTTATTGTTGGAATTTTTATGCAAAATATGGACAATTCGAGCTGTAGGATTTCATAGAATTGAGGAAATAGTACATCGTCCAGTGGAAGATGTATATGGACCACTTTGAGGGACAAAAAGTGCAGGTTGCTAATACCATCCCTATAGATACGTACTTCAAACAGTACAATAAGATCACCCGAGGATATGTGCACCGCCCTAGACCAGAAGGAGATCCTGACACATCCTACAAGCCTTGGTCAGTATTTAGTTAACATCTCATGGTTAGCATGGTAAGTTATTTAAATTTTGATGTATTTATCAATTCATATAACCTCTTGTATACTTCAAATTCAATGTTAAACATTTTTATTTGTTGATTTATTTGTATTATTTTTTCTACAAACATTATAGGTTGAGAACTCAAAAACTCTTATGGACAAAGTCTTCAAATTCTACCAAGATTTTCCTCCATAATACAAATTGATGAAAGAGGGTTGGGATCACTTGTATGTTATTTATGATGAGGATGTGAGGGGGGGGGGGGGGTAGGTAGGACCATATTGGGGGTGAGGGCAGGACCATATTGGGGGTGACCATACTGGGGATGAAGAAATAGAGATACCCAGCTCGTCGCCCATATATGACATATACATCCCTAACAAGCAAAGTGATATTTCGCAACTTACATTCGAAGGCGTATCAACTTTTATTGGGGATGAGGTTCCAGTAGAAAATGTCCCCATACAGACTAATTATGGAGAGAAAATGGGTATACCAAAGAGACTTCATGGGCAAAAGATCCAATTTATCAATGAAAATTTCTTCTCTCTAAATCATGTAAATCCTCATATGTTTCCCATTAAGCATCCCTAAAGAAGGTATAGTTTGATTCATGAAGATATAAATTCCTTTATGCCTGGAACATAGATATATGCGCATGTCATGGACTATTATATGTTGCTTTTGCGTGATCGTGAAGAAAAGTACCGAGTCGAGGGGATATAGAGGTGGGCCAAATTTGGGTTCATGCCCTATTTCTTCATGTATTTGGGGACAGATGCGTTGTCCGGACAGGACCTAGATAGCACAACTCAATTTTGTGATTCATATGTTTAACCTCGAGTTGAACCGCCCTTATATGAGTGCGATTACATTCTCATGCCTATATGTGTGACCGGTAAATGACATTTTATACCTCGAAAGATTATTATCCTTGACCCTCAATATAAGGATACACCTTTTATCAAGTTGTCTGATATGTACAAGGAATACATCGAAGTAGCGGTAAGTGTAATATTTAGCGTTTTTTATTAAATGCTGCATAATTTAATGCATTTCTAATGAAATACAACACTTTTTTTTTTCCTTTTATACTAAATATAACACATTTATTGTAAGTACATTGGTACTGCTGTCTTTGCGAATTGGTATCCTTATGGGTGGTTGGACTCTCAAGAAACTAAAGATCCATACAGTAAAAGATAGGCCAATGCAGTCTAACATTTGCGATTGTGACGTTTTCGTCTACAAGTACGTTGATTACTATGTGCGGGGCGACCTTAACTTTACCAACAAAATATGGTCTGATGAGGATATGTCAATCTTTAGGTATAAGATAGCGTATGAACTATTCAAGTGTAAAGCTAGAGGCATACCTAATGTTATTTAAGACACAATGTATTTATCAATTCAATGGAGTATGGTTTATATTTTCTTTAATATCAGTGTATTCTGACATGGAGCCTGACATATAGATTAATTTTACATTGTTAGTTAGCTTTGTATTTTGCTGAAATATATGATGTTGGTGATATAATATGATATGATGACATGGATTCTCGTAAAAAGTATGAGATTGGTGATTTTTTTTTTTTTTGTAAGTGCATTATGTTGAAATGCAGGTTGTATGTCATGCAAATGTTAGCTTAAAAATGCATGTATACTGGTCACAAGTCCTTCATGCGACTAGTGGCAACTCAACATAACTCCCTGTATTTTGGCTACATCATTGCATGGCAACCAACTCCCTGTATTATGGTCGAATCTCCCTTATGCAACTAGGGAGAAAAACATTGTCTGGTCGTGACTCCCTCATGCGACTAAGGGCAATTTGGTCATTTCTAGTTGAACCCTGGCTACATGTAAGAGTTTCACTAGCCGCGTGAACGAGGTGCGGCCAGGCCATCCTCCTAGCTATCAGATCTTGCATTCAATGTTAAGAGATGTGTTTGCTGAAATAGTGTTCATATATATATATATATAGCAAAACGGGATGGGAGCCTTTTTTTTTCATCCAATCCAATAGTGGTCATTTCTAGTTGAACCCTGGCTACATGTAAGAGTTTCACTAGCCGCATGAGCGAGGTGTGGCCAGGCCATCCTCCTAACTAGGCCTGTAAACGGATCGGATTCGGATCGGATCGGGGTCGATCCGAATTCGAATCCGATAATAATTACCGGATACCCGATTACCCGATTACCCGACGGATATCCGTTATTAACTACCGAATCCGAATCCGAAATAATCCGATTATCCAATCCGATTACCCGATCCGATTAAAATATATATATTAAAATATATATTTGAAAATATATTAAAATAAATGTATTAAACTATATATATATATATATATATATATATATATATATATATATATATATATATATATATATATATATATATATATATTAAAATATATAATTTAAAATATATGTATTAAAATATATAATTTAATATATATAATAATCGGATCGGATTATTATCGGATCGGATCGACCAATATCCAAATCCGATCCGTTTATTAATCGGGTTATCGGATTATCGGGTAATCGGGTTTTAAAAACTATTCCATATCCGGCTAAACGGATCGGATTCGAATTCGGTAATCGGGTACCGTTGACAGCCCTACTCCTAGCCATCAGATCTTGCATTCAACGTTAAGAGATGTGTTTGCTGGAATAGTGTTCATATATATATATATATATATATATATATATATATAGCAAAACGGGATGGGAGCTTTTTTTTTCATCCAATCCAATCTTATTCGTCCATTGCAATATCCAATGACTTAGGTATGAGTCTATCGCATAATTATTTATAGTACTACCGCACAATTGTTATGCGGTATATGGCACACACAAAAATTACCCATAGTACCCCAAAGATGCACACAAAAAAAAAGTTAGGGGTACCGCAGAACTGTTCTGCGGTACCCCCTAAATTTATTTTTTTAACCTATCGCAGAATAGCTTTGCGGTACATCCAAAAAGTATAAAAAAATAAATAAAATTGGGATACTTCATAACAATTCTGTGGTACCCGTTAATTTTTTTTTCTAGCTACCACAAAATAGTTCTGCAATATGTACAGAAAGCAAAAATAAATAAATAAAATAGGGGGGGTATCGCATAACTGTTATGCAGTTCCCCAAATTATTTTTTTTCTACTTTAACCGCATATTGACTTCTTCATCTTCTTCTTTAATCAAACAAGCCCACTTATACATACATCTATGACTAACAAGATGCAATCCGCATAACATTTGTTTTTTTCAAATCGAATATATATATATCAATCTAATGTCAAAAGAACGATACTACTTTTTATGAAATAAAGAATGATACTACTTTTATGTTCCCATTCTCTGTCAGTTAGTATAGTTCTAGTCTTCTTTTCTTGATACTTGTGTAATTTGGGGAAAGCATTTTTGGTATCGTAAGCTCCAAAAAATTATTTTTCCATGTATTCTTTCTCTTCACGGCCCAACAAAGGTATGCATTCAAAGTCATGTTCAAGCTAAATTTCAGTTTCTCAAAGGAGCCGTGAGACCTGATAGTGGCAAGAGGAGCACAAAAGGTTCCTACTCAGTGCACAAGGTTATTATTAGGTGTAGGTTGTGGCACAATCAGAAATGGACATAGGTCTCTTCCCAAAATCGAACTGAAGACCATATTGAATTGAATCAAACTGTACTGATAAATAATTATGAAAAAGCTTAAAACAAGGCATCTGTCAAGGCTGGTTTCAATTTCTTTTTTCTTTTGATTATCAAGTTTTTTTTCTAGCAAATGATTTTATGTCCAATGGTCATAAACCACATCCAGTTTCTAATTAAAGTTAAAGACTTATAGCAAAAGATTTTTAAATTCTTACTGTAATTAAAATTTCTGAATTATACTTCTTGGAATGTTTATATTGATTTCTTTGCCATGATTAATTTCATTTCCTGCCTCAGGAGGTCTGTGATGTAGGGAACAAAAATTTATCCTTGGTGAACAGCTAGGACTTCTAAAGGAGTTAATTAAAGGGTTTGTCGAGGGAGGGAAGAACATTAGGGTCAACAAGGGTAGGTTGTAGAGAGAGTGATGAACATCAGGGAGCAGCAAGAGTAAATTGTGTAATATTCTATGCAATGTCTCTTTTATGGTAGATTTTATGGATTGCACCTTGTCATTCATAGATGTATGTACAATCGAGCTAGCTTGTTGGATTGAAGAAGTCGATATGCGGTTAAAGCAAAAAAAAAAAAAAAAATTATGGGGTACCGCATAACAGTTTTGCGGTATCCCTTAATTTTTTTTATTTTGCTTTCTAGACATATCGCAGAACTATTCTGCGGTAGCTAAAAAAAATTAAAGAGTACCACATAACTGTTATGCGGTACCCCCTATTTTTTTAATTTTTTTTGCTTTCTATACGTACTGCAGAAATATTTTGCGATAGGTTAAAAAAGAATTTTAGGGGGTACCACATAACAATTCTTTGGTAGCCCTAAATTTATTTATTTATTTATTTATTTTTATTTGTTTATATCCAAAAGGTATTATGGCCAATTTTTGTGTGGGTTATATACAGCAAAATAATTATGCGGTAGTGCTACAAACAATTATATGGTAGGCTCTTACCTAAGCCATTGGATATTGCAATGGACGGATAAGATTGGGTTAGATAAAAAAAGGCACTCATCCCTCTTTAACTATGTATCATTCCTACACACACACACACACACATACACACACAGAGAGAGGGACCCGATTTAGGGCTCACGCTAGCTAGGGACACTATTCCAGCTAGTTGATCTTTCACCGTTCATTGCATGATCTAATGGCTAGGAGGGGGTCTAACCACTAGTCCTAGTAGCGGCCACAGAGAATTTTTTAGCCTGACAACTATTAGGACTATCAGTCAGGCAGACTACGTGGTTTTGGGTTTTGGCCTGGCCGCCTGTAAGAGTAACGGCCAGAGAAAATGACATTTTTTTTCCTGGCCGCACCTCCTACATGCGGCAAGACTAAACCCAAAACACTTTCTTTTTTTATGAGATTTGATAAAGCATATTATTATATATTTATTCCCTCTAAAAGTATATTTATTATTTAATTTTAAATTGATTTTATATATTAATTAGGTTTATTTTTGAATAGGTGTTGTGAATTTAAAAAAACCTAACTTTGGACTCAAGCACAAGGCCCAAGAAGTGTTTCAGCAACGTGAGAAAACAAAAGAAGAAGACTCCAATACGTCATATGAATTGGGAGGATAAGTCAGAATAAAAATCTAACTCTTTAACTATTGAAGGTACATGATGGGTTATAAAAGGGATCACGTTGCAAGCAACAAAGGAACACAAAAAGTAGCAGCTCCAATACAGCAGCCCATTACGGAAGAAAAAAAAGAATCCAGCTTGCATCATCAAAACAATACCATAGCAGCTTACATCACCATCCAAAGTAGTTTCACGTCATTATCACAAAGCAACATAAAGCATCATTGAGCTTGGCACAGAAATCGAGGAATAACACAGCAACAAATTATTACCAAAGCAGCAACGCACCAGGGAGGAGATCAGCAGCAGCTTGGCATGAGGAAACAGAAGTTGTCGAACAATATACTCATAGGTTATCACTTAATTTCAGCTTTTGTATTTAAGTTTATGATGTGTTGCTAAAATTATTTTTGAGGTGTAGGATGAAACATTATTAATTATGTAATGTTCTGAAATTTATTATAAATTCCCAATTTGGTTTTAATGTTAATAATTTTTATTTATTGATTACTTTAAATTAAATTGTTTCATTCAGAAGATCATGTATTTTGAATAGTTTCTATTAATTTAATTTAATTCGGGTTGCGATTTAAACATTTTAATTAAGAACTTAGATTATTTGTTTTTCAAAAAGTGGATACATATAATACTTTGGTCTTATACATTAAGCCTTCAAAATTAAGAATTTACAATAAAAAATATTTTTATGAACTTAAATGAAAAATCTTGAGAAAGCATTGAATTGATTTTTAAATTGCTACTCCGAATTGATAATGAATAGTAAGATATACATAATTAATATTGTGAATTTCGAACCTCAGAATTTTCTTCCATTGATTAAAAGTTAGTTTAATTATTAGTCTTGATTTTCATTATATTTAGTTTTTAGTTTTAATTAATTCAAAAATCATTTTTCGTTAACTAGATTACAATTAAGAATAATTTAAATTTAATTAATTTTTCGATAATCCTAGTGGGATTGACCTCGTACTTTGCATTAAACTATTTTACAACAGATTCGTGCGCTTGCAAGTATTTTTACAAAATTTAAGCACAATACATACATTTAAATTATATATTATATACATTTAGATGTTACTTCTAATTTATATAGATGTACTAAATTACGTCTAAATTATATATATATATATATATATATATATAGAGAGAGAGAGAGAGAGAGAGAGAGAGAGAGAGGAGAAATGTTTCTCTTTTCCTTGGGGATAGTGCTATCTTTGGTCCCAGTGTTCTGTAGATGGGAGATTCTAACAATCAAATTATTTTACAGGATATTGATGATTTTAATGTTGGTCCCTACACCCTGAAAATGATTATTTAATGTTATCATTTTCTGGTCGCATTATGTAACGCTCGGATCTCCAACAATCAAAAAATTCAATTACTCCTGCCCTTTCAAACTAATAAATGTGGTCATCCAAATCAATACTAATCAATACTCCCTTCTATCTCTTTTATAAGTCGTTCTACAAAAAAAAATCATAATATAAGACAGTTTTATATATATTTTAAAAAATTAATTATTTTTTATTTTGTTTTTAAATAAATAGAGTAATTGAGAGAAGAAAAAGTAATTAGTGCATGAATAGTAATAAAATTTCGAACAAACATTAATTATCTAATATTAGAATTAATAAAATTTCTTTATACGTGTTATTATGTATTAAGTGACTTATAAAATAGAAAGGAGGGAGTATTAATATAAATGTTCCTTTCTTTTCATTATATAGGTCGTTTTTGATGTTTTTATTTTTTTCATAATATAAAACATTTTACATATATTTAGGAGAAAAAATCTAATTTTTTTTTATTTTACCCATAAAGATGGAGTAATTGAGAGAGAGAGAGGAGGAGGAATAATTAATTAGTGCTTGAGTAGTAATGAAATTTCAAACCAACATTAATTACCTAACATTAGTATCAATAGAATTTTTTAATATGTGTGATTATGTCTTAAACGACTTATATAATGGAAATGAGAGAATAACAAGTAGGTGTAAAGAGATTCCAATCTAAATCGATCCTAAATTAATTAGGAGTCAATTTTGTTAGTATTGAATTATTTTATCGAGTTTAATTTAATTTAATTTTTGGGCATAAATTTAATTACGTTAAATATGATTCGAAATTAATTAAGAGTTAATTACCTAGATTTAATCAGTTAATGTCATTATTATTTTTATACACCTTGGTGGGAATGCATTGAAATTCGAAAAGGAGTTCCGTAATTAACCTAACACGTTTGAAATATAATAAAAGCTATATATTGTTTTAAAAATGATAATATAGCTGAAGAGATATTGACAAGGCCAGGGCATGCATGTGATCATGAATGCATAATTATCGCAAGGTCAAATGTAACTCTCACGTCAGTCTTTCTTAAATGGATATCTTCTAAATACATCACTATAAATAGCCCAAGGGCCAGGCATTTTCTTTCATCATCAGTACTTATCCCATTTCTGCTATATATATTACTCAGTGTACTGACTTGAGATTGTTATTGTTATCAAGATGAGCAGATATTTAACTATTTAAGTGGGAAGCTTGTGAGCCAAATAGAGAGAGAGTCTGATGGAGATGTGTTCCTCTAAAATAAAGTTGCTTCTTTTATGATAGTGGCCGTAAAGTGTGGCTATATACTTACTATGGGCTTTCTGTTTGAAGAAATATTGCGACTTAATTTCATTTGAGTTTCTAAGTTTTGAGTGTATATATAGCTAAGGGGCGTAAATAAATATAAACGAATTCGAATATAATAGTATTTGTATTCGTATTTCAAAAATTAATTTATTATTCGTATTCGTATCCGGTATTCGGTGGATTTTAAAAATATTATCTGTATCCGGTATTCGAAATAATATCCGAATACGGATAATATCCGTTTCCAGTTATTTTATGCAAATAAAAAGATTATTTAAATATTATGGTATCCGGATTCGTTTTTCAGTCACCTATTATAAAATTCATTCAAATTATTTATAAAAAAATAAAGAAAAAAATTGAATACTTACTCATAACCAATTACAATTTAAAGTTTAAACCATACATATTAATGAATGAATGTTAATTTAATTATTTTTAATAAATTCAAATAAGTTTTCATTATTTTTAAAATCCTAAATTCAAAATGAATGCTCTACTTATTAATGTTTAGATGTCTATTTTATGTGTTAATTTGGAATAATACTGTAGTGTATATGAATATTTATAATCTATAATTAGAACATTTAAATGATATTTATAACATTTATAACACTTGTTAAATGATCCAAAAGTTATATTGTAACACTTGTTAAATGATATTTATAACATTTATAACACTTGTTAAATGATACATTTTAGATATTTTAACTTTATAATAATAAAAATCCATTAACTATACTTACATCAATTTATTTCAGTTTATTAATATTATAATAAAAATATTATTTTCTACTTTTTAAAAGTGAAATGACATATTTTAAAAATAATTTTCGTATGATAGTGAAAAATAATTATTATATAAGGAAAATCACTTAAAAAAATTATTTTGTTTATTATTATATATATATATATATATATATATATATATATATATATATATATATATATATATATTATTCAGATACGAATGTCAGATACGGATCCGAATTCGAATATCGGATTCCAGATATCCACTATTCGTCGGATATATTTACGATCGGGTGTTATACAAATACACATATATCCATATTCGTATTCGTTTATTTGCGGATATTTTTAAAACTAATACGGATATTGTAATACCCAGAAAAAAAATAATACAATAATTAAATAATAGTTAATTTTTTTATTTTAAACATTTTAATTGGACTTTATTTTATGTTTGAGTAAATTAAAATAATAGATAAAATTAATTTGGCAAACTGGGTCTTAAAATTAATTGGGCCTAATTTAAATTTGAGTATAATTTATATTTGTGTAATGGACCACTTTAGGTGCACAACATTGTGTGTACAACATGTGCACAATTTTTATCCACACCATTCAATAGTGGGGCCTGATACAGATTTCCGTGTCAGGCCCCACCATTAAATGGTGTGGATGAAAGTGCACAACAAGTTGTGCACAAAAAAGTTGTGCACTTGTACTTTTCCTTGTGTAATATTAGAATCCTATTAAAATTAGGAGATTTATTAAAATAAATAAATAAAAACGTTAATAAATAAGATTAGAATGCTTAAACCTAAACATACATTCACTTTATCTGAGCGGCGCATACAAGTTCGGGAAAGAAGAAAAATTGCACAGATACAAGAGGAATTGAAAGAAGTTTTTGTTTAAATAACGTACTGATTAATTTATATCTATGGATGATGTACTTCATTGATTTGTATTATTCTATAGATATCAATTATATCTTAATATTATTTTGTATTATGAATTGAAGTAATCATTACTAACATGTATGCATACATGATGGCGGGAGTGATACAAGCATATGTTAATAAATGTTATAATATTATGATAATAATAAATTACTCACCAATCTTAACTCTGTCCCAGATTGAATTGAAAGCTTGTTTTGAATTAGAATTTGGTTTTGCCGATGTAAATCGAAAATTGACTAATATATATGTTCCTCTGCTTTACCATAATGTTAACAAATTTTTTTGAGGTGTTTTTATTATCATTGTTAATGGCTAGTTTAACTCAGATGAATTGATCGGAATTTCATACGGTATAATATTAATAATAAAAACAATGTAACAATTAGATTTAAAAAATAAAAGATAATAATAATAATATATGAGTCTTGGGAAAAGAAAGTTATTAATTAGTAATTTTGTATATAATTTATTAATTAATGTTTTTTTTTTAATTTTTGTAATTAGTTCAGACGGAGGGAACCTAAATGAATCATATTTAGAATTTTAATATGGGTATTACATTACAGATTTCAGGTACGGATTCCGTACTCCTTCAGCGATAATCCTTTTAATATTGATTTGTTCGTTTGATTATTGTTTAGAAGTTAGTTATTGTTCTATCTAGTTGTTCTTTTTTGAATTCATACTTCGTCTTGACATTGATATTTATAACTCGTATTTATACTCTTTGAATTAGTTCATCATGTTTAGTATTTATTCTGGATATTTATATTAATGTACATGTCAATATATTTTGGAGACTTTGTGTGTTGACGATTTGTTTCGATTTGACATGTACATAGTAGAACCCTTTTGTGTTGATATTGTGTCGCATGTGTTGTGACATAATATTTTGTTAGATTATACCGTAGGGTATACCTGAGCTATAACCACCTGTGAGGGTACCACAGGCATATCCGCTTGGCACCGAAGCATGACACCTTTCGTGGCGGTGTGATCAGTCCACGACGTCTCCGTTTGGTGCTCCGATGGGAGTTGGCCATTTGGTGTTTTGTTGTGGGAGGCGTATGGGTTAGCCCTAGTTTCTGTTATGTTATGTTATGCGAATTGGTGATGTCTGTGCCGAATACGTCTTCCGATTTTGCATACATTTGGATATGCAGTCAAATGTGTGCTTGTCTGTGTGACAATATTTTGACTTGCCTGTGTGGCAAGATATATTTCTGTTCTGTTTTGAACTCGGTAAGAAATAACACCCAGTCATTTGATTCAATCTATTATTTGTTATGTTAGTTCTGTTCGTTTCAGTTCAGTTCAGTTATTTGCACTATTTGTTTCAGTTCATTATTTTTGTACTCTATATCCGTATTGGGCATTTGGCTCATGCTGTGTTTTTCTTCCGGCAGGTAATCAAGGGGATCAAGGACAAGTGTGATAAGAGCTTCATTCTTTTCAATGGTTTAGATATATTCTGTTTAGGTCATGATACATTAGTTTGTTTGGAGTTGTAATAATTATCTTAGATTGTGATTTGAACTAGTTTGACTTTTATTAATATTTGATTTGTGGCATTTATTAGTTTTTGAAGTTATTCATTTTGGTGACATAGAGCTTTTCATTTGTTTTGTAATTTTGTTATTTATCTCATCAACTAAATTTAAATGAATTTATATTAATTTTGAGTTTGAAAGTAAATCAATTTAACTTTCAAAAAAATAATTATTATTTTATAAATTAGAACTTAAGAAATACTACATTTGGTCTGCATAAAAAGTTCTATTCGTGAGATTTTAATATCATATTTTAATTCACTTTTATTTTCAAATTTGTTAGTTAATTTGATGACATAATAATAGAATTATGGTTATAAACTTGAGAGTACATGCTTTATATATATATATATATATAACAGTCCACGGCGTCTCCATTTTGTGCTCCGATGGGAGTTGGTCATTTGGTGTTTTGTTGTGGGAGGCGTATAGGTTGACCCTAGTTTCTATTATGTTCTGTTCTGCGGATTGGTGATGTCTGTGCCGAACACACCTTCTGATTTTGTATACATTTGAATCTGTAATCCAATGTGTGTCTGTCTGTGTGACAGTATTTTGACTTGCCTGTGTGGCAAGATATATTTCTGTTTTGCTTTGAGCTCGGTATGAAATAACATCCAGCCATTTGATTCAGCCTATTATTTTGTTGTGTTAATTTTGTTCGTTTCAATTTAATTTGGTTATTTGCACTATTTGTTTTAGTTCATTATTTTTGTACTCTATATCCGTATTGGACATTTGGTTCATACTGTGTTTTTCTTCTGGCAGATAATCAAGGAGATTAAGGGCAAGTATGATGAGAGCTACATTCTTTCCAATGATTTAGATATATTCCATTTAGGTTATGATACATTAGTTTGTTTGGAGTTGTAATAATTATCTTAGATTGTGGTTTGAATTAGTTTGACTTTTATTAAGATTTAATTTGTGGCATTTATTAGTTATTGAAGTTATTCATTTTGGAAGTATAGAGCTTTTCATTTATTTTGTAGTTTTGTTATGTTTTGTGCGTAACGTTTATTTCTATTTCGGAAAGGGGGTGTTACAGATATATCTATTTTTTTTTTAATGCGAATAATATCCGTTTTTTTTGATACAAACGCGGACGAATACAAATTTTCCGATTACTATTTCGAGCTCTATATATAGCTACTTCAATTAACTATTATAAATATTGTACTGATGCATCCGGTTCAAATTCAATTCACTGGGTTTGTTTATGGCACCCGAGTTATGTATTAACTTACTTATGATCAGACCTTTACACGATAAGCTTCTCATTTAATAATACTAGTTAATTATAAACATATTATTTGTGTGTTAATTTAAAATAAGAGAGAAAAGAGAGTGGGAGATGATAGAAGAACAAGAGAGTGGGAGAGAGAAAGCGAAACTAAAAAAATAACTGTCTTTTCAACAGAATTAATAGGAATAAAAAGGATAATATCGAAAACCAAAAAAAAATCACTTTTGGTAGTAACAAAAAAATAACTGCTCAATTGCCTCACGCATTATATATATATATATATATAAAGCATGTATTCTCAAGTTTATAACCATAATTCTATTATTATGTCATCAAATTAACTAACAAATTTAAAAATAAAAGTGAATTAAAATATGATATTAAAATCTTACGAATAGAACTTTTTATGCAGAACAAATGTAAGTATTTCTTAAGTTCTAATTTATAAAAGTATAATTATTTTTTTGGAAGTTAAATTGATTTACTTTCAAACTCAAAATTAATAAAAATTCATTTAAGTTTAATCGATGAGATAAATAATATTTTAAACTATCTAAAAAATATTATTAATTAGAAGATTTATTAATTTATAATTTTAAAGGAATTTTTAACAATTATTTATTTAAATTAATTTTTAAAATGTTTATAATAATTTTATAAATTAAAACGAATTGAGTTATAATTGAAACATATCAGATTCAGCGGGACTGATTGATCAACAGTGTCGACAGAACATCATATATATGAATATTAGATAAAAATACGAGGACATGAATCATGTGATATTAGGTGACCTGCTGACCTCACTTCATTGACTTACAATGAATTAAATAATTCATTGCGCATTAAAAAAAAAATGTTGCCTAAACAAGTAAAAAAATGTTTCACAAAAGAGATAAAGTAGAAGTGCGTAGTTGGAGGATAATTTAATTTATTGCATCCGTTCCTTTAATACTAATATATAACAAATCATTGTGAAGCTATCCTAATTTGAATTGATTCTAAATTAATTAATAGTTAATTTTGTTGGTACTAAATTATTTTATCGAGTTTAATCTAATTTAACTTTTAGCCACAAATTCAATTATGTTAAATATAACTCTGAATTAATTAAGAGTCAATTTCGTTGGTACTGAATTATTTTATCGAATTTAGTCCAATTTGACTTTTAGTTATAAGTTCAATTACGTTAAACATGTTAAAATATGACCAAGTCATTTTTGTTCGTTCGAGTCACACTGTCGAATTTGAATTGAGAAATCGAAGAATTGTACTGATTAGATTGTTCAGATAACATCCTAAATTCATGTATCTCTTTCTCTGTAAAAATATTTAATAAGTACATAACTACAATTTGTATAAATAGTCTACCTAATTGTAACATATTCAATCATCTATTATACTTATAAACTTAACGAAAAATGACTCAAAAGCATATTTTACTAAGTAAACTGACCGAAGGAAATGATAATTAGGCAGGAGTTATAAAGACGTGCGATGGGACCAATATATATAAGGACAAGATAAATTATAAATAGAAATATCATATCGCTTGATGAGGAGGTATTTATATTTGTTCTATACTTATTATATTTGATGAATTATATTATATTATTTTGTTGCTAAAATTTATGTGTACATTTCTGAAAAATAATCACATGTTGTTGGTGCTAATACTAATAATAATAGTCATAAAGCGATCCCAATTTGAGTCGACCTTTAATTAAAATTTTAAATTTTAATCATTTAAGTCCTTTTTTTGTGTGTGTCTATTACTGACTTTTTTCAAATTGTTGATAAATTTTGCTAACTATTTCACAAATTTGTCTGTATCTTGCATCAATACCATGCTTGTAATAATAAATTAACAAATTAAAATTAATATCACTTTATGAATTGATATAAATTTTAGTCAATACATTTGTTAATAATGTAAATTATCCGAAATATTACCGTGTACTAATTTATAAATCTCATGATTTTCGAACTTAAATGGACTAACATGGTTTAAGATTAATTTCAAGAATTAACTTCATAAGTGAAAAAGGAACTAATTTTGGGAAACAGTACCATTATTCATTTTGCATTCTTTATAAAGAAAAATTATTAATTGAAGCTCAATACCTTTCTAAAACATAAATTTTGCAGTGGCTAACAAGTTAAATCAAACTGTTGGATTTGCAAGTTTGGTTATTGAACGTTGAGTACACAAATAGTGTTTTAGTGACTATAGAATAGATACTAATTAAGTGGATATAAAATGATGTATATATATATCTATCCTTTTCTTATTGTTTTCTTGAACATCATATATATATACGGGGAATTGATATTTTTACACGTTTCTTTGATATTTTCACATAGTATGATCCATATTTAGAGCTATAGCGATGATTTATTATCGCTATACATATATAACTGTCGCAATAACTTTAAAGTGTGAATCCTATCGTGTGAAAATATATAAAAAAAGCGCGGAAATATCAGTTTCCTATATATATTACTGGAAGCAAGTGATGATAATAAACTGCATGCCTAGCTCTTTATTTATACAACTTTGGAAAATCCATTTCTTAATAAATTTATTATACACATCATCTCAGTCGGAACAATCGGAATCTACACATTTGCGCTTAGGAATCAATTATACAATCTTTGAAAGAGACAAATAAAATCCAGAATATGATTTGGAATTTGGTTTTAGAATCTTTTCATTTTTCATGAAGAATACAAAAATGTTATTACCTCTCATTTTGATTTTCTTAAGCAATTTGTAGCACTCCCTATACGTTCCAATTTTTAAGATTATTATTTATTTTTTAAAAATTAAATTGAATATTTTTAAACTTAAAATTGATATAAATTCATTTAAGTTTAGTCGATGAATAATATTTTAAACTATCTTAAAGTACTATTAATTAGAAGACTTTAATTTTTAATTTTAAAGGAATTTTTATCAATTTTATATTTTAAAAAAATCAAATTAAATTTTTAAAAATTAATAATAATTTTATAAATTAGAACGGATTGAGTTATAATTGAAACATATCAAATACAGCGGGATTGATTGATCAACAGTGTCGACTGAACATCATATGCATGAACATTAGATAAAAATATGAGGACATGAATCATGTGATATTAGGGGACTTCACTTCATTGACTTACAATGAATTAAATCATTCATTACGCATAAAAAAAATGTTGCCTAAACAAGTAAAAAAATGTTTCACAAAAGAGATAAAGCAGAAGTGGGTAGTCGGAGGATAATTTAATTTATTGCATCCGCTCCTTCCATACTATATAACAAATCGTTCGTGAAGCGATTCTAATTTGAGTTGATCTTAAATTAATTAAGAGTTAATTTGAGTTGATCTTAAATTAATTAAGAGTTAATTTTGTTGATATTAAGTTATTTTATTGACTTTGATCTAATTTAATTTTTAACCATAAATTCAATTACATTACATATGATCCTGAATTAATTAGTAGTCAAGCTTTTCTCGAGAAACAATCTTTGTCACTAATATCGAATGGATTTTCACCTTTACGAATCTTCTTCATTTGAATGAACTTTTCGCAACCAATAATAGCGCCAATATGCTAGGTTTGACCAGTGACGAAGCCGGCCACTATTTTTAGTGGGGTCAAAATTAATTTTAGGTAAAAATTAATTTAAAGGGAGCTAATTTTTTTTAGATAAATTTATATTTTTTGAATTGTATATAGAGTATACGTAGTCTTTTTAAAAGAAAATTAAAGATATATCTTATTTTTTAATCCGTTTTAAAAAAAAAAAAATATATATATATATATATATATATATATATATATATATATATATATATATATATATATATATATAGGGGAAAGATCCATAGTAAGCGTTTGCTATGAACACTATTCCAGCAAACGCATCTTCAACCGTTGAAATAATAATGTTAAAGGATGAGATAGATTTCTACCCGTTATCTAAGATAACAGGTAGGACAAAAAAAAATAAAAATTCATAGTCCACTTGGCATCTCAATTAGCGGGTGAAGTGATTTTTTTTTTTAAACTAAGTTTAACAAAAAAAAAATAAAAAAATAAAAAAAATTGAAATCCTCCACCTGGCATCTTAGCTAGCGGGTGGAGTGAAAAAAATTTGTTTTTTTTTTTTTTAAAACTAAGTTTACCAAAAAAAAAAAAAATCCTTCACCCGGCATCTTAGTTAGCGGGTGGAGTTAAATTTTTATTTTTTTTTTAAAACTAAGTTCAACCAAAAAAAAAAAAATTGCAAAACCTCCACCCGACATCTAAGCTAACGGGTGGAGTGAATTTTTTTTTTGTTTTTTTTTATTTTATTTTATTTTTAAAACCAATTTTAACAAAAAAAAATAAAAATTTGTAAAACCTCCACCCGACATCTAAGCTAACGGGTGGAGTGAAAATATATATATATTTTAAACTTAGTTTAACAAAAAAAAATAAATTCATAACCTCTGTGACACCCCAGGATTTTACAGAATTTTAAATGAGAATTATGATTAACTAAATAAAAGTTATGAGATAAAAGTGGTTTAAATGGTATAAGGTAGTAAGGAATAATTGAATATGAGGTATTGTATGATTAATGTGATAGTAATGATCTATGTGAATAAGTTGATGTCTAAGAGGGACTCTTTGTATAATAAGGGTTTATAAATGTTATGGATCAGTTAGATATTTAAGATGTATAAGAGATTCGATTTACGAAGGATTATGATGAAAATGAATTTGAAGGATATAATGGTAATATGAATGTTTAAGATAAACGATTTATGGTAATACCTACATTAAGGCAATGTGAAGGGAATCAGTGTAGAACATTGTTGTGTTAGCAAGTGATGACTTGAATATATGAAAATGTATATATATGTGTATGTTTGTATTTGACGTATTAAAGATAGGAGGATTTAACGTTTAAGAAAATATTGGAATAAGAAATGAGCATGTGAATTGATGTTTAGTTATAAATGTTATCAACGAGTTTAATGAATGGGCCTAAAGAGGCGAGAAGATAAGAATGAGAAGTTGAGATATGTATGTATGTACAGTGAAGAAGGAACCGTATGATCAAATTGGTTATTATGGGTTTATAGAAGGTTAAGCGTATGATATGCGTATATGTGGAATTTATGAAGAATATGATTATTATTGATGGGAATGAGGCGAGTAATTATACTACTCGTAAATGCATAATGTAATATCCCGAGAGTGTGAAGAAAGAACATTGTATGCAAGAATGTTGAGAATTAGCATAATGTGTGTTATGTAAATTAACGAAAGGACGTAAGGATCATAAAAGGATATTATGAGATTAAAGGGTAAATATTGATGAAATTCGATAAATTGGTCGAGATGCGCTTCTCGAGAAAGCGGTTATTGGAAAAGATGAGTTTTACGACTATTAGAGAGGTTGGGAGTGAAATTGTGAAATGTGGAACCAAGAAAGTTCGTAAAGAACGAGATATGTATTTTGTGGTTAAAAGGAAAGTTATGTAATCAAATTGCGATTAAATGGCTATTTAAATCATAAAATGAGATTATGTGAATGTAACATAACGGAAAACGGATGATATAATTGGTCAATTGAAAGAAGAACCAATTTAAACGATTATGAAATGAATTAATGGGGAAAAATGTATGAAAGTCTAGTTATGTGGGGGAAAGTTGCAAGAAATGAAAAACTAGCTAATTTGGCAATTTACCAAAATGCCCCTCAACAAATTAGATAATTACCATTGTGTCATAAAGGGTAAAAAGACCAAAATACCCTTGACAAATTGAGAAATGACGAATAAGTCCCAAGTGGTGAAATGACAAGAATACCCTTGAATTAAAGTGTGAAATGACCAAAACGCCCCCAACCATGCAAGTTAACTTAACCAATTATTGGTTAAGTGTTGGAGCACTTTTATATATATGTATATATCAAGTATCCTAGCTCATTTTCAGTTGGCCATTCAAAGTTGCTAGAAAGTTTAGAGCTAGGAGAGAAAAAGGGAAGGAAAAGCTAGGGTTCTAGGAAACATTGAAGAAGTTGCAAGAGAAGGTGTTCAAGAGAAGAAGATTAAGCTATTTGAGTGAAGGACCAAGCTTGAGGAAGCTTTGTAGCAAGAAGAATGAAGACCTACAAGAAGGTATAACCACATTTTGTTTTAAAGATCTAAAGATTATGTGTTTTGATGCAAGATTCTAAAGAAATCATGCATGTATTCATGGTTAGATGTAAATTTGGTGTGAGTTATGTGTTATATATGTATATAAATGATAGAACCCTAGACTCAAGTTGATAGCAAAGTTGATGGACTAGTTATGTCTATATTATAAGCTAGAAATCATGTTTCAAGATATGATTACGTTTTATAGGTGGTTAGATTTGATGAAAACCTAACTAAGAAGGTTGAACATGTCTAAAGCATGGTAAAAAATTTCGTAGATAGCATACAAAATGGTCAAATGAAGGAGAAGTATGTTTGTCATGAAAAAAGTTTAAATATTAGACTATAATTTGCTATTAAATAAATTCGTAATCTGTAAAGTGCATTAGAATGAGCAGTTAGAAGTTATGTGGACTTATAGAGTCGTTAAATAAGTATATGGTTGCCTATGTGGTGTTAAGAGATTAAGATGTCAAGTATGGTTAAGCTTTTGAAATTGAAAATTTTGAAAAAGTTGATGAAACTTCAAGTTATAGGTTATTTTTGGCAATTTTGAGGAATTAAAGTAAAAATGAAGTGAAATGAGTCATTTTCATGTTCATACACATGTTAGAGTCGATTTGATAATCAATGAATTTGAATTTGAGCAAAAGGGCGATTCGAACAATCGAAAACGATCGTTTCGAATCAAAACGGACTTTTACGGATAATTCTCACCTCGTGCGAAATTTTATGGTTTTAAAAGTTGGGACATGTCATTTATGACCTAAGTGAACTATGTCAAGTGTTATAATTGAGTTTTAAAGCTTTTGGCCAAAAATCACAAAGTTGGTAAAAAGTTGGTTTTGAAGTTGAAAATTATTTTAAGTCTGAAAACGTGTTGAACAACCCTCCTAAGGGCTAGTGTATCTCTAATTTTAATAAGCCAAATGAGGTAAGTAGTATTTTTGTAAAATACTAGATAGTAAGGTCTAGATGTGGTCCAAATTTCAGCTCAATTGGATGTAAGATGAAGAAATTAAAAATCGGCAAAGGTAGTGCAAAAATCAAATTTCAGAATTTGAACACTGCGCCCCGGCGCCATGTTTTGTACTAACCATTGCGCTGGGGGCACAATGTACTGTTCATCGACCGAGAAGAATGCGCGGCCAGCGAGCTCTGGCGGCGCCGGGGCGAAGTTGCTCTGTTTTTAAAAAATTTTAAGCTTCCAAAAAGCTATATTTTGATATGTAATGATAAGGATAAGTTATGTAAGCCCTAAATAGATAAAGAATGATAAAAATAAAGTATGCTAAGGTATAATGAAATGATAAATGGCATAATATAACATGCCTAAAGTTAAGTCAAAGCATGATATAAGTTATGAAAAAGGTCGGAAGCAAGTTAGGGTGTATTATAAACCTACATAAGGTATAATACATCAAATATGAAATGGTTAAAGACGGATGGTCATGTATTTATGAAATTAGTTTGATAAGTTATACAAGTTTATGATCTTATAATGATATATAAGTTATATGTTGACAGACAGAGTTCGAAATTAGCAAGCCGACAAGACGAATAACGAAGGATGATTGAGGAAGTACATGTTAAGTAAAATAAAGGCGTACAGGCAAGTTTTCAGACTAAAATGTACTATTGTTCTAAGTGAGCTATGTGGTAGTAAAGAAGTATGAAATGTGCCTATGTGCAATTATGTGGTTTAATTGGTAAATGAATTACGTGACATTAAGCATAGCATATTAAAGTAAAGAATGCATAACGCATATTATTAATTGTAAGCATGAAAGGTGTTCTCAAAATTACTTGCTGAGCCTATGTGCTCACCCTTGCTATAACTAACATTTCAGGTAACGTACAAGAAGGCCGGAGGTTCCGGTGACGCTAAGGTAAAGAATGTGAATACATGGAGATGCGTGCAGAGATATATGAATTGTATTTGTGAATTATTCATGCAAGGTGGACATATATAAACCATAATAGTAATAAAGAGATGGGTGGTTGTAAATTCCATACCGATAAATGTTGAATGTATATCAGTCCATAAGGATGGTCATGTATGTATGTATTATTCAAGAAAAGACTGTAATAATGTAAGATTGTGATATTATTGCGAGTCAAGGTATACATGTGATAAACTTGTATATATATGATATAAATATGATGAATGTCTGTATGAACAGAAACAGGTACGGAACAAGTATATATGTAAACAAGGCCATGTATATACAGTTCATGGCGAAATTTTAATTACAAGAAATATTAAATTGAATCATAAATTACATGATTATAAACGTAAGAGATTAGGTCACAGTTAATAATGATTGACATAAATTTTATAAAGAATAAGTGAACGTTACGATCCTGAGACAGGTTTAAGGAATATAAGTTAAACAAAGTTTTGTTAAAAAAAAAAAAAAATGGACCTCATTTACGGTCAACTAAATGGTTTCAAAGGTTAAAAGATTAAGTTTAACGCACGAGATCGCCGTGAAAGGGTTACCTGGTGATATAAAATGATTTTGAAGTTAATAATTATGTTATCCAGAGATAATCGGATAAGATTAAAGAAGGTTGGGATCTCGGGGCGTTACAACCTCCACCCGGCATCTAAGCGTTAGGGTGGAGTGAAAAAATTTTGTGTGTGTGTGTGTGTTTTTTTTTTTTTTAAAAAAAAACTAAGTTTAACAAAAAAAAAAAAATAATTTGTAAAACCTCCACCCGGCATCTAAGCTAACGAGTGGAGTGAAAAAATATTTTGTTTTTTTTTTTTTAACTAAGTTTAACCAAAAAAAAATAAATTTGAAATCCTCCACCAGCCATCTTAGCTAGCGGGTGGAGCGGAAAAGAATTTTTTTTTTTTTTTAAACTAAGTTTAACAAGAAAAAAAAATTGAAATCCTCCACCCGACATCTCAGCTAATGGGTGGAGTGAAATTTCTAACAAATATTAGGAATATGTTAAAAATTATAGTAAAATTTTATTTTAATGATTTTCATCTTAAAAATATGTATGTAATTTTGAAAATAAGGGAGAATCTATTTAGAATAAAATTTAATCAATAATAACAGTATACTCCCTATGTCAAATAAATTTTTTTAATTACAAATTTGTTCATAAATATTTGATTCCTTAAATACTTGCTTGAGAAATTTATAAAATTTTAATTTGACCCAATATATTATAAAAATAAAAAAATTCAGTAGGTCAATTAACCCCGCAACTCAACACCTAGCTTCATCATCGGGTATGACTGTGGCAGGTAACATAGTTGTTCAAGTCAAATGGACTCTAACTATCACGCAATAAACTACACACGTACTTTTCTTGTTTTGAACTCAACTCTTGGAGAAACTATTTCAACTACACCATTTCTTTAATTGTCTGCTTTAGTATCAGCCAGTGGCGAAGCCACGTTGAAGGATGTGGGGTCAATTGACCTCACTGAATTTTTTATTTATTTTATAATATATGACAAAATTTAAAATTTTTAAATATTATATACAAATTGACCCTACTAAAAATTTATAAAATTTCTAATATATGGGGTTAAATTAAAATTTTATAATTTTATCACTTAAATTTGAATCTCATATCATTCTTACCTCATCTATATATCATATATGTATATTCATATAATCTTTTTAAACTAATTTGTGACGACCCCAAATCTGGGTTCCTTTAACCTCGAATCTGGTTCAACACTAGTACAACATTTTTCTTATTGTTCATAAATTACAACAATATTATAATTGTTAAATAATCATTTATTTACAATTCTACAACATCTCTTTCTATTCCAGAATCACAATCTTTATACATTCCTAGTATGTCTCAATATCATACCTGATACGACATTCTATTACAATCAATTTGAGTATTTAACACTCATAATACATACCAACTAATTCGTATACTACACAATCATTTACCTGTCCAAATCGAACTGATATCTATAATAGACATTTAGATCTTCAGTGAAAGTAATATGCTTTCATGTTCCTTGATCTTTATTGAAAACTTCGAATAACTTGCACTATCTGAAAATATTGGTTTTAAGCAAGAGTGAGCACGACGGCTTAACAAGTTTAACAGTTACACATAACACATTACATGCTTCACATATTTATACATACTCTGCATTTTATACCTACATCATGCTTTTCATGCATTTCAGTTTATGAATACTTCATACTGTTCATACATTACATATAACATCTAGCATATCTCATATCTCATATTTGTACACGTTTTACATGTAATCATACCTCATGCTTTTCACATATCACAATTATCATCAAAATATCTTCCTGTTAACAATTTAACATCATATTATTGCATAACAATGCACATAGGAGCAAGTTCTGAAAAACTTGTCTGGTCGCTTTTACCATCTACGGTTATTTGCGTTTCTTGTTCAACCTACAATTTATATATAGAATTGACATAATCATTAGTTACAATGACTATTAATTAGTCTTAACTTAAGACATTAACTTCAAATTATTAACTCTTTAGTTGTCCGTCAAATGAACCTTTAAGTTCCGGACAAAAACCCTAGCCCAAACCTAGTTAGACATGTCGGATACACTTTAACCATCTTACGCCTTCACTACATGTTCTTCGTACGACCCACTTTTAATAAGTTGTCTAAATTAGTCATAAACAGACTATTTACATTGGTTTAATTCAATTAAACTTTTTTTTTTTTTCATAACTTAATGATTTGGACATTTAATAATGTACCAAATACCTCAAAATATTATCTACCTTTGATAATATATAACTACGTTCAAATATTATTAATCGTTTAATAATATTTTATTCACTTATTAATATTATTAACCATTTAATAATATTTTATTCACATATTAATATTATTAATCATTTAATAATATTTTAATCACTTATTAATATTATTAACCACTTAATAATATTTTAATCACTAGTTAATATTATTAACCATTTAATAATATTTTAATCACTAGTTAATATTATTAACCATTTAATAATATTTTAATTATTTATTAATATTATTAACCATTTAATAATATTTTAATTACTTATTCATATTATTAACCATTTAATAATATTTTAATCACTTATTCATATTATTAACCATTTAATAATATTTCAATCATTTATTAATATTATTAACCATTTAATAATATTTTAATCACTTCTTAATATTATTAACCATTTAATAATATTTTAATCATTTATTAATATTATTAACCATTTAATAATATTTTAATAACTTATTAATATTATTAACCATTTAATAATATTTTAATCATTTACAAATATTATTCATCATTTGATAATATTTTAATCTCTTATTAATATTATTAACCATTTAATAATATTTTAATCACTTATTAATGTCATTAATTATTTAATAACATTTTTATCATGTATTAATGTTATTACCCCTAAAATAACATTTTAATAATTTACTAATGTTATTAATCATTTAATAACCTTTTAGTTGCCTACTAATATTATTGATCATTTAATAATATTTTAATAAATAATACCAATAGTTAATTTTTTAATTGCGTTAACTTTAGTCTTTATTTTAAACGTTTAGCTACCAACTAGTTACTAATAAACTTCATATATTAGTTTAGAATTCAAACTCATTCATTTTACACTTATTTCAACTTAAATTTTCATTAAAAACTCAACCCGGACCGACCCGACCCGACCCAGACACTTGAACCTACTGTTTTGGGCGCTGGGGCACTCAACCTAGGCCAAATTTGGGCGCCGGGGCGCTTAACACAAAAACTATCCAACCCTCCGACACTCCGACAGTCATAACTTCTTTATTTTTAAACATTTTGGGGTGATTCTTAAGTCCATTCTCATCAGAATTTCCCCCTCTACAATTTCTCTTTAGATCACAAATCCAAATTCCAAACGAAAATGAACTAAAAACTGCTCACAATGAGAAAGTGAAAACTAACTTCACAAATCCTTGGTTCCATTTGTTCAAACTTGAATAAAATGACATCTACACATCCATATGACACCAACTTAGTGTCGTTGTCTTCCTAACTTCTTATTTTATAACATTTTAGGGTACCATGGTAGTGAATTAAGAGACACATTGGTGTAGGGCACGAACAGATTGGGATGGACAGCAGTGTATGCCGACGGAGCAGTGGATTGCGAGTGAAATGGTGGAGGAGAGGTGGTATTTTGCGGGCGGTAATAACAGCGGTAGGAGTCATGGTTAGTGTCACCACAGAAGATACATTTTGGCCTGGGAAGGGGAGAGGTGTGAGGATAGGAACGACCACTCCGGTTCCCACGACCACGTCCCCGTCCACGCTACCGATTCTGTTGTCGCTGGCCCAGATGTGCAGTGGGTGTGGATGTATCGGTGGATAGTTGGAGAGCTTGAAGATTGGGTTCATGAAGAAACTCATAGCTTTGACACATTCCCAGCAGATCGGAGTATGGAATGGCTGTGCTGTGAAGAGAGAGTGATGATTTCAGATTATCAAATTCAGGTTTCAATCCTTTAAGAACCTGAACATTAAACTCAGCAACTGATAGCGGTTGTCCGGTAGCAGCCAATTCATTGGAAACAGAACGCAATCGTTGAAGAAAAGTAGTGATGGATTCATCATGTGATTGTGATTTTTGCATAGCAAGATGGAGTTGTAGGATGCGAGTGGTTGAGGTATTTGCAAATGCCGCTGAGAGTGCATCCCAAACATGCTTGGATGTTTTGAGACCAATGACAAGAGGAATGACTTCTTCAGTGAGAGAGGAGATAAGAAGACTAACCAAGATTTAATCTTGGTTATCCCAGAATGTTGCTTCCGGATTGGGGAGAGGAGGATCTGTATCGAATGTGGGCAGTGTATCAGCAGGGCGTTGGATGGTGCCGGTGACGTAACCGTAGAGATTTTGGCCACGGAGGTAAGGCTCAACTTGGGTACGCCATAGAAGAAAGTTTCTGGGTGTTAGTTTGATTGAAAGAAAATGGTGGGCTTGACTTAGTGTAATTGTGGTTGGAGGAGACATAGATGGTGTGAGGAGCGACTGAGAAAGGGAGGAGGAAGATGAAGAACTGGCCATGGGGGAAAAAAAAGAATCGTAAGTAACGTGAGTTGTAATGGCTTTGATACCAAAATAAATCTTACTTTTAGGTAAAATGAATTGATATATTTTAATGATTACAGTACACGGTATATATAGAGTTTACAACACCTTGGTAGATAAGAGACTAAACAGGTATGACTTATCTCTATGTAACCTATAGCTATACAAACTCTATCGAAAACAACATCAGGATGAGATTGGTTTGATAGTTATAAATAAAATTTAGAATTTAAATTTCTAAATTAGTGAATTAATGAAGGGTGATTATTGCAAGCCCTAGCAAAGGGTATTATGAATAATTAAATATTTGAGAATTTATTTTAAGGTTGTTCGATCAAAGGGGCTATTAAACTAACGAACAAACCTAGAAAATTAATACCGAGCGAGCGGTATGTTGAGAAACCTTAATTAGGATTCAATGAGGATTAATTAGGGCAAGTCTAATTGGATTAGATGATTAAATTAAAATCGTTTAGTGAATCGATTCGATAATTAACTAAACTGACGCGCGATTATTAAAATCAAGTAAATACGCAAAACGCGGTAGAAATTTAATTAAAGGTGACCCACTAATAAATTAAATTAATTAGGGGACTAACCTAGAATTATTTTTAAATTAAGAAATTAATATAGTTTAAACCCTAATTAAATATTCAAACGAATTTGAATATATGAAAATATAATTAGAACTAATAAATCAATTAAATTAATTATTGATTAATTTGGTGTTAGTTAAATAATGAAAATAGTCCAAGTAGGGAATTATTTTTCAATGGACTAGTTGATTAATTGAATTAAACAAGACCATTTAATAATTATTAATGGACTTGTATGATAATTTGGTTATTTATTTGTTTAGGCCTAATTTCTTTAATAATAGATAGAATTTCACATTTTATTTATATTCTATCATGATTAGGCTAACTTAGTTGATTTAATTGGAACTTAATTTAAGGTTATTGGATAGCCCAACCAAATGTTGGATAAATTGATCATGTTTGGCCCAATACAAGTTAATTCCAAGCCCAAAACTCTAGCTCACCTTCTAGAAGACTTTAATTGGTAAATTTGGCAATAAAAATAAATGGAAATTGGAGAAAAAAGAGGAGCATGGTCGGTTGTCCTTGGAGGGATGGCTTGGAGTACTTGACTTGCAAAATCTATCAAATTGATGGTTGACATTAAGTGTGGAATACTCAACCTCTTTTGGCTAGAATTTGTAGAATGCTTGAAGTCCAATTTATATGCTTACAAGGTGTGTATGTATAGGTTGGTTCCACCATAAATAAATCACTTGGTTTATTAGCTAAGAGTTTTACAAAATTGCAAGAGAGAGCTTTTATATTGGTACTAGTGAGTTTGGGTGAGTTAACTAGTGATTTTAGTGAGTTTTAAAGTTCAATCATATTTTTAAAAACGTTTTGACAAGAAATTTAAGATCGAACCGCCTAGGGTTTTACCGGTAAATCGTTATATGAACTTTTCTTCTAATTCTTTGCATACCACTCATAAAAATACATGTATTAACTATATCAAACCATGAATATACCTATATATAATAGTTTTAGACTTCTAGAGCATCAAAATAACTTTTGATCTGTTAAAACTATATTTTAACCGTTTAAAACTTATATATACTACAAAAATGAACTTAGGAAGGTTTAGAGTACTTTTTGACCTTATGGACTTGTGTGCTCTTCTTCTTCTCCTTCCCAAGTATGTTATGAAGCTATGTGACATCCACCAAGCTTCTTCTCTAGCACTTTCCTTCAACCCACAAGTGTATGCTTACTTTTCTATCCAAGAGCTCTCTTTTTTCTCTCTAGACTTTCTAGACAAATGGCTAACAAACATAGCCAATGCGTGGAGCACTATATTTATAGCACATCCTTAATCACCATCAACTTTCCTTAATCAACTAACATTGGTCAATTAGAGGCTAATTTAAGATTACTATAGTATGGAATGACCACATGAGTGACATTTTGAATGATCACTTGAAAGACTAAGGTTGGTGGGGAGTTGTTAAGCAACTTTGCACTCCAAATTCACCAACAAGCAAGCCTCACATTCATGTGGGCCCTAAAATTCGGGATTTACCTTTATATTACACCAATTTGGCTTTATTTTTATATCTTATATCATTATATAAGTATCCATATATATATACATCAATGTATATATATTGACCACAATTTTGACTACCATTTGAGCTCCACATTGGACTCTAGGATTTAATATATTGGGCTCATCCAATTAATTGGTTTGGGCTCAATTTAATTATTACATTGGGCTAACATTACATACCATATGTTACATTTAATTAAAACAAGCATTGAGCTTGTTTAATTATTACATGGATCAAGGTTTATTTAATTACATGAACTACTAGGTAAATTTATTTGACCTAGATTAATTGTTGGGTATTTTCTATATGAATATATGCGTGCAAGTATACACGGTCAACAAGTAATAAAGTGATAAAATAGAGTGTCGAACCCACAGGGAATTACATCTAATATTTTTCAAGTACCAATTTTATACCAACTCAATCTTATTTAAACATATGAATTAAACTAAAATTATTAATTAAACCAACTAATAAAAATAAATAGCTAAATAATAAAATAAATTTAAGATTATTAATTTCACCCAATGCATCATTTAAATTTCCTAACTCTCCAATTAATTATACGGTCACGATAAATTGTTAACCAGAAATTCTAAATTATTTATAAGCATATTTCCATTAGCAAATAAAAATATCCATTCTGATTAAATCACTATATTCCTATGCAATTTAAATTAGAACAGATTCATTAAGAATAAATTCCCAAATTGGTTACACATGACATATAGGTATATTCATATCCTATACACAAATTATGAATTCCAACTAATGCAGAATATCACAAACATATGTCATTATATTCAGATCCAACTCTATAATCAATTTTTCAATTTCATATAGATTATCCCACTAATTATTTGCAACTAATTAGTACATGAACGAACAAAATATAATAACCAATTCATATAGTGCAAATTAAATGGAGAGAAAATCAATTTAAATTAAACAATGAATTCCATTAAAAACATGAGTTCATAGCAGATAAAATTAAAGAACAAAATATTCAACATCAATGAAAGACAAAAAATAAATAAAAGTTAAAGAAGAAGAATTGTCTCCCGCCAATCTTCAATCTCCATGCTTCATCAATTCATGGCCTCCATATTTGTTGATATCTTGTTTGCTCTAAAACTCCAAAAATTGGAAAGGAATTAGCCTCTCATAATGTTCATTGGCTTTTTCACAACACCTAAATAATACATAGAATGATAATATTTATAAGAGTATTTATTTTTCCTAACCCTAGTAGGAATTAAAATCCAATTCGGAATAAAAAAAGCTGAAAATCCCGAAATTTGGTGTATTCCGCGTAGCCAAACGCTCCTTAACGCGGTCAAACGGCCAGTCAACGCGCTGACAGCTGGCATTCTTTACCGCCTAGGACAACCCGCGCATTGCGCGGGTGCTTCTCTTTCCTTCTCTGGTCGTTCGATAAAACGACGTCGTACCCGTCCATTTATTCCTTCCGCGCGCAATGCGCGCCCATAGCTAAATCCGAACCGAACGACGCCACACGCTGCCGTTTTGCCTGCTGGGAATTTGAGTTGCGCGCATGGCGCGGCTTGCCAACTTTCTGAATATTACAATTATGCCACCGATTTGTTGCTTTATTACACTTTTAGCCCTCAAAGTTGCTATTACTTTCAGATCTGCCAACCAAGGATTATTTTACCTATAAAATAAAATATAAATTAATTAAAAATAATATAAAAATACTAAAAATAATAATAATGCATAATATTAAACAAAACACCTAAATTCCTAAAAATACTTTAAAACTCACAAATAATTAAGCCTAAAAATATATAATAAATAGACATAAAATCTAATTATCATTAATACATCAATTGGACTTATAATATAATCCAATTAGACTTGCTATAATTAATTCTACCACCTTGGGTTACTCAATTAACTCATCCATAGTTAATTTTCATCACTACCTTCATTCCTCTAGCAATTAACCAATGCTTGGTTAATTCTCTCTCCTGCCTACCAACTAGGGTTATTCAATTAACCATACCTTAGTTAATTCTCTACACTCAATCAATACTTGAAATTACTTTGACCATCATTTGACTTCTAGCAAATATACTAATTCACCAATATAATTTACAATATGCCATATTACTTACTATATTCACATAACTATTCCATTTATTATCGTTTGTCATATTAGACTATGCCAATTCAATTTCTCAATGTAACTTACTATATTCTCAATTTAAGTTACCATATAACAACTTGGTCATTTTACCATCATTAACTGTTTAGACTTGTTTACTATATTCATGTGATTTGCCATATATATTAATTTGACTTGCCATATTCCAAATTCATACTTAAACTAATTAATTTATTAGTTTTATTGAGTAATTAATTTACTCATCTTCTTGTTTGGCTAACAAACACAACTCTAGGAATATATATATATATATATATATATATATATATATATATATATATATATATATATATATATATATATATCCTTATAATCATCTTCACTTCTCAAATGGATTTATTTCCTTAATAAATTCTCTATATGCATCATTACAATATTCCCACATTTAATTTCTAACAAATAAATTATGTTAAAAAAAATGTTCACCCATTTTCTACATATTTCACTTCTACAACTCTAGGTTTTTACACCATAACCTTTAATTAACATTTAAAATCTTATCTACAAATCTTGTAAATATCTGGGATATTACATAATTAATAATTAATTTTATATTATTTTTTTAAGGAATTAATTATTTATAAACAGTTTGTCTTTAGAAAAGTCTATTAGGAGTCAATAGGATATATATATATATATATATATATATATATATATACATGCATATAAATATATATAAAGTTAAGAATTATTATATTATCATTGTAATCAAATATATATTTTATATATATAACTTGAAAGTATAAAATTATTCAAAAAAATTGGCTCGGGGGCGCTGCCCCCGAACCCCCACAAAATTATTTATAACCACACAAATTTTTTGACCCCACTGAACTAAAAGTTTGGCTTTGCCGCTAGTATCAGCACTTTAGTTTGATGTAATTATGGATAAAAGCAACACGTATGTATTTGCAGCTTGGTCCGCCATGGCACAACCCCACTTACAAAACTATACAATGTAATATAATTTTGTGGGATACTATTAATTGTATTTATATAAATTAAGCTAATCAATTGGTTTAATTAAGTATAACATATGGACTTTAATTAAATATAATATGAGTTGGCTAGTGTGGGTTATTTAAGTAACCTTTGGGCTTGTGATGAGTAGACCCACTAGGGTTTCTAAATAGGATTATTATAAATAAGACACATATAAGGATTTCATAAATATAGGTTTCTCATCAAGCCTGCGTTCATCACGAATTCCAAATAAGGTACTCGGTATTATTTTTCTATATGTTTCAGTTATTATTTTCCTACTTTTGTTTAAGAATAGAATTAATTATTATTGAATTAATTTTTACAATTGATATCAAAGCTATCATAGATTTTTTATTTTTTTTTGCTAAATAAAGCTATCATAGATTGGATATAGAATCCTAATAAAGTTAATTTTACATATAGAAAATTAATATATTTCTCCATATGTATATGTTATTAAATAGAGGGAATATATATTTTTACGATGCTTAAGTTACTTTGATTGCTTATCTGACTTCATTCGTAAATTTATATTGCCGAGGAATTATTAATTAAGGGTAATTGCTGCTGTTCGGCTTTATAAATTAAGTACTGTACGCATTCATGGACCATGTTATTGCTTGGTTATGTGAATAAAGTCACATACATAATTAATATCATGGATATTGGAATTGAAATTCAAACATATTATGTATGCTTGAATTTGCACGTATGCTAAGTGGCGGAGGCAGAATTTTTCTTATGCACGGACAGTGGCGGAACCAGGACAAAATAATAGGGGAGTCAAAATCTCTTAGCAAAAAAAATTATTTATTGACGCTTGAACTACTCCTTTCTGATATACGACTGAGAGGAGCCAACTGTATTCTGCGACGCTGCATAGTTAGAAAACGCCTCAAAATTTGTTCGTAAAATGACATGTGGCACTTATTTTTTTTCAAACATCATCTTGTAACACAAACACATGGCAGAGATTTATCTAAGGCATAAGGGAATGATCAGAATGATCCCTTCACAATGTTATATCGCGTAAACCATGTGAATAAAGTAAATGAAAAGTTTTGAGATGGAAGTTCAAGCCTTGTAAAGCTCAAAATAAGGACAGAACCAAGATTACACTACAAAAGATTCACCTGCGCAGGAGTCCCTTCGAAAAGCTTCCCACATGATAAACTGAACAAAGTGTCTCCTCTAAAAATTGATCCAAATCCTGGAAAATAGAAGCTAATGTGTCCAAATTATGATTTGTAGCTTCTTCCATGAATTTTATGAAATAAACAGTAGCCAAAATTCAATGTTGACTTCCTTATCCTTTACTCTTTAGTAAGTCAAGTCGAGCTTACATTTGCCAAACCTGAGCTCGACTAATATTTAAATTTTGAATGAGCCTATGCTTGGTAGTAAAATCTTGGCTCAATTAATAAACGAGCAGGTCAATCTCAATTTGGGCTTTAGCTGACTTAAGCGGGCAAAGATGAATATGTTATATGTATAATTAATTAAGTATTATACTCATAATGTATTACAAAATAAACAATATAATTTATAATTTTATGTATTATATAGTTGGGCTAAGCAGCAAGCCCACTTGAACCATGCTTAAACGAGATGGTCCTAAGCTGGAAATGACACAACAATAGCTTGGCTCAATAATTTAAATGAAAAAAAGAGTCTTGATCGAACTCAACAGTCAACTAAGCAAACTCAAGTCAATTACAACATGCTTATGCGAGTCTAATCGAGTCAGGCTCATGAACTCATATTATCTAGAAGACTAGAACACAAGGCAAAAGTCAAAAAAAGCATTCAACATCAGGAAGGACAGTAATAGTTCTGAGTTCATTCATGTTTATGGGCATATAGTTCATCCATGTTTATACATCCGCCCCTGGTCGCCGAGAAGGAGGACAGAGGAGTGAGGACTGCCGGCCGACAGTGGCTACCGCCTACCAGGCTACCGGGGGCAAGAAGGGAGACACAAGGCATGTCGGCAGTGGCTACCAGGGGCAGTTGACCCCCCCCCCCCCCCCCCCCCCCCCCCCCCCCCCCCTCCTTCCGCCACTGTGCACGGATGAAGTTCATGTTTGCTTACGATATTATGCATGCTTGAATTTGCTAGGGTTTGCATGCCGTTGTGGAGGAATGTTTTGTAGCATGCACCGACTTCTGGAGCAACATTCATGCTCTTTATCCTTATGTTCGATTAATATCATCGAATTGCTTTGGCTAAGAATTTGAATTTGAATTTGCTGTTATATATTCTTATGCAGTTTTTTTTTTTTAAATTAGAAATAAATTTTTAGAAAGTTGACTTTTTAAATAAATTTTTAACATTAACCTACATGTAACAGTGACACGATATTACTCAATCTACTTACGATAAGTAATATATGAACTTCATACTATTTTATAGTCTACACTTAAAAATATATTTTTAATTTTGGAATAGATAATGTATATATATATATATATATATATAATTTTAAAACAAAGAGAGTAATATACAATATCAATTTCTCAAATATGAGTAACAATATGTACTAAATTAATTTTAACCCCTTAATTAACTATACATTATCCCAAAAAGTTAACAAATACTTAATATAAAAGGAAAAACACTAAAATTCCAGGGGGGACTTTAGACCCCAATGATCCCTTCCTGCATGCTTCAGTTTGTCATTCGGTTGGTTTATGTGATGCAAGTAGACAATCACTGCCTTCAATAAAATTTAAATTGGTGTTCCGTAATTAACGCTACCAACCTGTGATGCAAGTAAAGTTACTGCATTGATTTAGCAATTAAACATGTAAAGTAGTTCAGTAAATTAAGCATACATGCTTCTGTTTGATCATGTTTGGCTATGTGCCATCTGAGAACTAAATTTCAACATGCTGCATATTATTATAATTGTAATTTTTTCTAGTTGGCCGAACTTCATACATGTGCGGGCTATTTATTACTCCCTCCGTTTTAGGATAAAAATTATGGTTGATTTTTTTACGCATATTAAGAAAAATAATAAAATGATAAAATTGTCTATATTTAAATTCTCGTTTAATTACATAGTTTTCTGCACATGACTAGTGATAGTCCATAAATATGCATAGAGAATATAAATATGACAATTAATACTAAGGATATTATAAGTACATTATTGTAAAAAATAGATTATTTAAAATAAGTAGACATTTAACTTGAGACTACCTAAAATAATAATAGAGACTTTTATCCTAGGATGAGGTAGTATATGTTGAGTATAAATATTGTTCTAAAATTATGGTGGCATAATTTAAGTATAGATTGTATACTTCAAATATATATTGCAGTTTATATTAATTGTTAATTAGTCTATGTGTACAACTTCTCCCTCTAGATAATTATTTTTAACAAATTGTTAGAAAAAATTCATATTACGCTATACTTATATTTAAATTTTGTATATGCTTAAATATATGTAAATAAGTCTAAGTAAATTTTCAATTATGAGGGTGTCAATTATTAGATGTTATACATCCTTATATTTTTATTTGTTTTTTTATTTTTATTTTAAAATAAAGTATTTTTAAACTCTAATTATTTGAATTATGAATGGTTAATTTAGCGTATCAATAGCAACGTTAATTTAGTCATGTTTACTACAGTTAATTTATTTATTATTTTAATTATCGTTAATCAAAATAAATATTATTCTTGTTATGCCAAAAGGAAAAAATAATACATCTGATGAATACTTCAATAAAGTATAATCTCGTTAGTTAGTATTATTGTGGTTAATTGTTAACCGCGTAATTCTTGACATGATTCATTGTTATATAAGTATTTAGTTTAGTGATTTATGATAAATTAGTACATTTTGATTGATTACGTAAAAACTCTAGTTAATATTTTAATATTATCACTCATAAGCAACATTTATAAAATATCTTGAACATCCAATAAAAAGGATTGAACAATAAACTAACTGATAATTCATTTGCATTAAGTATAAAATTTATAGATAAACTATATGTTCACTTTTTATTCATCACAGTTCGGGTAGATTTTGAGTCAATTATATATTTCAAATATATATTTTAATAAGTTATGGTAAATTGGTAAATTTTGATTGATTATGTAGAAATTCTAAATATTATTATGATTTGATCACCTAGAAAAACTTATGAAATATCTTACTCGTCCAATAAAAAAATTAAACAATAAATTAGACAACTAAATATAAAAAAATTTAGATTAATTATATGGTCACTTTTTATTTAATATCAATTTTAAAAACACCACCGAATATATGACTTTTGCTTTGTCTTGATGTTAATTCAGTCAAATTAGTGGTTTGGTCACGATAGATAATTTCATAGAAAAACACGAGAGGTAAAGAGCAAAGATATGTAGGTGATATTCAGAGATACAAAACCTCCTAGAAAGCTAAAACCTCATAGCAAAAAAGGCCAAGAAAAAAAAACCCTGATAATACATGCAGAGTGAAGCCTTTTATGTACGTGAAAGGTAGGAACATCCATTTTTCTCACTTCTCACGTCTGTTCATCTCCTCTATTTCTCACATATTTGGAAGTATTTGAAAGTCTCTAAACATGAGGCTAGACTTTGGATATGAGTATATCTTGTTCCAAAGTCTATCAAACTCCACCATTTGATAGAAATATGATTTTTTTTTGACTTTTTGAATATCAAAAATACTTTTATAGACTTTGTAAAAGTCTTAATTCAATACCACATAACTTTTAAAAACACTATAAAAGTTGTAACTGAATACCACAAAACTTTTATAAACTCTTTAAATGTCTTGATTGAATACAACCAAACTTTTAAAGTCTTTAAAAATCTTTATAAGTCCTTAAAAATCGTAATTGAATATACCCACCTAAATTTGAAAGTGCCACATATAAAATATATGCTTAATCAGGAGTGACTAGTTAGAATAATTTATTCACCTAAAGGTGATAAATTGTAAAGATTAGAATATATTATCATGGTTGTTATTATGTGAGAGGATTTGTAACAGCATGCTAAACATTTGACCCAAACGTGATTGCTTGGTGATATCTGTAAAATATCAGTGGTTTGATTACTTTCATTATTAAGTAAAAGCTATTATTATAATTTCTTTTATAATCACCTTTTTTTATCAACAACATTATGGTGATAAGAAAATTAGTTAGAGTTTCATACTATATTCTAGGTGCTTGTTTTAGACCATATAATGCCTTATCTAATCTATAAACATAATCAGAGAGAGTTAGATTGATAAAACCTGGAGGTTGTTCGACATAAACCTTTCCTAAAATTCTTCATTGAGAAATGCACTCTTGACATTCAATTGGAAGATTTTGAATCCCATGAGAGCAGCATATGCAAGGAACATTTTGATGGCTTCCAATTTAGCAACAGGAACAAAGGTCTAATCATAGTCGATCCCTTCTTCCTGTGACTATCTTTTGCCTACCAATTTTTGTTTGTTCCTTGTGATCACCTCATCTTCTTCTATCTTGTTTCTGGATACCCATTTAGTGTCAATGACTAGATGATGTTTAGGTATTGGAACCAATCTCCAAACCTTGCTTCTTTCAGACTGATTTAGCTCCTCTTGCATAGCTTCGATGCAGCTTGAATCTCTCAAGACTTCTTCGATCTTTTTAGGCTCCATCTAAAAGAGAAAGCTTAAGTATAAACATTCGTTCTGAGTTGCCGACCTTGTCCTGATCCTTGCATTGGAATCTCCAATGATTAAGTCTTGGGTGTGATCTCTTGTTGATCTGCTTCCAATTGAGACATCAGTCCTTATGTTTTCTTGTCTGAGTTCTCAAGTTCTTGTTCCCGTTCATTAGCTTCTTCAATTAGTAGAGTCCCCATCTCCGGAACTATGGACTCTACGATCTTCTCCTCTGGCACTACAATCGTTGGGTCTGGCTCTACGATACGATCTCTGAGTCTTTGATCATAGAGTTCTCCTACTCTACGATAACAGGCTCCTACTCTACGATTTCATTGAATGGTGGAGCTTTTCTTGGTTCTCCCAAGCCAAATTAATTAAAGGTGACATGGATTGATACTTCAACGCAAAATCTGCTTGATTTTAGGACTATAGTAAGTAGAATAATAATCATTATGATAACACAATGCAGGAACATGTCCATACTCATGACAATTATAACATTTTATATGATGCATGTTTGTGTTTGTGTGTGTGTGTGTGTGGATTCCTTCTCTTCAAGGACACGTATGGATGATAGACACTTATAGCCGCCTTTCTTCTGGGTTGGTTCTCTCTCTGCTTCCACACTACTCTACGATTTTGTGATTTCATAAGGTAAAAATTACTCTACGTTTCTTGCCTAGTTGGGTCATAGAGTAAGTATGACCTGACTCTATGATCCTTCTGAAGGTAGTGTTAGACTTACCCTTCGATTTTACGAATCCTAGACCAGTGTGTGATCTGTTGTTTTAGGGATCACAACCTGATCAGTAGAGATTAGACAACTTAGAATAATTGGCTCAGCAACCTCTGTGGATTTCACAAACACAATACTTCTATTGGGGGTAAAAGCACTGTTATTGTTAATCTTTTGCGCTGTGTCCACACTATGATCTGAGGATAAATCCCCAAATCCTAATCCTGATCAGTCTGAGACTGTTATCTGACTAGTGATCAGGGAGTCCATGGAAGAAGAATAATAATAAGAAGAAGACATTTTCCACATAGAGATGGTCTTCTCTAGCTCTTTGATCTTAAAAACCAAAGTTAATTCTCTTTGTGCATATTGTTCAGTTATCTGTCTCAATCTCTCATTCTTAGTTTCAAGGCTAAAGAGAGAGTCAACACTTTATAGAGCTATTTTCAACTCCACTTGAACTTTCTCTTTTTTCTCATGAAGAAAAGAATGGTCATTTGATAGAACCCTGGACCATTTCATATACATATGCAAATAATATGTAGTGTAATGCAAAGTAATTCTTAAATCATGCATATCTACATTTGGAGAGTTAAAATCAAATACCTCACTGATGTCAATCTCTTGACGATCAGTGGTGTTGCCGACATCTGCTTTTATGGATATGAGACATAAGTTGGCCATCTGTGGTCTTTCATCATCACTTGATTCTGAGGACTCAGAATCACTCCACAATCTTTCTGTTATAAAGCCTTTGTCTTTCTTCAGGAATTTTCTGTAGCCTTTGGATTCTTTCTTTGGAGCTGACTTCTTCTTGTCCTTCTTCAGCTCCTCTCTTAGTAGCTTGTTGTACTCAACGATGTAGTGACCTGACTTTTTGCAATTATAGTACAAGTCCTTTGTGTGATCATGGCTGATGTTATTGTTGTTGTATCTTCTTGATCTGCTGCCTCTCCCTTTACGCATGAACTTCCTCAATCTTCGGACCAGCAGGGGCAATATCTTCATCATCATCATCAGAGTCTACTTCGAAGGGGGAAACTGTGTCTAATGCTTTAAGAGCAACTCCTCTATCTTTTTTCTTGGGTTCTGAAGTAGTCTCTGCTAGTTTATTTAACTTCAGCTCATAGGTAAGGAGATTATCATAAAGCTTCTGCACAGTCATCTCATACAGATTCTTTGATGGTTGTGGTTTTTGCATCCCACTTGCTTAGCAGTGCTCTCATTAATTTAATATTAAGGTATTTATTTGGATAGACCTTCCCAAATGCTCTGAGGGAACTGAGTAATATATTGAATCTTTCATAGGTTGCTGCTATGTTCTCCTAAGGGATGTGAGAGAATATCTCGTACTAATGGGTTAGCAGGGACTGCTTGTTTTCCCTAACCTCTTTGCTGCCTTCATGCATTATGAGCAAGACTTTCCAGACTTCTTTAGCAGTTTTACAATTGACCACGTTCTCAAACAATTCGTCTTCTAAAGCCATGAACAAGATGTTTTTGGCTCTTTTTTCGAGCTGTACCAGCATCTTTTTTGTATCTGTCCATTTAACTTTCTATTTGACTTCTAACTTATTTGTATCTTTTATTGTTGGAGCAAGCTTTATTGGTATATATATGGGCCACTAATCACTGCATCGAATAAGTCTTCATCTATTGTGTCCATATATGCCTGTATACGAACTTATTAGTTATCAAATTTGTCTTTATTGCATAAAGGTGACTTATTTCTACCACCAAGCTCAGAACTGGTTTTATTTCGTGTCATAGATCTACTCAAACATGTTAAGCTTTATTCACGAGAACCTGCTCTGATACCACTTGTTGTTTCCTAGATGTACTAAGAGATCTAGAAGGGGGATGAATAGATCATTTTAAAACTTTTCTTTTAAATAAGGATTAATAGATTATAAATTAAGCAAGTTAATGTATTTAAGTATGACTAAATATTAGTTTGAAAAACCCCTTCAAGATTTATGGAAATCTCAGTTCTAAATTTAGTTAGCTTGTGGAAGTCAGTCACAACACATATCAATATAATACATAAAGTAAAGTACAAAAAATAAATGAGACACAAAAAATTTAGGTGGTTCAGAGTAGAATGATCTCCTAGTCCACTATTTTACTCCTCTAGTAGGGAATCCACTAAGGATGGGGGTGATCACTAAGATCGGTTCACACATAACTATTACAATTAGCTGAATCACTAAGATTCCCTCAAGTCACTAAAACTCGGTATGTATCTCAGACTAGTTCACAAAGAACTCTTCAAGTCACTTAGACTTGATTACAAAGAGGTCACTATGACCTATAATCACAAAGAGAATAAGTGATTTTAGATGTAATGCTAAGTGGCTTTAAGTCCAAAGATGTATGACTTAGCAACAGAACAAGTTGTTATAAATCCTATAGTAGAGTTATTGAGATTTTGGCAAGAATTCGGCTTGTAGTTCGTTGCTTGTTCTTGTTTGATTGAATCTTTGTGTCCTTTCATAAAGGATCTCGAGATTTTCCCATTGATAAATAGTCATTGTTCATTTAATTCATTGATCCTAGAAGATCTCTGATGTTAACATTTAAGGAGTGTGTCAACTTGCTTTTAGCTAGGATGTCACTTCAGTGAGCTGAAAAGGTAACCATGTGGTTAATGTCAATTGGTCAAACTAGATATTAGACAAAACCCAATCTGACCTTCATTTTGAACTTAATATGATCAGCAAACATCTTAGAGTCTTCACCCTTTAGATTTTCCCATTGTCAATCCACTATCAGACATGTCATACTCTACAATTTTCCTAATCGTAGAGTTCCATGACGATCGTAGAGTTTATGGCTTGGTTGACTCTATGATTTATGAGCTTTACAATCTACTCTGCGATCTTCAGGCTCTACGAACCTTTAGCTCTATGATCTACAAGCTTTACAATTTTCATTTTACCTTACGATCTTAGAGTGAACTTTGTGATATTCATTTTGCTCTACGAACTCTGAGTTGACTCTATGAATTTATCTTGCCTTATAAATTCTATGTTAACTCTGCAAACTTGTCTTGTCTTACGATCCTTGAGTATACTCTACAATCGTTCGATCCACTAACATGTTTGATATCCTATAATTTATACATTCAATTCATTCCATATATCAACCTAACATGTTTGATCTTCTACTCTAAATTCTTGTACCTTAATTACACTTTTAAGGACTTCATAAAAGTTACTGGTTACAAATATACATTAAAAATATCCCTTTATTATTCACATACAAGATTTTGTGAACTCATCATCAAATTAAATATTCAAACATGCATTTGTACTAACAGAGATGATTTTCAGACAAGTCAAGGCCAACGAGAGATCTTAGCTTCCCTCTCTCTTTAGGAATAAAGCCTGTGAGTAAATTTTCATAGAGATAGAGACTGGTTATGTTGGCTAAGCTCCCTATAGTTGATGGTATTGATGTCGTGAGATTGTTGGTATGCAAAGCCAATACCTCAAGAAAGCTGAGCATTCCTATTTCACTTCATGGCATTATTGGTATGATTTTTCCATGTATGCTTTCACTTCATAGCACAACAAAGGTATGCATTCAAAGTCATGTTCAACCTAAATTTTAGTTTCTCAAAGGAGCCATGAGACCTGATAGTGGCAAGAGGAACACAAAAGGTTCCTACTCAGTGCACAAGGTTATTATTGGGTGTAAGTTGTGGTACAATAAGAAATGCACATAAGTCTCTTCCCAAAATCGAGCTGAAGACCATATTAAATTGAATCAAACTGTACTGATAAATAATTATGAAAAAGCTTAAAACAAGGCATCTGTCAGGGCTGGTTTTAATTTCCTTTTTCTTTTGATTATCAAGTTTTTTTTTCTAACAAATGATTTTCTGTCCAATGGTCATAAACTACATCCAGTTTCAAATTAAAGTTAAAGACTTATAGCAAATGATTTTCAAATTCTTACTGTAACTAAAATTTTTGAATTATACTTCTTGGAATGTTTATGTTAATTGCTTTGTCAGGATTAATTTCATTTCTTGCCTCAGGAGGTCTGTGAGGTAGGGAACAAAAAGTTATCCTTGATGAATAGCTAGGACTTATAAAGGAGTCAATTAAAGGGTTTGTTGAGGGAGGGAAGAACATTAGGGTCAACAAAGGTAGGTTGTAGAGGGAGTGAAAAACACCAGGGAGCAGCAAGGGTAAATTGTGTAATATTATATGCAATGTCTCTTTTATTGTAGATTTTGTGGATTGCATCTTGTCAGTCATAGATGTATGTACAATCGGACTAGCTTGTTGGATTGAAGAAGTTGATATGCGGTTAAAGCAAAAAAAAAAAAGAAATTATGGGGTACCACATAACAGTTCTGCGATATCCCCTATTTTTTTTTATTTTGCTTTCTAGACATACCTTAGAACTATTCTGCGGTAGCTAAAAAAAAATTAAAGGGTACCGCATAACTGTTATGCGGTACCCCCTATTTTTTTAATTTTTTTTTGCTTTCTATATGTACTGCAGAAATATTTTGCGATAGGTTAAAAAAGAATTTTAGGGAGTACCACATAACAATTCTTTGGTAGCCCTAAATTTATTTTTTTATATTTTTTTTATATCCAAAAGGTATTATGGCCAATTTTTGTGTGGGTCATATACATCAAAATAATTATGCGGTAGTGCTACAAACAATTATGCGGTAGGCTCTTACCTAAGCCATTAGATATTGCAATTGACGGATAAGATTGGGTTAGATAAAAAAAGGCTCTCATCCCTCTTTAACTATGTATCATTCCCATATGCATATATACATATATACACACACGCGCGCACACACATAGGGACCCGATTTAGGGGTCACGCTAGCTAGGGACACTATTCCAGTTAGCTGATCACTCACCGTTCATTGCATGATCTAATGGCTAGGAAGGGGCCTGACCGCTAGTCCTAGTAGCGACCACGAAGAATTTTTTAGCCTGATCGCTACTAGGACTAGTAGTCAGGCAGACTACGTGATTTTGGGTTTTGGCCTGGCCGCCTGTAAGAGTAGCGGCCAAAGAAAATGACATCTTTTTCCCTGGCCGCACCTCCTACATGCGGCCAGACTAAACCCAAAACACTTTCTTTTTTTCATGAGATTTGATAGAGCATATTATTATATATTTATTCCCTCTAAAAGTATATTTATTATTTAATTTTAAATTGATTTTATATATTAATTGCGTTTATTTTTGAATAGGTGTTGTGAATTTAAAAAAACCCAACTTTGGACTCAAGCACAAGGCCCAATAAGAGTTTTAACAGCGTGAGGAAACAAAAGAATAAGACTCTAATACGTCATATGAATTGGGAGGATAAGTTAGAATAAAAATCCAACTCTTTAACTATCAAAGGTACATGATGGGTTATAAAAGGGATCACGTTGCAAGCAATAAAGGATCACAAAAAGTAGCAGCTCCAATACAGCAGCCCATCACGGAAGAAAAAAAAATCCAGCTTGCATCATCAAAACAATACCATAGCAGCTTACATCACCATCCAAAGTAGTTTCATGTCATTATCACAAAGCAACATAAAGCATCATTAAGCTTGGCACGAAAACCGAGGAATAACACAGCAACAAATTATAACTAAAGCAGCAACGTAACCAGGGAGAAGATCAGCAGTAGCTTGACGTGAGGAAACAGAAGCTGTAGAACAATATACTCATGGGTTATCACTTAATCTCAGTTTTTGTATTTAAGTTTATGATGTGTTGCTAAAATTATTTCTGAGGTGTAGGATGAAATATGTAATGTTCTGAAATTTATTATAAATTCCCAATTTGGTTTTAATGTTAATAATTTTTATTTATTGATTAGTTTAAATTAAATTATTTCATTCATAATATCATGTATTTTGAATAGTTTCAATTAATTTAATTTAATTCGGGTTGCAATTTAAACATTTTAATTAAGAACTTAGATTATTTGTTTTTCAAAAAGTAGATACATATAATACTTTGGTCTTATACATTAAGCCTTCAAAAATAAGAATTTACAATAAGAAATATTTTTATGAACTTAAATGAAAAATCTTGAGAAAGCATTGAATTGTTTTTCAAATTGCTACTCCGAATTGATAATGAATAGTAAGATATACATAATTAATATTGTGAATTCTGAACCTCAGAATTTTCTTCCATTGATTAAAAGTTAGTTTAATTATTAGTCTTGATTTTCATTATATTTAGTTTTAATTAATTCAAAAATCATCTTTCGTTAACTAGAATACAATTGAGTATAATTTAAATTTAATTAATTTTTCGATAATCCTAGTGGGATCGACCTCGTACTTTGCATTAAACTATTTTACAACAGATTCGTGCGCTTGCAAGTATTTTTACAAAATTTAAGCACAATACATACATTTAAATTATATATTATATACATTTAGAGGTTACTTCTAATTTATATAGATGTACTAAATTACGTCTAAATTATATATATATATATACCGATCTAGGGCTCACGCTAGCTAGGGATACTATTCCAGCTAGCTGATCTCTCACCATTCATTGCAGGATCTAATGGCTAGGAGGGGGCATGTTTGCTAGTCCTAATAGCGGTCAGGGAGAATAGCAGTTAGGCAAACTACGTCATTTTGGGTTTTGGCCTGACCGCACGTAGGAGTAGCGGCCAGAGAAAATGACGTCGTTTTCCCTAGCCGCACCTCCTACATACGGCCAGGCCAAACCTAAAATACTTTTTTTTTCTTCATGAGATTCAGTACATACATTTAAATTATATATTATATACATGTAGAGGTTACTTCTAATTTATATAGATGTACTAAATTACTTCTAAATTCTATACATGTACCAAATATCATATTAATTATAAGTTTAAAATGAATTATCAAAATTAAATTTGAATTATATACATGTTATCTATTAGGATTTGGATACCGTGATTTATGGAATTAATCATTTTCATAGTTATCTATTGATTTTTAAATAATAAAAATTATATTATATAGTTTTTAATTTCTATAAATATTTTAAAATTTAAAATCACCAACTTCTATAAGTCATTTATTTTTATATACTCCTTACTAAAATTCTAACAAAATAATTCATTCATTTAAAATAGGATAAAATTTAATTTTGTTAATTTATTTTAAATTTATAATTAACATAATATTTAGTAAATTTAGAAGTAATTTAGTACATTTATATAAATTAGAAGTAACCTCTTACATGTATATAATGTATGTATTGAATCTCATGAAAAAATATAAAAGTATTTTGGGTTTAGTATGCTTTGGGCTAGTAGCATGTAAGAGGTATAGCTTGGAAAAACGACGTCTTTTTCTCTGGTCACTACTCCTACATGCGGCCAGGTCAAAACCCAAAATGACGTAGTCTGTCTGGCCGCTAGTCTTAATAGCGGTCAAGCCAAAAAATTCTCTCAGCCGCTATTAGGACTAGCGGTCAGACCCTCTCCTAAACAGTAAATCTTACAATAAACGATGAGAGATCAACTAATTAGAATAATGTCCTTAATTAGCGTGAACCTTGGATCGATTTTTATATCAATTACTATATATAAAAGGACATCAAGCGATCCTTTAAATTAAAAAACCAGGTTAGTTAACTCCTTCTTAATTTGAAAATCAGGAGAGTGAACTCGGTTAGTTTGAAAATCAATTAAATCGATTCTTCAGCTTCATCGTTTAAATCGATTCAATCGATTCTTCGGCTTCATCGTTCCATCTTCCGATCGTCTCTTCTACTTCATCCTTCAATCGTTTGCTTTTGTTTCATTTACTCATTTCCACTTTTTCGTTTCTCTGGCTTTGCATATTCTCTCTTCTCCTATTTCAATCACAGTTAGGGGACCAAAAATCTAGACCTGAGGAATCTGCGGATGGCAAGTCTTGGCGATGATGGCATGGACATGAATCAAGCTGAAGATGATGAAAAAAGGTGAGAACCTAGGACTTCATTCTATACAGGTGTTGATGCAAACATTTTATCAATTTTTGGAGTTATAATTGCTACTTACTTTGGCTTACATGATGCATTTTAAGTGTTTGAAATAATGCCACATAGAGTTTGTTTTGATTGTCTGAATGTCACATAAATCCTAACTTTGCATCATTGACAATTTTGTCATTGCCATTTTGAAGAATGTTTAATTTTGGCTTGATGGTTAATTTAACACAAAATACTTTTCAATCTTAACAGGTCGACTCATTCCATTTTCGATTAAGTTTAAGGTTGTAGATTCCACTCAATTACATTCGGATTCAAGGTTTGCCTAACTTCCTTTTTCCACTGTGTAAAAAATTACATGCTCTTGCCATAGTTCATGGACTCTAATCCCTGCAGGTATTACCAGTCTCTTTTTTTAAACATTAAAATGACTGATGAGATTTTTGTATTTTGAACCTAACATAAACCATTCATAGAAAATTGTAGACTGATATTTAATATACATTATAGAGATGTGTGTGTGTAACTATATTTTTCTCAATACCACTAATCCATGCTATTGTTAGTTACTACTTATATCTGTAGTTTTATTATTCTTCCAAATTTTAACATTTTTCATTGTTTAGTGCTTCAATTCCATGTACCCTATATGCAATTTACTATCTTGCTTTCTCTATAACGCTTTTCCATTGGTTGTATGATTTTTAGTAAATGAAGATAAGTCACCTAGGTTCTAAAATGAGATTTAGTTCTCAATTTCACACTTTCCTCTCCTTAACCAACTTCTCGAAGTTTATACATTACAAGTTTGATTAAAATATTTATCAAGTTTCAATATATTATTGTTGCAGAGATTTCACTAATTTCCGTACAAACTTGCCTAAAAATGGAATTTTAATGTATATATGTTCTGAATGGTTTTATCTTTAATTGCAATATAATTTGTAAGCTCAAATGAGTATGTATGTATGTGTTCATTAACGATACATAACAAGATTCATTATGAATTATAATTATTTAGTACTGTTTTATGATTGTAGGTGAAATACAGTTGTCTATATAAGAGATCAATGATACACATCTTAATAAGCAATTCAACAAATCATGTTTCCTGTATTATCAAAAAATTGACAAGTTTCTGTAAAAACCATTTTTAGACTTTTCAAATAGGGCAGAGGATATACACTACCACCTGCTACAACTAACAGCAGTAACTGAAGATATCTTATAAATTTTTGATAATTAACCTTTTGTCAAACACCAAAAACAGCCTAATGGTATGAGAAGTATACCACTTTTTTTTGTTGTTGGTGTTTTCAAGTCTGTATTGTGATATTTTCTTTTATTTTGATAATTCATGCTTTCATTATTTATTGGATAAAACATAGAAGCTCAACTAATTTCGTATGCTTTTGTATACACAACTGTTAAAATTGTTTTTAAATCCTCAGACTTATATAAGTAGCCTTTTTTCTTTTTCTTTTTGTAATTTAAGAAATGATCATCTTGGATGCTGTGTTGTGCATCGAAGAGTTCATAGATTGCAGGTTGTGTAAAATATTTGTCCAACTTTTAATCTTTATCGCAACAGGAACCTGATTTAGTTTCAATTTCCAAGTGAGTATGAAAGATATTTATCTTTTTAATCCTTTACTCCAATATATTTTCTTATAAAGTGTGTATTCTGATTTTTTTGCCTTAGTATGATTGCAAACTTCATTAAATCCATTATTATGGCACAAATATTCAGTTATTCTTACATGTTTTTGTATTCTAAATTGTTAAATTTATGAAGAACATAGAGTTAAATTCAAGAGTGAATACATGATAACCCACTCTGTTTCATTCCAAAGTTATTCGTAAGTTATAAATAATTGCAAAACTTGCAGGATCTGAGATCATTTGGTAAAGAGAGAGGATGATGCCCATACTTTTTAGCATGTCATATGGTCCAATTTGTTAATGTGGTGGTTTATAGTTACCAGTACCTGCTTGACTAGGATAATATCGAAGGAGACGCAAAGAGAGTCCGTTGTGGTGTTTGATGAGGCCCATAATATTGACAATGTCTGTATCGAGGCCCTATAGGCTATAAGTGTCACTGTGAGGAGGCAGATACTTGAAGTGGCTAAGAGGAATCTAAATAAGATGTCTCAAGTGATTGAAAGGTACTTTGTCTTACTTGATGCATTTTAAGTTTTTGAAATAATGCTTTATAGAGTTTGTTTTGATTGTCTAAATATCACATAATTGTGAATTTGCAGGTCTGTATTTTTTACTGAATTCTTTTTTGTTATACTATTTATTTCAGTTGTCAAAATATTACATGAATTGTGTACTTTGAGTTTTTTTTTTTTAACATTAATGTCAGACAAATTATTAAATTCGTTATTCAAACTAGTCCGTACATTGCACGAGTTATCAACTACGAGAGAGAGAGAGAGAGAGAAATGTCTCTCGTTTCCTTGGGGATAGTGCTATCTTTGGTCCCATTGTTCTGTAGATGGAAGATTCTAACAATCAAATTATTTTAAAGGATATGGATGATTTTAATTTTGGTCCCTACACCCTGAAAATGATTATTTAATGTTATCATTTTCTGGTCGCATTATGTAACGCTCGGATCTCCAACAATAAAAAAATTCAATTACTCCCGCCCTTTCAAACTAATAAATGTGATCATCCAAATCAATACTCATCTAGTCATCTATACTCCCTTCTTTATCTTTTATAAGTCGTTATAATATATATATATATATATATATATATATATATATATATATATATATATATATATATATATATAATTAATATAAGATGTTTTATATATATTTTAAAAAAATTTAATTATTTTTCACTTTATTCCTAAATAAATAGAGTAATTAAGAGAATAAAGAATAATTAGTGCATGAGTAGTAATGAAATTTCGAACAAATATTAATTATCTAATATTAGAATTAATAAAAAAAAATTATATGTGTGATTATGTATTAAGCAACTTATAAAATGGAAAGGAGGAAGTATTAATATATATATATATATATATATATATATATATGCTCCCTCCTTTCCATTATATATGTCGTTTTAGATGTTTTTATTTTTTTCATAATATAAAATATTTTACATATATCTAGGAGAAAAAATTTAATAATTTTCTATCTTACCCATAAAGATGGAATAATTGAGAGAGAGGATGAATAATTAATTAGTGCTTGGGTAGTAATGAAATTTCAAACCAACATTTATTACCTAACATTAGTATTAATAGAATTTTTTAATATGTGTGATTATGTCTTAAACGATTTATATAATGAAAATGAGAGAATAACAAGTAGGTGTAAAGTGATTCCAATCTGAATCGATCCTAAATTAATTATGAGTCAATTTTATTAGTACTGCATTATTTTATCGAGTTTAATTCAATTTAATTTTGGGGCATAAGTTTAATTACATTAATTATGATCCGAAATTAATTAGGAGTTAATCATTCAATGTCGTTATTTTTATACACCTTGGTGGGAATGCATTGAAATTCGAAAAGGAGTTCCGTAATTAACCTAACACGTTTGAAATATAATAAAAGCTATATATTGTTTTTAAAATGAAATATAATAAAAGCTATACATTGTTTTGACAAGGGCATGCATGTGATCATGAATGCATAATTATCGCAAGGTCTAATGTAACTCTCACGCCACAGTCTTTCTTAAATGGATATCTTCTACATACACCACTATAAATAGCCCAAGGGCCAGGCATTTTCTTTCATCATCAGTACTTATCCCATTTCTGCTATATATATTACTCAGTGTACTGACTTGAGATTGTTATTGTTATCAAGATGAGCAGATATTTAAGTGGGAAGCTTGTGAACCAAATAGAGATAAAGTCTGATGGAGATGTGTTCCATGAGATATTTAGATACAGGCCACACAATATCTCCGAAATGAGCCCTGATAAAATCCAGGGTTGTGATTTGCATGACGGGGATTGGGGAACTGTTGGCTCAGTCATCTTCTGGAAATACAGTCACGGTGAGTAACATAGCTTCAACATGGGCTCGAACCACAACTAACTGGCTCTTGGTTTTTTTTAGTCAGCACATCTGTGGTTGTCCATCCGGAGATGGAATTTTCAAGATTTAAAAATAGCAGACGTGGTGCATGAGGATTATTTTTAAATCTTGACACCTCCTTCTTCGAATAAATGGCCACATATATATAGTCAGAATTAGTTTTAGTCGTGGATCTGTATCCTATACATACTTATAGACTATGAACCAGATTTTTGCATTCTTTATTATTTATTTATTTTTAAATATTAGCACCGATATAATTTGATTTTCTTTGATGATCATGATATATATAGATGGGAAAGAGAAGGTGGCTAAAGAGATAATAGAAGCTATTGATGAAGAAAAAAGGTCGGTGAGGTTCAAGGTGATTGAAGGTGATCTGATGCAGCTGTACAAGACATTTTCAGTCACCTGCCACGTGGATACGCATGGTGAGAACAATTTGGTGACGTGGACGTTGGAATATGAGAAGCTGAATGAAAATGTGGAGGACCCTCATACCTTTTTGGAGCTTTGCCTCCATGTCACCAAAGATATTGAAACTCACCATCTCAAGTGATTCTAAATGATGATGCAGCCATGCCAGCGTGTGTTACTCTAAAATAAAATTGCTTCTTTTATGTCCATCTATATATAATAATAATATAGTGGCTGTAAAGTGTGGCTATATACTTACTATGGGCTTGCTGTTTGAAGAAATATTGTGATTTAATTTCATTTGAGTTTCTAAGTTTTGAGTGTATATATAGCAACTTAAATTAACTTTTATAAATATTGTGCTTATGCATCCGTTTCAAATTCAATTCATTGAGTTTGTTTATGACACCCGAGTAAAGTATTAACTTACTTAGGATCAGACCTTTACACAAAAAGCTTCTCATTTAATAATACTAGTTAATTATAAACATATTATTTGTGTGTTGATTTAAAATAAAAGAGAGAAGAGAGTGGGAGATGATAGAAGAGTACAAGAATAAGAGAGTGGGAGCTAGAGAGAAAGTGAAATTAAAAAAATAACTGTCGTTTCAACAGAATTAATAGGAGTAAAAAGGATAATATCAAAAACAGAAAAAAAATCACTTTCGGTATTAGCAGAAAAATAACTGCTCCATTGTCTCACGCTTTATATATATATAAAGCATGTATTCTCAAGTTTATGATGATAATTCTATTATTATGTCATTATTGTTAAATTAATCAAATTAACTAACAAACTTAAAAATAAAAGTGAATTAAAATATGATATTAAAATCTTACGAATAGAACTTTTTATGCAGAGAAAATGTAGTATTTCTTACGCTCTAATTTATAAAACTATTATTATTTTTTTAAAAGTTAAATTGAGATACTATTAAACTCAAAATTAATATAGATTCATTTAAATTTAGTCGATGAAATAAATAATATTTTAAATTATCTAAAAAATACTATTAATTAGAAGATTTATTAATTTATAATTTTAAAGGAATTTATATCAATTTTTTATTTTAAAATAATTTAAATTAATTTTTAAAATATTAATAATAATTTAATAAATTAGAACGAATTAAGTTATAATTGAAACATCTATATAATAAAACGCAACCCATTTTAAATCTTTTATTTGACAAAGCACAATAACGGTTAGAATCTTTCAATTTTAATCTAATGGCTCACATTTCATCTAACATACACAATTTCTCCACAAATCAACACTCGATTTCACACTCATTCATTCAAATTTGAATTCAAAATAATAATAATAAAATAATAATAATAATAATAATAATAATAACAACAACAACAACAACAACAACAACAACAACAACAATAATAATAATAATAACAATAATTACACCAATAATTATGAAAATAATAATAATAATAATAATAATAATAATAATAATAATAATAATAATAATAATAATAATAATAATAGTAATAATAGTAATAGTAATAATAATGAAAATAATAATAATAATTATTATAATAATGATAATTGTGACGCCCCCAAATCCGGGTCCCTTGAACCTCGGGTTCGGTGTTCACTATTCAACACTTGTCAAACATTCATAAAATACATCTTCAATATCTCGCGAAAAATATACATAATTGTATCACAATTCGTACCATCAATCATAGGTTCCACTAACCTTAATACATAAACATTACCTTATAAAACAAAAGGTTTACTACTTAGAAATAACATCTAATTACATCTACTCGTTCACCTTTAATTTGTCGTTGCACGCCTTAGATTCTTCGACTTAACTGAAAAATAGGTCATGATATAACAAGGGTGAGCAACTACTTTGCTCAACAAGTTTTAATAAACAATAATAGGTATATCATGAATGAAAAAGATTTAGCTCTGAAAACTTCAACAATATACAATAATTATGAAGACATGCAACTTTGAATAATATAATTCAATTTACATAACATACTGCTTCATCATGCTGAAAGGGTCACAAGACCATGAACACACGTTTTGAGTATTTACAATACCCTGTAGACAGAAGACTGTCAGTTCGTTTTGAATATTAACAATCATTTCGATTGAAATATCCGGTGATGGGTACTTTAGGTGATCAGCCTATCGTACGTTTATAAAGTGCACAATATAACCATCTAGTTCGTTTTGATCGGGAATATTCCATCCGACCGTAAGCTTATCTGCTTACAATGCTCTGTTCATTTCAGCTTATCCCATCAGATTCTGTACCACAACAATGTGGTTTGGACTAACTTCAATAATATTCATATTATGAATTTAAATCGTACATGGTCTACCCGAAACAATTGGCATAGAACCCTCACTTAGAACAGTTCATAACAAGAACAGTCATAATATCACATGCAATATCTAGCTGAAACAAATAGCATAGATATTTCTCTTTAAACAGTTCATAACGTGAACGGTCATGCAAATGCACCTAAGTGCGATTGTCAATAACAATATAGATATGAAATAATTCTTAATAATTATTTCATCATGCATTTTGAAATAAATTTCAGATTCTTCATAAATAACTTGCCAAATAAATACAAGTTAGGGTTCAGAGAAACTTGCCTGTTCCACTGACTACTGCTATTCAACTTAAAAATACTTCATTTGGGTGACCTAATATTCAATAACATTGATCCTCCAATTAGCATAACACATAAAGGTTTATTTAACATTAATAACCTAACATATATGTCTTAAATCATCTATCACTTAGTCATAACCTTAAAACTCTTAATAATATTATCAATCCCTTGATAATATTTTAACTAACATAATCATCACTTCATTGCTTTATAATATTATCACATCTGATAATATATAAATACCACATATAATATTATTAATCATATAATGACATTTTAACCATCCAATAATCCTTTTAAATCTCTTTATTATCTCAAACACTTATTAACATTATCAATAATTAAATAATGCTTTACACTATCCCCAATGATATTAATTATCAAATAATATCTTAATCATTTATAAATATTATTAACCTTTTAATAATATTTTATCCTGTCAATAATATTATTAATCCCTTAATAATATCCTTATCCTTAGTTAATATTATTAATCATTTAATAATATTTCAATCATATGTTAACATTATTAAAAATATCCTACTCTTCAATTAATATTATTCATCAAATAATATCTTCAATAACTTATAAATATTATTATTCATTTAATAATATTTTACAATCAAAATAATATCATTTAATAGTATATTCTTCTCTCATTAATATTATTAACCATTTAATAATATTTTATTCTCATACTAATATTATTAACCATTTAATAATATTTTAATCATTCATTAATATTATTAATCATTTAATAATATTTTATTAACTTACTAATATTATTAATCATTTAATAATATTTTATTCCTTTATTAATATTATTAACCATTTTAATAATATTTTACTCATAATCTAATATTATTAACTATCTAATAATATTTTAATCCTTTATTAATATTATTAACCATTTAATAATATTTTACTCATAATCTAATATTATTAATCATTTAATAATATTTTATTAACTTACTAATATTATTAACCATTTAATAATATTTTAATCATTATCTAATATTATTAACTATTTAATAATATTTTATTAAGTATCTAATATTATTAATCATTTAATAATATTTTATTAACTTACTAATATTATTAACCATTTAATAATATTTTAATCATTATCTAATATTATTAATTATTTAATAATATTTTATTAAGTATCTAATATTATTAATCATTTAATAATATTTAATTTCTTTATTAATATTATTAATCATTTTAATAATATTTTATTTATTAACTAATATTATTAATCATTTAATAATATTTTATTTATTTAATATTATTATATCTTTAATAATATTTTATTCACTTTACAATATTATTATACATTTAATAATATTTTAATGATTTTCTAATATTATTATATTAATAATAATATTTTATTAATTTAATTATATTATTAAACCTTAAATAATATTTAACTCTTTTTATCTATTAAATCACTTATATTTAATTTAAAAATATATTTATTAAGTCCAAAAATAATAAAATAATTTTTGGGATATTTTTCATTTTCGGATCCGTACAGACCCGACCCGACCCGGTTCGGTTTTTATTTTTTTCTGGAACAGTGGACTGCGCCCCGGCGCAGTGTGGCAGAATGTTTTGCCATTTTTCATTTTTGAGACAGTTTTGATACCCTTTGATCAAACCTTGATTAAATGAAATCTACACATCTAAATGACACCAAATCAGTGTTGATGTGTTCCTAACTTCTTGTTTTACAATATTCCATGGTTCGATCGTCTTTTTGAAAACGTTTTACACGAAAATTACGGATCGAACCATCTAGGGTCTAAAAACGACATCCTTTTCGGTAAAAGCTATAACTTTTTCGTTATTCAATATTTTTGAAAGGTTCCAAAAGGGTTTGTCTTTAAAACTCATAGATCTAGCTTTCTAGACTTTTAGATCACAAAAATAACTTGTACATCTTAAATCAAAAATCATCAACCTAGATGTTAACTAGGGTTTTATTATCAATCATGCATATACCACCATTTCTTCCATTATCTTTCATACCAACCATGTTAGAATAATCATCTTGTATACATAACCATCAACCTTCATAAATATTCAAGATCTAACACCACAAATGTTTTTCTTTTCTCATATAAAACTAAATAATCAAACTAAGGTTCAAGAAAACTTTTAAACCTTTCAATGACGATCTTCTTCTTACAAATGGTTGGATCTCCTATTTGATCTTCTTGATCTACCCGAAAATAGCTAACACACTTCAAACTCTCAAGTATTCTTCCACAAGAGCTCTAGCTTCTTTCTAGCACTTCTCTCTCTATAATACTTGAAATACTAACAAATGAACAAACTCTCTACAATGTACTAGGTAAGTCTTATTTATAGGACCAACCTAATCCTACTTAAATCTCCTAATCACCCAACTCTAGTCAATTAGCATTTCCCATCATGCTTACTATTACTTGGAATGACCACTTGAATGACTTTCTTGATTTGATCTTTGCTTGCATTTTATTTTGGCCAAAGAGTGGAGCATTACATGGAGTGTAAAATACTCATCCTAGAGCAAATAAGGCACCCCAAAAGGGGCCCCATTACCACCGGCCATTTGGCCTTTTTTCTTCTATTTTTCCTTTTTCTTTTATCATATATACATATATATATGACACTACAAGAAAAGTGCCTATCAGCGACCGTAAATAACAGCGACCGAAAATTTCCGTCGCTAATAAATGGTTATAGCGACCGAATACTGCGACCGAAGATTTTTTCCGTCGCCAATATTTTTAGCGACCGCTCAGGGTCGCTAATTCCGTCGCTGTTACGAAAAGTCACCACCAAAAAAGCGCAGGAGAATTGGCGCCAAAATCAGCGACCGAACATCGGTCGCAGTAGCTACTGTATTCGGTCGCTATTGGTTCTATTGCGGTTGCTTTTTCGGTCGCAACAAATGCCACGTAATTTAGTATTCAGCGACCGAATGGAGGTCGCTACTAAGCGGTCGCTGTTATGTCTTTACCTAAACGCAGTTGCCCCTGAACCAGTGCATTCTGCTTTCTTTTTGCTGCTGGAAGGAGAAACGGCGAAATGGCGAAAATGGAGACTGAAATCTTCTAATTTGAGAGGCAAGCAATAAGAAATCGTGAGAGAGAGAAGGTGCTCACCCCAAAACCCTGGTATGCATATTTATTTGATTATATTTTCGTTAATCTGATATGTATAATATCAATTCATTTTCTTTATTTTTTGGGTTGAATAAGTATAGTATGTAAATTCATTTTATAAATTTGTCCAGTTATAATTGTGGGAAATCGATGAACAGTTGTAGTAGGAGGAGGAGGAAACACCTATTTTTACTGGCATTAGTGGGAGGAAGGAGCAATAAAGAGAGAAATAGAGATTATTTGACAATGACCCATCTGGCATCACTAATACCCTGCATCAGAATTATTATGCCATCTTTATAATTATAATTTAATTCTAAAAATATATTTTGTTATAATTTAATTTAATTCTAAAAATATATATGCCATCAGAATTATTATGCCATTAGATTATTTGATTTAGTGTGTATGTGATTAATTGAATTTCGTTTCATTTGCCCAAGTGAATGAGGATAGACAATTATCTCCTGTTCATTAGCGTTTGTTTCATAGATTTATTTATTTGCATTAGAAAGATAGTCATTTGGATTCCGATGATCTCACGCTATATTTGAAAAGTTTTGTGTGTACTTATTATTTCCTTAAAATTATGTGTTGCATTGCATACTTTGTTAAATCCCACTTAATTTTGTATAGGGTGTATAAGATTTTTCTTCTTAAAATTCTATCCATCATATAGTGCTTTCAATAATAATAGTAGTAATAATAATAATAATAATACTATTACTACTACTAATAATAAAAATACTAATAAAACTAATAATAATACTAATAATAATAAAAAAAATAACAATAACAACAACAACAACAACAACAACAATAATAATAATAATAATAATAATAATAAAACTATTACTACTACTAATAATAAAAATAATACTAATACTAATAAAAATAATAACAGTAATAATAATAATAATAATAATAATAATAATAATAATAATAATAATAATAATAATAATAATAATAATAATAATAATAATAATAATAATAAGTAGTTGTAATAACAATAATAATAATAATAACAATAATATCAATAATAATAATAATATTATTACTACTAATACTAATAAAAATAATAACAGTAATAATAATAATAATAATAATAATAATAATAATAATAATAATAAGAAGAAGAAGAAGAAGAAGAAGAAGAAGTAGTTGTAATAACAATATTAATAATAATAACAATAATATCAATAATAATAATAATATTATTATTACTACTAATATTAATAAAAATAATAACACTAATAATAATAATAATAATAATAATAATAATAATAATAAATAAATAAATAAATAAATAAACTAAGTAGATTTGCTTAGTTTACCCCATCTAAAATAAACTGAATACTACTAATAATAATAAAAATAATAACACTAATAATAATAATAATAATAATAATAATAATAATAATAATAATAATAATAATAATAATAATAATAATAATAATAATAATAATAATAATAATAATAATAATAATAATAATAAATAAAAATAAATAAATAAATAAACTAAGTAGATTTGCTTAGTTTACCCCATCTAAAATAAACTGAATACTACTAATAATAATAAAAATAATAACACTAATACTAATAATAATAAATAAAAAAATAAAAATAAATAAATAAATAAATAAACTAAGTAGCATTTGCTTAGTTTACCCCATCTAAAATAAACTGAATACTAATGCATGTAACATTAGAAGCTTAGAAACCCGTTCGACATTCACTCATTAAGAGTGAATGTCGAATAGTCCCCAGTCTGGGACTATTCCTAGATGTTACATCTCTCACTTAGGCCGGTGTCAATGACTTGAGTCCGTTTTTTTTTGTTTTGAGGATTTTTCGACTAGTATCTCGACATGTTCTCTGAGTGCATACTTAGACTAAGTTATCTTGGTCTATTTCGTGTACTTGGAGACCATGGCGAGGTGCTGCCGAAATTTTCTTGAAACAGAAGAAACGTGCTCAAGGTGTTGACACTAGTGAGGAGACGCATCTAGGAATGGGATAGAAGCCTGACCCTTGAAGATATGTAGGATTCATGCATATAGCACATACCTAAAGACAACAACACAATTTAATTAATACAGTAAAGCTTGTCAAAATAGGTACCCCATACTATAATGGATTTCTATTCAGACCGTAGCTGGATGAGGCGACGAAAGTCAAGTGGTCAGATAGGTGCTACAACTGAATTTAGAACTGGTTGCGAAGTGTTTCTGAATTATGCATATAGTCACAAAGAATGTGTCAATGCTCAAAACAAGATAAGATGCCCTTGTTTGAAGTGTAAGAATGTTAATTATGCGGACAGAGATTTGGTCACATATCATTTACTTGTTAAAGGGTTCATGAAAAATTACGAAGAATGTTGGTGGGCACATGGACAGAAAAGAGGGAGTGTCATCACACATGGACAAAATCCAGGCAACAGTACCTACCGTATGAATGACATGGTTCATGATATTGCAGGGCCGGATTTTGATTGGGAACAAGATAGAGAGCAAGTTATGAATTCTGATGCCAAAGCGTTCTTTACTTTATTAGAGGAGGGTAGCGAACCATTGTGGCCTGGATGCACCAAGCAAACTACGTTGTCTGCAGTGGCGACGTTACTTAACATCAAGACTGATCACAACATGAGCCACGAGTGTTTTGAGTCACTCTTAAAGGCCATTAAGAGTATGTTACCTGACGGTGAAAAATTGCCCGATAGCTATTACTTTTGTAAGAAAATGGTGAAGAAGTTAGGTCTTGGATACCAAAAGATCGATGCATGTCCGAACGATTGCATGTTGTTTTATAAGGAAAACGAACAGAAGACAAAGTGCACGTTGTGCAGTCATGATCGGTTTAAGCCTAATAAAGAGGGTGAGACTCCGAAAAAGAAAAATATACCTTTTAAGATTTTACGGTATTTTCCAATTACACATCGGCTACAAAGATTGTACATGTCTTCAAGAACAGCTGAACATATGACTTGGCATGTGAGATCTCCAGCTAAAGATGAAGAACTTAACCATCCAGCAGATGGGAAGGCTTGGAGAGATTTCAACTTAGCACATCCTGGGTTTGCATTAGAACCAAGGAATGTGAGACTTGGATTATCAACAGATGGTTTCAACCCTTTCGGTCACTCAGCTGTTCCTTACTCCTGCTGGCCTGTGATTGTGACTCCTTACAACTTGCCTCCTTGAATGTGTATGAAACAACCATACTTGTTTCTTTCACTCATGATTCCTGGTCCCAAGAGTCCTGGAAAGAATCTACATGTTTACTTGAGACCTCTGATAGACGAGTTGAAGATATTGTGGGCGGATGGAGTACAAACTTGGGATGTTTCGACGAAAATAAATTTCAATCTTCGTGCAGCGCTTATGTGGACTATCAATGATTTTCCTGCTTATGGCATGTTATCTGGATGGAGTACACATGGGAAGATGTCTTGTCCATATTGTATGGAGCATACAAAGTCTTTCACTCTACCACATGGTCGAAAACCCTGCTGGTTTGACTGTCATCGTCGTTTTTTGCAATAGATCACCCTTTCCGAAGAAATAGAGACAATTTCAGAAAAGAAAAAGTAGAGAATGATATGCTTGTAGCACGATTGTCTGGGACAGAGGTACATGACCGTGTGATGAGATTGCCAATAATCCCATTTGGTAAGAGTGCTAGCTCAGAAATAATCAATGGGTTTGGTGAGTCTCACAATTGGGTTCGGAGAAGCATATTTTGGGAATTACCAATAATCCCATTTGGTAAGAGTGCTAGCTCAGAAATAATCAATGGGTTTGGTGAGTCTCACAATTGGGTTCGGAGAAGCATATTTTGGGAATTACCTTATTGGTCTACAAACTTGATTCGTCATAATCTAGACGTCATGCATATTGAGAAGAATGTGTTCGACAATTTATTTAACACCGTGATGGGTGTAAAGGGCAAGACGAAAGATAATGATAAGACACGGTTGGATATGAAAGATATTTGTAAGCGTCCTGGTTTAGAGCTTTATCAATCACCTAATGGAAAGATAGTCAAACCTCATGCAAAGTACACCTTATCCAAAAAGCAGGTAGAAGATGTATGTGCATGGATTAAGTCTCTGAAACTACCAGATGGATATGTGTCAAACATTGCAAGGTGTGTTACAGGTGGAAAAATACAAGGGATGAAGAGTCATGACTGCCACGTGTTCATGGAGAGACTCATGCCTATAGCATTTCGGGACTTGCTTGATAAAACAGTTTGGGATGCTTTGACTGAGCTTAGTCATTTTTTCAAAGACATATGCTCAAAAACGTTAAATGCAAATGACATGGACGTACTTGAGAAGAACATCATTGAGATCACATGTAAACTTGAAAAAATATTTCCACCTGGGTTTTTTGACTCCATGGAGCATTTGCAAATTCATCTACCTTATGAAGCTCGTTGTGGTGGTCCAGTTCAATATAGATGGATGTATCCTTTCGAGAGGGTGATGGGAAACCTTAAGAGGAAGGTAAAAAACAGAGCTTACATCGAGGGGTCGATATGTGAGGCGTACAATTTTGATGAGATATCTACATTTGTTTCAGACTATTTTCCCGACGAGGTCTTGACAAAGGCCAATCGAGTTCCAAGACATGATGATGGGGGCAACGTTGAACTTAATGGTCGACTTTCTGTATTTGGTCTACCTGGGCGCGTTTATGGTAAAGGAAAACGCATATTCCTATCTGAGGCAGAATTACATGCGGCACATACTTACATTCTTCTCAATTGCGAGGAGATTGACAACTTTGTGAGGTATGCATGTAAAACTCATATTTAACTTAAATCTCATATACTGTAATTTCATTATTTAACAATTGATGCCGAGTTAATAATATGTATAATGTACATGTAGAACATACGATGCTGAGTTAATAACAAATCAGCATGACATCACTGATAAAGAAGTTGAACTGAGTCGTGATCAAAATTTTGCAAAGTGGTTGAAGGACAAAGTAAGTTATTTAACTTAATTAAGTATGACTTAATTAGTACGAATTCATTTTATTTAATTTATGAAACACTTATAACAATATATTTAACAATTGTAGGCTCTTAATGATGGTACAATTAATTCAAATGTACAAGTCTTAGCCATGGGCCCAGACAGGGACCAAGTCACTCGCAATGGTTATAAAGTAAATGGCTATGACTTTCATACGAAGCCATATGCCATCGGTAAAAGAACAACCAATACTGGAGTGTTTGTTCAAGGAGATTGTTACAATGAGGTTGGTCGTGCCTTTTATGGGGAGTTGGAGGACGTTATTGAGTTGTCGTACAAGGGTACCTACGGATGTCAGATTAATCTGTTTAAGTGTCATTGGTTTGATTCAGAAAAAGGCATACGTGTCGATCGACATGGAATTGTCGACATTGACCTCAAAAAAAGGACATATATGAATGCACCATTTGTGTTGCCAACTCAAACACAACAAGTATATTACACTCCTACTCCTATTCGAAAAAGGGATAGACCGCCTACAGATTGGCAAGTTGTCATTCATACTCCCGCACGCAATAGTGTCCAATCACTAAACGGAGAAGTCTACCAAGAGGAGACGTTACATAACCCTCCTATAATAAATGTCGATGACAACAATCAACTCAACAATTTAGAGGGTGGAGGTGATGATGATGAATTGGATCCCGATTTAGTACAGCAGTTAGATGACAGTAATACTGAGGAGGAAGAGTTTTTAAGTGACACCGACACTGAATCTGAAACATGCGATGGTTATGATTCTCCACATATTCGTGAAAATAATTCTGAATCTGACAGCGAGTTTCATTAAAATGTATGTTTAATATACATGTTTTATATACACTTGTCATTAATAATTGCACACATGTTTTATATATTGTTGGCCTGCCATAAACCATTGCACACATGTCATAATCATTTACATTTAATATGTCATTTTTTTTTAAATAGATGTCATCTTCACCACCGCCTAGAAAGCGCAGTTTGGGTCGGGGTCCAAATCAGATCCCCAAGGCCCCAGATAATCTAGATGATCGCATTCCATTGCAGATTCGCCCTGATCCAGACAGCACGTAAGTTATTAATTAACCATATAGTAGTATAATAAAAAAGTATTATTGTTGTATATATATTAATATAAATTATTGTATATTTCAGCGATTTTGCAGATATTAGGGTTGTTAAATGTATTGCACAACTGTGCCTGCAAAACTGGCCTACCCCAGCTGTTACGTGGGCCAACACACCGCTTGCCCACAAGTAGGCATGTTGGCAGGAGTTTCAGGTATTTTTTCCTAATTTACAGATATTCTATTCACCTAATGTTTACTATTATCAGATTATAATATAACTATTTTAATGTTATTATTGTATTTTAATTTCAGAAAAGATACAAATGGGACGAGACACAAAATAGTGTTATACAGACACTGTTCTGGCAAAAGTGTGATGTTCGAACAAAAGACAATATAAAGAAGGAGCGGGAAAAGGCACTCCACAATGCTGGCATAGACCATCCTGACCATGCTGAGGAGTATATGCATGAGTATGCCCCGTGGTGGTGCTCACACGATATCTGGGCTGAGATGTGCCAGCAGTGGCGGAGTGAGGAATGGGCAAGGAAATGTAGGACTGCTGCCAGGAATAGATCCACTGGTTTACTTGAAGGGGAAAAGCCAAAGGGTACATATAAAAGCGGTAGTATATCACAGGCGGAGCATTTCGCTCAAAAGGTACGAAGTTTGTTATATAGTAGTTTATTTATGTTTACAGTTATATATTTATTTTATTAGTATGCATTTGCCTTATATAAACATATATTTATACACTTGTCATATTTGTAGTCTTGTGGATCCGAAAGCCAAACTGTAAATTGTTGGATGTGTATGTGGCGACCCGTGATGGTCTGCCTGATACTTTGCGGATACGGGTATGTTTTTATCTACGTTATATGTTTATAATTCTTTGATGTTATTATTAATGTTGATTATTTACTTGTAACTAATCAATGTATAACTTTATTACATGACACTTACAGTCAATTAATGGACGAGCGGTATCCCCCTGGCAGTCCTCGTCCGTCAATTGATCAAGAATAATGGGAAAGAGCGTCAATTGTAAAGAAGAATTTTGTCAAGGGCCAAGGACAGCGAAGACGACCGATTATTAGTCCTTCTGGCAGCTCGGGTAGCCACTCTACGCAAGCATCATACAATCCAACGACACATAATGTTGCGGAGTGTGTTCGAGCCATATGCAGAGATCCTGCCCTCCTGTGTGAACTACAAGATCATCTTAAGGCGCTGAGTCCCGAGTCCTTATCTAATGCAGTGGCGACAGCAGCAAGCCAGACAGACCGGGAGGAGGCTTCGCATGACGAGGTAATCTTATCAATTGCTACAATTAAATTAATCACTCAAAAGTACTATGTAAGACCCCGAATTTTATGAAATACAAAATTTAATTTTTCTTCATATATATTTTTTTTTTTTGAAACAGTAAGTGGTTAAATTAACAAAATTGAAAGTTAAGGATGTTATGTGCAAATTTTATTTTGTCGGACAATATTCGCTTTGTCGGGGAATATTCGTTTGGTCGGGGAATATTCGTGCCGTACGACGGCGCCGAAATAATAAATTATTGGTGGACCCCACAACGGAATATTTGTCGGATATAGAAAACGACAAAAGTAACCTTTTTAAATAAAAATAGTCAACGAAACTGTTAAAATACCGGTGATAAAAGAATAGTAGCATACGGTAGTTTATGGTATTTTCTGTAGCACACGGTACTCTACGGTAACACACGGTATTGCATAGTGTCTCATATTATTGGTCTGATAATTGACACCGTAACTGTTACGCATCATTTCATCGATAATTGTCACTGCATAATATTTTATATTATCAATTCAATAATTGTTGTTGCACTGTTTTTAAAATTATTGAACCTAATAATTGTCACAGTAACATATGCACAGTAATTCACATTATTGAATCAATAATTGTCATTACACAGTAACGTATGCTTTATTTTACATTATTGTTATCTCTATTATGATGTTATTTAAACAGTTGTATTTCATTAATTTATTGACTTGATATCTAAGAGCTAACTATACTGTATTTATAACAATTAGTCATAATAATTGAATTGATAAAGTTATTTGTTTATAATATATAGTTAGGTGATTATTAGGTGATATGAAATGAATGGTGTAGATTAAAGTGTGAATTATTGTTGAATAATTGAATTGATTTGTTTATAATATAAAGTTAGGTGATTATTAGGTGATATGAAATGAATGGTGTAGATTAAAGTGTGAATTATTGTTGAATAATTAAATTGATTTGTTTATAATATAAAGTTAGGTGATTATTAGGTGATATGAAATGAATGGTGTAGATTAAAGATAATATAATATTTGAAATGGATGGTGTAGATTAAAAGATGATCTTTAAATGAATGGTTTAGATTAAATGAATGATAAGATTTTTGGCTATAAATAGAAGCCTTAACTTAAGGATTTTTCATAAACTTCCTTACTTGTTCTTTCTTTCTCTCTCTAAATACTTCTTGTGAAAGTTCTCTCTAAGTGTGCTTAAGTCATCTTGAGTATTTGTGAAGATCTATAAGTATACGTGTACTGTTCAAGTTAATCAACCTCATTTAAATCAATATCCAGTCACGTGTTACGGTAAGGGATACCATCTTTTTCATCTTCCATTATTCAAACATACTATGGTAAGGGATTATCATTATTTGATTCTCGATAATAATATTGTTTCTTCCTTACTCATAAGACGTGCCTTTTATTTCCATGTATTAAATTGTGGGAATAACCTTACGGAGCGGATTGCCGCCTGTTGGTGAATAACCTTTCGTATTCATTCATTATTAATCTCTGAGAATAACCTTACGGAGCGGATTGCCGCCTGTTTGGTGAATAACTCTTTGTACTCAAATTCTATTAAATTGTGGGAATAACCTTACGGAGCGGATTGCCGCCTGTTTGGTGAATAACTCTTTGTACTCAAATTCTATTAAATTGTGGGAATAACCTTACGGAGCGGATTGCCGCCTGTTGGTGAATAACCCTTTGTATTAATTTCCTTCACCTTTTGTTAATCAAACCTGCTACGGTAAGGGATATTATTTTCTTTCATACTCCTAAATCGAAATTTATTATGGAACTATTTCTTCTATAATTCCTGAAAATATTATATGTTCCATAATAGTTGAACTTCATTATTTCAACTGAACCTTCCTATTTACGTGAACCTTTCTATTGAATTGTAACTGTTATTCTGAACTGTGGATCTTGAATATCATTTTTAAATTTCACTCCACATCATGTTGACAATTTGGACATTATTTGAATCTGTACAAAGTAAACTTCCGATACTTATTGTTATCCTATTTCTTCTGTTCATCATTTATATCATTCTAATCATCCAAAAATCAAGCTGTTGTGAATATCTGTGGCCGGGGGCACAGATGTGATATATTTGTTGAACAGATGATAGGTTAAAGGCGATATAATAGGTTAAAGGCGATACATCTGTTTGGTGTCTTTTATGGCACGTGGTGAATGTTCTCTTTGGCCCGTAGTGCAAAGATGAACTGTTGTTTGGTATGATTATGACCAAAGGCTGAATCTGGTATAATCATGACCGTTGGTGTTATATTGAATGTCTTTGGCCCGTAGTGCAAAGATGAACTGTTGATCTGCATGATTATGATCAGGAACTGTGAATTGTATTATCTTGACTAAAGGTATTTCAGATGATAAAAGTTGATGATATTTTTCCTAAAAAGAGAACCGAGTGGACATTATAGTCTGCATTATTCTTCTAATAGATTACTCATTCCGCTGCTATTATTGATCTGAACATTGTTTAAGAATTTAACTGCAGTTTTTGATATAAACCTTGTAGTCTATCGTATTCTATCAAGAACTCAACTGTTGAAGACTAATGATAATTTATTTGTCATTATCTTAGTCATGATATTCTTTACTGGGCTATTTGAGCTCACCCTTTCTTTTGTTCCATTGTTTTTCAACAGGAGATGAAAACATAACAGGGTCTAGCCGGGGAATGGAGTGAGGGTCCGAGGAATAGTTATCATAGTTTTCACGTTTTGTAAAATAGTGTGACAATAATAGTGAAGACTTAGTTGTGTATTATTATACACTGTATTGTTGTACGTTGTGCTTTGTTGTAATAATTTTGTTGTAGTCTTTTGACGACTCAAGTATGGGCTGTGTGGGCCCAGATTTGGGGGCGTCACAGTTGGCATCAGAGCTTAGGGATATGGTCTTTAATGGAGATCTGGGGTAGAACTAGGAGGGGAGAGACGAATAGAATCAGTCACTAGTGTGTCCTACCTAAAATAGATTTTATTATCTAATGAGTCGATTTGAATGTAGGAACATGAAGTGATGAGTCAGTTTATTTGAACTAACATTTATTTTGTGACCACAGTTTAGTATGGCATCTGGAAATCAAGAGGTTAACTATGGAATGCCTGAAGCAAATGTAGCCGAGAATCAAGAGGCCCCAAACAATCCTCCTGCCAACTCAGGAAATAATGTTCCTGATAACATGATGAACGATGGATTCTTTAGGAATTTCATGCAGTTCATACAGAATCAAGGAAGAGGAAATCCAGTCAATAATAACGGTAGAAACGCTGGCAATTTGAGGATGGTCACTGTTAAGCAATTTAAAGAATTAGGACCACCTGAATTCCACGGGAAGCCTGACCCACTCAAAGCGGAGGCATGGCTAAAGCAGACGACAAAAATACTTGATGTCTTACAATGCGCTGATGATCAGAAGGTGCCATTTGCCACTTTTATGTTACGAGGTGAGGCGGACCATTGGTGGGAAGCGGTAAAACGTATCCAACCTTCAGCACTCGAAATGTCTTGGACAGAATTCGAAGAACTGTTTAACGAGAAGTATTTCCCAGAAAGCATCCGCCATATGAAAGAGGTGGAATTCATTAAGCTGGAGCAGGGAAACATGACAGTCTCCCAATATGAAGCCAAGTTTGCCGAGTTATCTCGCTTTGCCACCCATCTTGTGGATGACGAAGCACGAATGAGTCGGATGTTCCTAAGAGGTTTGAGATTCAAAATTCGTCAACAACTTAGCTCTCATAAATTTAGTTTGTATTCAGATGTTGTAGATAGGGCTCAAAGGGTGGAGCAAACAGATGAAACATTGCAGCCAAGAGTTAATGATCAGCATAGAGAAAGGAGTGACAACAACCACAGGAACGAGAACCATCGAGGAGGTAACCAACACTTCGGTGGTAATTCCATACCAAATAATAGAAGAGGAGAATCTAGTGGGAACAATTTCAAAAGAAAGAGATTCCATAATAATTATGGAAGGGCACCAGCACCAGTACCAACACCAGCACCGACCCCAGTTTCAAGGGGAGAAGATCGACCACCAGTGAGATGCTATAGGTGTGGTCAGGAAGGTCACATCAGCCCAAACTGTACACTGCAGTCCAAAAAGTGCTACAGTTGTGGGAAAGAGGGTCATCTTGCGCGGTTTTGTCCTGCCACAAAATCAAGTCCAGCTGCAATGATGATACCAAAAGCTAGCGCGGATAAGGGAAAATCTGTAGTTCAAGGGAGAGCTTTTGTTGTGACATCCCAAATGGCGCGAAACTCGAACGAGGTGATAACCGGTAAGCTATTCATAAATTCTCGTGAAGTCTACGCTTTGTTAGATACTGGCTCTACCCATTCTTTTATCTCACCTGCATGTGCTCAGCGTTTAAACTTAACTCCTGAAAATTTGGACTTTGACTTATCAGTTGAAACCCCATTAGGAGAAATGACCATTACATCTACTGTCTATAAATCTTGCCTAGTTCAAATCAACAACCTCACATTACCTGTTGACCTTATTTCTTTGGAGATGCATGAATTTGATGTGATTTTAGGAATTGATTGGTTGACTACCCATCATGCTAAAATTGATTGTTTTCATAAGATTATTAGTTTTCATATTCCTAATCAACCTGTCATGCAAATTCAAGCAACTAAACCATTGAAATCTATAACTGTTATTTCTAGCCATAAAGCCATTCGTTTATTGAAAAACGGATGTCAAGCCTTTTTAGCTCATGTCACTGATTTGAACAAAAATACGTCAAACTTAAATGATATTCCCATTGTTAATGAGTTTCCTGACGTTTTTCCTGAAGAACTTCCTGGCTTACCCCCAAACCGTGAAATTGATTTTTATATTGATCTTGAACCCGGTACCAAGCCCATTTCCAAAGCTCCCTACCGAATGGCTCCCATTGAACTTCAAGAGTTAAAAGTCCAACTACAGGAATTGTTGGATACCGGTTTCATTCGTCCGAGTGCATCACCTTGGGGTGCTCCTGTCCTTTTTGTGAAGAAGAAAGACGGGAGTATGAGATTGTGCATTGACTACCGAGAATTGAACCATGTCACCATCAAGAACAGGTACCCGTTACCTCGGATTGATGACATGTTTGATCAATTGCAAGGCGCTCAACATTTCTCAAAGATTGATCTCCGTTCTGGATATCATCAGTTAAAGGTTAAAGCTGAGGACATTCCAAAGACTGCTTTCAGAACTCGTTATGGGCATTATGAGTTCTTAGTCATGCCTTTTGGACTAACTAATGCTCCTGCAGCTTTCATGGACATGATGAACCGGATATTCAAGGAACATTTGGATCATTTTGTGGTTGTCTTTATTGATGACATCCTCATATACTCCAAGAGTCGCGAGGATCATGAACAACACCTGAGATTGATACTACAAAAGCTCCGTGAAAACAAATTATATGCCAAGTTGAAGAAATGTGAGTTCTGGCTTGAGGAGGTCGCGTTTCTTGGGCATGTGATTTCTAGTCAAGGAATATCAGTCGATCCTGCGAAGATTGAAACGGTACTAAATTGGGAACAACCCAAAACAGTAACCGAAGTCCGAAGTTTTTTGGGTCTAGCTGGTTATTATCGGAGATTCGTAGAAGGATTTTCTCGAATCGCCACTCCATTAACGCAGCTTACTCGGAAAAGCACAAAATTCATATGGAGCGAGGAATGCGAGAAAAGTTTTCAAGAACTCAAGAAGAGACTGGTTTCAGCTCCTGTTCTGACCATACCATCAGGATCAGGAGAATTTGTTATCTACAGCGATGCTTCTGGCAAAGGTCTAGGCTGTGTCCTTATGCAACATGGAAAGGTTATAGCCTACGCCTCTCGACAACTCAAAGATTATGAGAAAAATTATCCTACTCATGATCTAGAGTTGGCAGCAGTCGTTTTCGCGTTGAAGATCTGGAGACACTACTTGTACGGAGAAAAAGTGGATATCTATACGGATCATAAAAGTCTCAAGTATTTCTTCACCCAGAAGGAACTCAACATGCGACAACGACGTTGGCTTGAGCTGTTAAAGGATTATGACCACACAATCCAGTATCACCCGGGAAAGGCGAACGTTGTAGCTGACGCTTTGAGCAGAAAATCTTATGCAAGTACAAGTGCACTGCTGACAACACAAAAGTGTATTTTGTACGACTTGCAAAAGATGGAGATAGAGCTAAAGACACCAGGGACCCACTCGAAGATTGCTCACGTGCGAGTAGAACCAACTTTAATCGATAAAATTAAAGCTGCTCAAGCTACCGATCCGGAACTGATAAACATGATAAAGAAAGTACAAGAAGGTGCCATTCCCGAAGCAAGAATCGACGAGAAAGGAATACTTCGAGTCAACTCTCGACTCTGTGTTCCTAACGATCCTGAATTAAAGCATAAAATCATGATGGAGGCACACAACACGCCGTTTGCAATCCACCCAGGAGGTACCAAGATGTATCGAGATCTTCGACATACATTTTGGTGGAACAATATGAAAAGAGAGATTGCGGAGTTTATCTCAAGGTGCCTAACTTGTCAACGTGTCAAGGCAGAACATCAAGTTCCTAAAGGTCCATTACAATCACTTGAAGTTCCCGAATGGAAGTGGGAACACATCAATATGGACTTCGTGACGGGTCTTCCAAAAGTTTCTCAAGGCTTAGATGCAATTTGGGTGATCGTAGATAGATTGACCAAATCTGCTCATTTCTTGCCTATACGAGAAAACTTTTCACTTGAACGTCTTGCCGGTATGTACATAAATGAGATCGTGAGATTGCATGGCATGCCAGTTTCCATAGTTTCTGATCGGGATCCTAGATTCACTTCACGCTTTTGGATCAGTCTACAAAAAGCTATGGGCACTGAACTACGTTTTAGTTCTGCATACCATCCTCAAACGGACGGACAATCGGAAAGGACGATCCAGACCCTCGAAGATCTTTTGAGACTTTGTGTATTAGACTTCAAAGGAAGTTGGGATAAGTACTTGCCATTGGTGGAATTTTCTTACAACAACAGTTACCAAGCAAGCATAGGCATGGCTCCATTCGAGGCATTGTATGGAAGGAAGTGTCGCTCTCCAATATGTTGGAATGAGGTAGGAGAAGCAAAATTGTTGGGACCCGAGTTGGTACGCTTAACGACCGAAAAGATCCAAATGATCCGACAACGAATACAGACCGCACAAGAACGACAAAAGAGTTATGCTGATCTTCATCGGAGAGACGAAAGTTTCAACGTCGGAGATCATGTATTCTTACGTGTTTCTCCATGGAAAGGGGTTACGAGATTCGGAAAGAGAGGAAAGCTCAACCCTCGATTTATTGGCCCATTTGAAATCCTCGATCGAATAGGAACCGTAGCCTACAGACTAGCCCTACCACCAAGTATGTCTCGCATCCATAACGTTTTTCACATATCTATGTTACGTAAATATGTGAAGGACCCAAACCACGTCATTGAGTTAGAACCAGACGTTATAGCAGAGGATTTAACATACGAGGAGGTACCTGTTAAGATCCTGGATAAGAAGGAGCAGATCCTACGCTCAAAGGTTATACCTCAAGTTAAGGTTTTATGGAGGAACCAAGATACTGAGGAAATGACCTGGGAGCTAGAATCTGAGATGAAATCTAAGTATCCTTACCTCTTCGATATGTCAGGTACGTCAATTTCGGGGACGAAATTTCATAAGGAGGGGAGGTTGTAAGACCCCGAATTTTATGAAATACAAAATTTAATTTTGCTTCATATATATATTTTTTTTTTGAAACAGTAAGTGGTTAAATTAACAAAATTGAAAGTTAAGGATGTTATGTGCAAATTTTATTTTGTCGGACAATATTCGCTTTGTCGGGGAATATTCGTTTGGTCGGGGAATATTCGTGCCGTACGACGGCGCCGAAATAATAAATTATTGGTGGACCCCACAACGGAATATTTGTCGGATATAGAAAACGACAAAAGTAACCTTTTTAAATAAAAATAGTCAACGAAACTGTTAAAATACCGGTGATAAAAGAATAGTAGCATACGGTAGTTTATGGTATTTTCTGTAGCACACGGTACTCTACAGTAACACACGGTATTGCATAGTGTCTCATATTATTGGTCTGATAATTGACACCGTAACTGTTACGAATCATTTCATCGATAATTGTCACTGCATAATATTTTATATTATCAATTCAATAATTATTGTTGCACTGTTTTTAAAATTATTGAACCTAATAATTGTCACAGTAACATATGCACAGTAATTCACATTATTGAATCAATAATTGTCATTACACAGTAACGTATGCTTTATTTTACATTATTGTTATCTCTATTATGATGTTATTTAAACAGTTGTATTTCATTAATTTATTGACTTGATATCTAAGAGCTAACTATACTGTATTTATAACAATTAGTCATAATAATTGAATTGATAAAGTTATTTGTTTATAATATAAAGTTAGGTGATTATTAGGTGATATGAAATGAATGGTGTAGATTAAAGTGTGAATTATTGTTGAATAATTGAATTGATTTGTTTATAATATAAAGTTAGGTGATTATTAGGTGATATGAAATGAATGGTGTAGATTAAAGTGTGAATTATTGTTGAATAATTAAATTGATTTGTTTATAATATAAAGTTAGGTGATTATTAGGTGATATGAAATGAATGGTGTAGATTAAAGATAATATAATATTTGAAATGGATGGTGTAGATTAAAAGATGATCTTTAAATGAATGGTTTAGATTAAATGAATGATAAGATTTTTGGCTATAAATAGAAGCCTTAACTTAAGGATTTTTCATAAACTTCCTTACTTGTTCTTTCTTTCTCTCTCTAAATACTTCTTGTGAAAGTTCTCTCTAAGTGTGCTTAAGTCATCTTGAGTATTTGTGAAGATCTATAAGTATACGTGTACTGTTCAAGTTAATCAACCTCATTTAAATCAATATCCAGTCACGTGTTACGGTAAGGGATACCATCTTTTTCATCTTCCATTATTCAAACATACTATGGTAAGGGATTATCATTATTTGATTCTCGATAATAATATTGTTTCTTCCTTACTCATAAGACGTGCCTTTTATTTCCATGTATTAAATTGTGGGAATAACCTTACGGAGCGGATTGCCGCCTGTTGGTGAATAACCTTTCGTATTCATTCATTATTAATCTCTGAGAATAACCTTACGGAGCGGATTGCCGCCTGTTTGGTGAATAACTCTTTGTACTCAAATTCTATTAAATTGTGGGAATAACCTTACGGAGCGGATTGCCGCCTGTTTGGTGAATAACTCTTTGTACTCAAATTCTATTAAATTGTGGGAATAACCTTACGGAGCGGATTGCCGCCTGTTGGTGAATAACCCTTTGTATTAATTTCCTTCACCTTTTGTTAATCAAACCTGCTACGGTAAGGGATATTATTTTCTTTCATACTCCTAAATCGAAATTTATTATGGAACTATTTCTTCTATAATTCCTGAAAATATTATATGTTCCATAATAGTTGAACTTCATTATTTCAACTGAACCTTCCTATTTACGTGAACCTTTCTATTGAATTGTAACCGTTATTCTGAACTGTGGATCTTGAATATCATTTTTAAATTTCACTCCACATCATGTTGACAATTTGGACATTATTTGAATCTGTACAAAGTAAACTTCCGATACTTATTGTTATCCTATTTCTTCTGTTCATCATTTATATCATTCTAATCATCCAAAAATCAAGCTGTTGTGAATATCTGTGGCCGGGGGCACAGATGTGATATATTTGTTGAACAGATGATAGGTTAAAGGCGATATAATAGGTTAAAGGCGATACATCTGTTTGGTGTCTTTTATGGCACGTGGTGAATGTTCTCTTTGGCCCGTAGTGCAAAGATGAACTGTTGTTTGGTATGATTATGACCAAAGGCTGAATCTGGTATAATCATGACCGTTGGTGTTATATTGAATGTCTTTGGCCCGTAGTGCAAAGATGAACTGTTGATCTGCATGATTATGATCAGGAACTGTGAATTGTATTATCTTGACTAAAGGTATTTCAGATGATAAAAGTTGATGATATTTTTCCTAAAAAGAGAACCGAGTGGACATTATAGTCTGCATTATTCTTCTAATAGATTACTCATTCCGCTGCTATTATTGATCTGAACGTTGTTTAAGAATTTAACTGCAGTTTTTGATATAAACCTTGTAGTCTATCGTATTCTATCAAGAACTCAACTGTTGAAGACTAATGATAATTTATTTGTCATTATCTTAGTCATGATATTCTTTACTGGGCTATTTGAGCTCACCCTTTCTTTTGTTCCATTGTTTTTCAACAGGAGATGAAAACATAACAGGGTCTAGCCGGGGAATGGAGTGAGGGTCCGAGGAATAGTTATCATAGTTTTCACGTTTTGTAAAATAGTGTGACAATAATAGTGAAGACTTAGTTGTGTATTATTATACACTGTATTGTTGTACGTTGTGCTTTGTTGTAATAATTTTGTTGTAGTCTTTTGACGACTCAAGTATGGGCTGTGTGGGCCCAGATTTGGGGGCGTCACATACTATATATATATAGAGATGTTTCAAACATGTTTTTTTTTCCAGGAACGTACGTAGCAACCTTATATCTCGATGATGCATGAGCTACATATCTTTCCTGCATTCCCTTTTGTGCTCATTTTATGTTATATCACATGCACGATCGAAAATATTATTGTAATTTTGGGATTTATTGTATATATATGTATTTAGATTAATGGATGTTGATTTTATGTCATTATTTGGAATGAATTTACTATTTGCTTGGAGATCTAGATAAGATCTTATTGTGCTGTGTGTTGGGATTTTAATACAGGTTATAAAAACTGGGGAAATCAGAAAATCAGAAAAAAAAGATTTATTTATTTATTATTATCTGCGACCGAATTCGATCGCTAAAGGTCGGTCGCTAAAGTTATTTCCGTCGCTAAAAAAATCGGTCGCTGACATGTGCCGGTCGCTATTATTCCTTACGGTCGCTAAAAATCGGTCGCAATTTCCGTCGCAAAAAATTTCGGTCGCTAATATCGGTCGCATGACGTGGTGCCACGTCAGTACAATGCTGATTAGGCTCTAGCGACCACATCGGTCGCTAATGTCGGTCGCTGTTATCGGTCGCTAATGTGCACTCTAGCGACCAGATTTTATGCGACCGCCTTTAGCGACCTATTTCGGTCGCTATGTTAATACTAGCGACCGATTGCGGTTGCTAAATGTCGGTCGCTAATAGCTGTTTTTCTTGTAGTGTGAACCTAGGTATATATACATCCATATATATATATTGACCAACCTTTTGACTTTCTATTGGGCTCCACTTTGGACTTAGGAATTAAATATATTGGGCTCATTCAATTAAATTGTTTGGGCTCAATTTATATCACACATTGGGCTAGCATTTACATAACTATGCTACCTTTAATTAAAATAAGCATTGGACTTATTTAATAAATTACATGGACTAGTAATTAAATTAATTACATAGGCTACTAGGTAAACTTAATTGACCTAGTTTAACAACTCATTTGAATTTAAAATATAATCCAATTAGATTTGCTATTTATAAGTCCATTGGACTCCTTAATTAAATTAGCTTACATAACACTATTACTTACAAATTTTTGGGTTTGTTTTAATCAAACCCTAACACATTTTAATGCAAGTACTTTGACTTGATTAAATTAATTCATTCACTAACCCTTATCATCAAATTGGGTTTATAATATAGTTAACCATACACAAACAATTATTCCCACATTGGTTTATCTTAAATAATTCACTTACTTCTTATTTCTCATTGTTCATACAAGTAATTAACTTGTTTATTATAGAACTTCTTATTTGTCATTCAAGGCCAACATTCAAGCTTTGTGATCTCATCACATAAGCTTCTCTTGCAATCTTTTTCCTTCTTTAGTTAATTAATTTAATTAACTAATTTAATACCTCTCATAATACAACTTATCATCATACCTCATATTTTATTATGGATATAATTAAATAAAAAAAAAAAATTTGGGTTCGCAATTTTCTCGGTCATTACAATAATAACAATAGTAATTATTATTATAATAATTATAATAATAATTAGTATGTTAATAATAATAACAATAATAATAATGATAATGATAATGATAATGATAATAACAATAACAATAATAATAATAATAATAATAATAATAATAATAATAATAATAATAATAATAATAATAATAATAATAATAATAATAATAATAATAATAATAATAATGAGAATAACAATTATTATTATTATTATTATTATTATTATTATTATTATTATTATTATTATTATTATTATTATTATTATTATTATTATTATTATTATTATCATTATCATTATTATTATTATTATTGTTGTTGTTGTTATTATTTTTATTATTGTTATTATTATTGTTATTATTATTATTGTTGTTGTTGTTGTTGTTATTATTATTGTTGTTATTATTGTTATTATTATTGTTATTATTATTATTGTTGTTGTTGTTGTTGTTATTACTATTGTTATTATTATTATTATAATAATTATAATAATAATAACAACAACAACAACAACAATAATTATTATAATAATTATTATTATTATGACATGATAAAAATAAAAATAATAATAATAATAATAACAACAACAACAACACAACAACAACAACAAAAAAAAACAATAATAACAATAATAATAATTATTGTGGTGGTGTGGTGAATTATGATAATTGTTATTGATGATTGTAAATTTTGTAGATATGTTTAAATTTTTCTGGATATCTATTTTTAAAGGAAAATTAATTATTATGGTGATGTGGTGAATTATGATAATTGTTATGTGTGTTTGTAAATTATTTTAGGTTGTAAAGCGTCTTTAAGTAATAAAGTATTTTTTGAATTTTAATTTAATTTTTCGTTACATCGTGCTTTCAAACACGGGCAATTACTAGTATCAGATACAACGTTATTGATTGATCAACAGTGTCGATGAACATCATATACATATATATATATATATATATATATGAGGACATGAATCATGTGATATTAGGTGACTTGCTTCATTGACTTGCAATGAATTAAATAATTCATTACGCATAAAAAAAAATGTTTCCTAAACAAGTAAAAAAAAATGTTTCACAAAAGAGATAAAGTAGAAGTGCGTAGTCGGAGGATAATTTAATTTATTGCATCCGTTCCTTTAATACTGATATATAACAAATCATCGTGAACCTATCCTAATTTAATTGATTCTAAATTAATTAAGAGTTAATTTTGTTGATACTGAGTTATTTAATTGAGTTTGGTTCAATTTGACTTTTAGCCATAAATTCGATTACGTTAAATATGACTCTGAATTAATTAGGAGCCAATTTCGTTGATACTGAGTTATTTTATCGAATTTAGTTCAATTTGACTTTTGGTCATAAGTTCAATTACGTTAAATATGTTAAAATATGACCAAGTTATTTTCGTTTCTACGAGTCATACTATCGAACGTGAATTGAGAAATCGAAGAGTTGTACTGATTAAATTGTTCAGATAACATCCAAAATTCATGTATCTCTTTTTCTGTAAAAATATTTAATAAGTACATAACTACAATCTGTATAAATAATCTACCTAATTGTAACATATTCAATCATCTATTGTACTTCTAAATTTAACGAAAAAAAGACTCAAAAGCATATTTTCCTAAGTGAACTGAGCGAAGGAAAAGATAATAAGACAATCAAGGCGGGAGTTATAAAGACATGAGATGGGGTCAATATATATAAGGACAAGATAAATTATAAATAGAAATATCATATTACTTGATGAGGAGATATTTATATTTGTTCTATACTTATTATATTTGATGAATTATATTATATTATTTTGTTGCTAAAATTTATGTGTACACTTTTGTAAAATAATCACATGTAATTGGTGTTAATACTAATAACAATAGTCGTAAAGCAATCCTAATTTGAGTCGACCTTTAATTAAAATTATAAATTTCAATCATCTAAGTCTTTTTTTGTCTATTACTGACTATTTCACAAATTTGTCTGTGTCTTGCAACGGTACCATGCTTGTAATAATAAATTAATAAATTAAAATTAATATCATTTTCTAAACTGATATAAATTTTAGTCAATAATGTAAATTATCCGAAATATTACCATGTTCTAATTTATAAATATTATGATTTTCAAACTTAAATGGACTAACATGGTTTAAGATTAATTTCAAAAATTAACTTCATAAGTCAAAAGGGAACTAATTTTGGGAAACAGTACCATTATTCATTTTGCATTCCTTATAAAGCAAATTTATTAATTGAAGCTCAATACCTTTCTAAAACATAAATTTTGCAGTGGCAGCAAATTAAATCAAACAGTTGGATTTGCAAGTTTGGTTATTGAACGTTGAGTACACAAATAGTGTTTTAGTGACTATAGAATAGATACTAATTAAGTGGATATAAAATGATGTATATATATCTATCCTCTTATTATTGTTTTTTTTTAACATCATATATATATATATATATATATATATATATATATATATATATATATATATATATATATTACTGGAAGCAAGTGATGATGATAATCTGCATGCCTGGCTCTTTATTTATACTACTTGGAAAATCCATTTCTTAATAAATTTATTATACACACCGTCTCAGTCGGAATCTACACATTTGCGCTTAGGAATCAATTATATAATCTATGAAAGAGACAAATTAAATTTGGAATTTGGTTTTAGAATCTTTTCATTTTTCATGAAGAATACAAAAATGTTATTACCTCTCATTTTGATTTTCTTAAGCAATTTGTAGCACTCTCTACGTTCCAATTTATAAGATTATTAATTTTTTTAAAATTAAATTAAAATATTTTTAAACTTAAAATTAATATAAATTTATTTAAGTTTAATCGATGAATATTATTTTAAACTATCTAAAAGTACTATTAATTAGAAGATTTATTAATTTATAATTTTAATTAATTTTTTATCAATTTTATATTTAAAAAAATCAAATTAAAATTTAAAAAATTAATAATAATTTTATAAATTAAAACGGATTGAGTTATAATTGAAACATATAAAAAATGGGATTGATTGATCAACAGTGTCGACTAAACATCATATACATGAACATTAGATAAAAATATGAGGACGTGAATCATGTGATATTAGGGGACATCACTTCATTGACTTCCAATGAATTAAATCATTCATTACGCATAAAAAAAATGTTGCCTAAACAAGTAAAAAAATGTTTCACAAAAGAGATAAAGTAGAAGTGGGTACGTTGTCGGAGGATAATTTAATTTATTGCATCCGCTCCATCAATACTAATATATATCAAATTATCGTGAAGCGATTCTAATTTGAGTTAATTTTAAATTAATTAAGAGTTAATTTTATTAGTATTAAATTATTTTATCGAGTTTAGTCTAATTTAACTTTTAGCCATAAATTTAATTACGTTAAATATGACCCTGAATTAATTAGGAGTCATTTTCATTAATACTGAATTATTTTATCGAGTTTGGTTCAATTTAGCTTTTGATCATAAATTCAATTACGTTAAATATATTAAAATACGACCAATTCATTTTTGTTCGTACAAGTCATACTATCGAATTTGAATTGAGAAATTGAAGAGTTGTACTGATTGGATTGTTCAAATAGCTTCTCAAATTCATGTTTCTCTTCTTCTGTAAAAATATTTAATAAGTACATAACTACAATCTGTATAACTACAATTGTAACATATCCAATCATCTGTTATATTTATACTTCTAAACTTAACAAAAAATGGATCAAAAACATATTTTACTAAGTGAATTGACATAAGAGAAAAATAATCTGACAATCAAGGTGGGAGTTATAAGGACCTGAGATGGAGTTAATATAAGGACAATATAAATTATAAATAGAAATATCATATTACTTGATGGGGAGATATTTATATTATAGTTGATTAAAATTATACATTTCAATCATTGAAATATTTTTTGTCTATTATTGACTATTTTCAAATTGTTGATAAATTTTACTAATTATTTCACAAACTTTTCTATACCTTGCATGGGTACATACCATGCTTGTAATAATAATTTAATAAATTAAAACTTATATCACTTTCTGAATTTATATAAATTTTAGTCAACACATTCGATAATAATGTAAATTATCCGAAATATTACCATGTACTAATTTATAATTAAATCCTATTCTTTTCAAACTTAAATGGATTAACATGGTTTAAGATTAATTTCAAGAATTAACGTCATAAGTCAAAAGGAACTAATTTTGTGAAACAGTCCCATTATTCATTTTGCATTTTTTATAAAGAAAATTTATTAATTGAAGCTCAATACCTTTCTCAAAACATAAATTTTTGTAGTGGCAGCAGGTTAAATTTATTTATAGTAGCAGCAAACAAATCTCTCACTGTCCATACTAAGATTTAAGGGATATGACATAGGCCTAGCCGCATGTCCTAGTTGCAGCCAATGCAACTCCTACATACGACCAATTGACTGACTAGAAATAACTAAGTTGCCCTCTAATCATTTATCCCTGTCCACATATAAGAGTTGCGGGTAGGCCAAATCCAAAACGACGTCGATTTTTATTTTTTAACACTGTATTTGCATATCAAACGCCATTGTTGTGACCAAGCAAACAATATCTTCTCTTTCCCTACTACACCCCTTCAACACTGCCTTAGTGGTGGCTCCTTCAGCAATTGTAATATCCCGAAATTTCCAAAAAAATAGAATAAAGTTCATAAATAAAGATAAAGAAATTATATGAGGGGAACATATGAACGTGTAAATGAAAATGAGAAAATTATACAAGTTAAAAAGTTAAATTTTGAGTTCGAGAAGGAATTTTGGGAAGTGGACTACACCTTTGTGTCCGGAATGTCAAAATTAGTAAGTAATGACTGTAAACTCGATACAGGTTTGGGTCTGACTTTTTGGTCAAAGTCAAACTTGGAGATAAGAAATGAATTTGAAGAAACATGTGTCACCATGATGTCGGGAACGGCGAAATTAGTAGGAAACGACTATAAACATAAAATTTTGAGTTTTGGGTCAAAAAGTCAAATACGGAGTTTGGCACATTAAATTAAGAAACTAAAACGGGACCCGCAGGGCTGAAAACCTCTAGATTTCTATAATAACCAAAAAAATTCCGAACCTCATTTTTTTAATTTAATTATATTCATGATGAAATATGATGTGTGATGTTATGTTGCGTATGTGTTTATATGAGAATAAGTGAGTTAGTTAATTTAATTAACTAAAGAAGTAAAAAGAATGCATGATGAGCTTATGTGATGTGATCACAAAGCTTGAATGTTGACATTGAATGACAAATAAGAAGATTAATAATCACCAAGTGAATTACTTGGATGATTAACAAAGAACAAGAAATAAATGAATTATGTAAGTTAAACCAATGTGGGAATATGTGTATGTAATGTGGTTAGTTGGATAACAAGCCCAATGAAATGGTATGTGGTAGTTTATTGATTCTAATTAATCAAGTCAAAGTACTTGAAGGAGTGTGTGTTAGGGTTTAATACAACAAGCCCAAGAATTGATAAGTGTTAGGGTTGTATAACCGAACCCAATCTAGTAATCCAAATGACTTTAAAAAGTAAGTCGAATTGAATTATGTATTTAAACTAATATGTTTAGTAAATAAGCTCAATGTAGTAAGTCTTATGTGATTTAATTAGTAATTCATTAAGTTACTACATGATATGTATAATTTAATTTAAACTAACAAAGTCTTATAATTATTAAGTCTTGTAAGTTGTATGAATTAGTCCATGTAATATAAGGAAAAGAGTCCAATTGATTTAATGGGTGAAAGCTTAAGAAAATTAACTAGTAGCCCATTAGATTTAATAATTTGAGTCCAAGCAATTTAATGTGGGAGCCCAAAGGAATTAATTTGCCAAACCACAATGGAGCCCAAATTTTTACGTGTTGGTGAATTGTAGAGAATTAACTAGTGTTGGGTTAGATTGGTGAACCAAGGTTGTAGTAGAGTTAAAGTCAACCTCACTTGGGTTAAGTGTAGTAAAAATTGAAAGGAAATCAACTAGGTGTACAATGCTCTAAGCAATTCTTAGAAAACACAACCCCTAAATTATTCCAATGCATAGTACTTTTTCCTTAAAATGTGGATGTTGCTCCTAGTAGATTAGTGGTTTATTTAAGTAGTGCTAGTTGATTAGCGGTTGTTAAACAAGCTTAGAGGAGTTCTATATATAGAGTGCATCACCAAGCTAACCAATGTTTGTTTCATTTATTCCTTCTACCAAGTTATAGAGAGTGAGAGAGTTCTTGAGAGATTGAGAGGAAAATTCAAGAGAGAAATATAGAGAGAGGGCCGAGAGGTTCAAGAAGAAGGAGGAAGAAGGAGTTCTTGTATTTTCTAGCAAGCCTAGTATCATTCCATAGCAAAAAGAAGATCATTAAGCCAAGTACTCAAAGGTTTAAAAGTTTCCTAAACCTTAGTTTTCTTATTTACTTTGGTTGTGTCCTACCATGCTTGTTGTGGGAGTTTTTATGTGAAGATGATCTATGGTGAGATCTTAAGAGATAAGATTGGATCTAGATGAGGATATGTGTGTATATGAGATCTATGTGCTTATAAGTGATTTTTATGGTCAAAAATCTATTTTGAGGTATAATATGTATTCTATGTTTTCAAAACCTATATTTTAAACTCTTTGTTGTTAGATCTATGATCTATATGTGGATCTATGGTTTAAAATGTGTGTTTGGTGTATAAACATGTTTATTATGTGGAGAGCTGGAAAATTTATTACGAAAACCTATTTTGAAAGTGAAACCCTAATTTGTAGGTTAGATCTATGATTTGTGATATGAGTTGGAGATGTCATTTTTGCGGTCTTTAAATTTTATATGTTAGATCTATGAGTCTTAAATACAACACATCTTGAATCTTTGAAAAATATGATAAAATGAGTGAGTTATGATTTTTGTACCAAAAGAGGTCGTTTTGAAAACCCTAGTCGATTGCTCATGATTTTCATGTCAAAAAAGTTTTCCAAAAGTGAATCGATTCATGAAATATTGAAGATCATTAAGTTACGAAGCTAACAAATCAAATTTGGTGTCATTTAGAGGTGTATAACATATTTTATTAAAGATTGAATCAAAAGTGTCAAAGTTAAAAAAATCTGAAAAAATAGAGAAAATGTATTCTGCTTAACTGCGCACGCGTAGGCGCAGTGCGTAGTACAAAACAGTGAGCCGGGGCGCAGTGCTATTTCCAAAAAATGTTTTATTTTTCGGACGGGGTCGGGTCAGGCCGGGTATTGTCAGTTTAGGTCGAGTCGGTTAGGGTCAAAAAGTATAAAAATATTTTAAAATTAATAATATTGATATGTGACCCAATTTTGATAACTATTTAATATTTAAATATTAAATAAAGTGTTTTATATAAGAAATTAATTTTAGAAACAAATAAAATTCATTTGTAAAATAAATTTTACATAATGTATTACACTTAAAGAAATAATATTAAAATATTATTAAATGATTAATAATATTAAAAAATAAATAAAATATTATTAAATAATTAATAATATTAGAAGATAAATAAAATATTATTAAATGATTAATAATATTAGTAAGTGAATAAAATATTATTAAATGGTTAATAATATTTATAAATAATTAAGGTATTATTAAATGATTAATAATATTAGTAAGTGAATAAAATACTATTAAATGGTTAATAATATTATAAAGTGAACAAAATATTATTAAATAGTTAATAGTATTTATAAAGGATTAAAGTATTATTAAATAATTAATAATATTAGAAAGAGAGTAAAACATTATTAAATGATTAATAATGTTAATAAGTGTTAGAAATAAATAAGAGATTAAGATGTTATTAAATGATTATATTGTTGATAATTGAATAAAATATTATTAAATGGGTAATAATATTTGTTTGTGGTTAATATATTATCAAATGTGATAATATTAGTATGTTCTTAAATTATAATTATGTGATTACAATATTATCAAAGGTTGATAATATTATTATGTGATTAAACGTTGTGATTAAATGCTTAAAATATTATTAAATAGTTAATAATATTTGTAAAGATTAAAATATTATTAAACGGATAATAATATTTGTAGGTGATCAAAATATGGTCAAAGGTTGATATTGTTATGACGAGTTTAGCATATGATTAAATGTTTACGGAAATGATTAAGTGTTAAATGATTGAAGTGGGGTATGATATTGTTATTAATGTAAAATAAACATGTATGTGATATGCTAATTGGTAGATCAACGCATTAAATGTTAGGTCATCCAAAGTGAGTTAAGTTAAATTGATTAGTAGTAGACAACGGAATAGGCAAGTCATCTGAACCTTAACTTGTATTTATTTTTGCAAGTATTCCAATTGGGATAATTATTAAAAATTATTCTACATTGTTATAAATTATTGATATCTGCACTTGGTGCAATTGAAGACTTATCCTATTATTGTAACTTTAAAGTTCTTTTAAATTCATGAACTGTTTAAGAAGATTCTATGCCAATTGTTTCGGCTAAATATTGCATAAGTTATGAATGTTCTTAAATATGATCTTCTTAAAAAGGTAGATCTATGCCAATTGTTCGGCTAGATATTGCATGGGATATTGTTGTTCTTAATCTGAACTATTTAAAGATAAAGATTTATGTCAATTATTTCGGCTAGACCAAGAATGTTTTAAATTCATTGAATTTGAATATTGTTGAAAACTAGTCCATACCATATTGGTGTGGTGCGAAATCTGATGGAAAGCTGAAATGAACAAATCATTATGTAAGGATAAAACTTCGGTCGGATGTAATAATTTCAGTCAAAATGAAATTAGATGGTTATAATATGCACAATATATATGTAAGATATGTTGATCACCTGGAGTACCCATCTTCAGATATTACAATTGTTATGATTGTTAATATTCAAAATGAAATGACAGACTTATGTCTCACGGGTATTATTTATACTAAAAATGTATGTTCACGGTCTTGTGACCTTTCAGCAAGAAAAAGCTTAATGTTAAATCAAATGAAAGTTGTTATTCAATGTTGTATGCCTTCACAATTATTGTATATTGCTGAAGTTCCAAAAATTAATTCTTTTTCATTCATGATATATCTCCATTGCTTATTTAAATTTGTCGAGCAAAGTAGTTGCTCACCCTTTCTATATCATGAACATTTTTCAGCTAAGACCGAGTACTCTAAGAAGAACAAAGTCAAGAGAAAGACGAAATAGTAGAAGTAATTATATTATCTAAATATGTGATGTGATTGTAAATCTTTTGTGTTAAGAGATAGTTTGATATATTCAAGGTTAGTAGAACGTGGAAAAATAGTACGTTTTGAAATGAATTATATACTCTTCGCGAGTTATTGATGATTAATTTATGAATATTGTTTAAGTATTGGATCGTGAGCACCGAATCCAATGTTCAAGGGATCCGAATTTGGGGGCGTCACAATTTTAGCACATGAGATAAAGGAAGGTGAGTTGGATGGATAGATATAAGAGGGGTATAATTGTCAATTATCAACATACTTGGATATTTTAAGTTAACGATTTATTGAAAGAAAAAAAGAAAGAGAAAAGAAATTAGAAAGGGGACACTTGGCCAAAAGGACCGGAGTAGAGTGTCAAGGGCATCTAATGAGGCTTGAGTTGGCAAAAATTTAATAAAGCTAGGTGGCTTAATTAGCATCGCAATTTATAATTTAAGCTTTATATAAACCAACTAAGCTTTATTCTCTTCATTCTCGGCAACCGTGCAGGAAGAGAGGGAGAGAGAAAGAGAGCTGAGAGCTCGGGTAGAACAAGTAGGAGAAGAAAGAAGGGATAAATCAACGGACTACGAAGAGAAATAACGCAACTACGAAGGTATAATGTTCTAAATCCTTCATTTGTTCAATATTTTTGTAAAATACATAGATTTATGGTGATAATCATGTATCACACTCATTTACATCTAAAAATGTTGAATCGTGATAATAAATAATGTAGCTGATGGAAAAATAGTGAAGCAATACAAGAAAAACGCTTAAAACGACATTGAAATTTTTAGTTTACGGACCCTTTTTTTGTTAATAGCATAACTTCTTGTACACTTCGATTTTTTTATCTCGGTTGGTGTTGAATCGAAGCTTGATATGTCAACTATACGTAGGAAAACGAATCGACTAAAAAGGCTTTATAGTTTGTCCAGGAAAAATCCTGGAAGTAGGCTGCCTGAAACTGCCGACAGACAGTTGGACAGTTGCTGGCGACACTTTTTGGGCAGAATTTTGGGATTGTTACGGACCGAATTTGGCTAGGCCATACATAGAAAAGTTGTAGATTAAGAAGTTTCCAACGCGTGGATGTAAAAACCATTTAAAAATTCCTTGTGGATTAAAAGTTATGGTATTTCAAACGAGACAGGGCAGTGCCGAAAATCAAATCTGGAAAGTTTTGGTCTGGGTTGTTGTGCCACCTGTGGAGGGTTATATGTATGGAATCTGAGCAGGGTGTAGAGACCCAAATTTGTAGTTCTGGAAGTTACGAAGAAAATCTTACTGGTTTCATCAAATTTCGTTAAATCTACGAATTGTTATGATTTTTCGAGTAACAGGGAAAAAATTGGTATTTTTAGAAAAGATTACAGTTTTAAAACTAACATTTGTAAAATAAAAGTTTTGTAATTATGAAAATTGGAAAATTTTAAATATATTATTAACATTTTTGACCTTCATGAATAATAATGTAGGTCAGTTACATTGAGGATTTCTTGGGCTAGTAAATAGTCAAGCGGGGCTAGGCAAGTTTATCCAATCTTGATGTGATGTGTAAACTTGTTGATTATTATGTGCAAGTTTTTCAATGTTTTTTCTGTGCTAAAATATGTTGTTATAAACTGTTGAGTTATGAGATTCATGATTATGCATGAAATGTATATTACTATTTGACATCAGATTAATGTGCTTGTTGTGATGTTATTTGTTGAATATGAAAAGCTATGAACTCATATACCTAATAAGTCAAAGTATGTATCTGGTGAATTGATTATTGAACTGTGCATGTGTTATCTGTTAGAGATTCATGTTTTACTTAAAGCTGTGATAATTTGTTGTAATCATTTAACTAGGCCAGACTAACAGTCTTGGCAATGTGTAGAAAGCATGCAATTACGGAATATGAATATAATGTTTGTAGCGATTGATTATCTTGTTGATGAATGTCATGGATAAAAGACACAGATCAGTGTCGAAGAACGAGCTAACAATTGAGTTGGTGATAATTTGTTGTAATCATTTAACTAGGCCAGACTAATAGTCTTGGCAATGTGTAGAAAGCATGCAATTACGGAATATGAATATAATATTTGTAACGATTATCTTGTTGATGAATGTCATGGATAAAAGACACAGATCAGTGTCGAAGAACGAGGTAACAATTGAGTTGCAATCCAGGGATGAACGTAAATATTTTATAATTATCTATAATAAATTAGTTAAACCAATTATCAACAACTGAAAGTAATTAGTAGTTAGGTAGGAGATTAATTCTGGACTTTATGTAATTATCTCTTAAGAGTCCTTTCCTTGTAAACTTCCTAATACATAGTATTGTGATTATCCTAATTCTATATATATAGGGTACTACTGTTGTAACTTAAATAATCAGAAATAAACATAACAACAGTTTATTATCTCTCCCTATCTACGTTCTAATCTGGTATCAGAGCCAGGCGTCTTTTTTTCCGCCACCACTTCTTTCTCTACTGTCTATCATGACTTCCGGCATCTTTAACCCTCCTTCCTCATCAGCACTTCTCTCCCAAACTCACCACTATATCACCCTCAAACTAACTTCCACCAACTATCTCCTCTGGCGCACACAAATTGACCCATATCTGCAAGGTCAACGACTGTTTGGCTATGTTACCGGCGAGTTCTACCGACCACCATCCTTCCTGCCATCCACTCCTTCCTCCAGCAATTCTGAGGTGTCTTCTTCTTCCAATCCAGCAGCAAAATCCTGGGATGCCCAGGATAAACTCCTCATGAGTCTCCTCATCTCATCTCTCAGTGAGGATGTCATTCCACTTGCCATCGGTCTCACTTCTTCTGCTGAAATCTGGTCTACTCTCTCCGCTGCTTTTGCTAGTCCTTCCAATACCCGTGTACTTCGTCTATCTATGGAATTGCATACACCACAGAAGCATGACGAAACTCTAGCTGTCTTTCTTCACCGCCTCAAACGCATCTCTGATGAATTATCGGCTTCCGCTCGTCCCATTTCCTCCTCTGATTTCATGGTTGCAGTCTTAAAGGGTCTTCGCCCGGAATTTATGTCTCTCAAATCTGCTCTCTCCATGCTTGATACTCCTCTCCCATTCTCTACTTTACTTAGCAAATGTCTAAGTCATGAGTTCCTTACTGAACCCAACCTCACTGTTGAACCACCTGCTTCCTTCCCTTCGGCAAATACAGTTCAAAAGATCCCAACTTCAAATCCCCGATACACCAACTACCGTGGCCGCAGTCGTGGAACCCGTGGTCGTGGACGTGGCAATTTCCGATCACCAAACTCTCAAAATTTCCAACGTCCACGTTGTGTTTTTTGTGCAGGCTCAAACCATGACTCCTACAGATGCTATATTCGTCCACAAACAGATCACACTGCTGCTGGTCTACTCGGTCCATCCCCTACTTCTCCTTCTCCGGCTGCCCATTTTGCAACCTCTCCACGTTCCGTTACTTCAGCACCCACTCTGTCGTCTTTACAATGGTATCCTGATACAGGTGCCAATTACCATGTCACACCCGACTTAGCAGGCATCAATCATGTTGATGAGTATAATGGCTTGGATCACCTCCAAGTGGCTAATGGTAATCTTGCTCCTATCACTAGTCTCTGCTCTACAAAATTTTATTCTCCGCACAAAAATTTTACTCTTTCTAACATTTTGCATGTTCCGTCTGCTTCCAAAAAATTATTATCTGTCAATAAATTTTGTAAAGATAATAACGTCTATTTCGAATTTCACCCCTCTTGTTTTCATGTTACGGATCCTGTCACCCAGACAACTCTTCTCAGCGGCCCAACTAAAGATGGCCTCTACACTTTGTCAGTTGCATCTCCATTCCATGCCCTCTCTGCTTCTCGTCTCTCTTTGCTTGATTGGCATCAACGCCTTGGTCATCCACATGAACGTGTCCTTCGTCAAATTATTTCAAAAAATAACTTAGGCGTATCATTTAATAAAGGCTCTCTGATGTGTACAGCATGTCATATGAGAAAAGCATGTATATTTCCTCTTGCTACTAGTTCATTTTCTGCAACCTCTGTTCTTGAGTTAATAATGTGTGATGTTTGGGGTCCTGCTCCCTTCACCTCTTTGCTTGGCAATAAATATTATGTTCTCTTTGTTGATGCTTTTACTAAATTTTCGTGGATTTATTTTATTAATTTACGTAGTGAGGTTGCCTCTAAATTTCTTCATTTTCAATCCATGGTAGAACGTCTCTTTAACTCCAAAATCAAATATTTTCAAACTGATTGTGCTAAAGATTTTTTACCTCTTACTTCCCATTTTTCTAAAACTGGCATCATTCATCGTCTATCTTGTCCACACACTTCAATTCAAAATGGCCTTGTTGAGAGACGTCACCGTCATGTGGTTGAAACTGGTTTAACATTATTGGCTCAAGCCTCAATCCCAGGAATTTTTTGGGACTATGCTTTTGAATGTGCTACTTATCAAATAAATCGGATGCCCTCACTAGTTAACAACAATATTTCTCCTTTTCAAAAATTATTTTCCAAACCACCGAACTACAAGTTTTTGAAAATTTTTGGGTGTTTATGTTTTCCTTTTTTAAGACCATATAATAAAAATAAATGTGACTACCGCTCTCTTCCGTGTATCTTTTTAGGCTATAGTGCTTCTCACTTAGGGTACTATTGTTTTGAGCCAAAAACACAGAAAATCTATCACGCTCGCTATGTAAAATTTGAAGAGAGTCACTTCCCTTTTTCTGGCACACCACCTTCGTCATCCTTGTCACCTAAGCTTACTGCCTGTCCCTGGGCTTCTGTTCCTACCACAATTCTTCCCTCTACTTCCTCACCTTCTATACCTCCTGTTGTTCCTTCCTCTCCTCTGCCGTCCCCTTCCTTTTCTTCCTCTTCTGTTGCTACCTCTACCATATCTCCTGCTCCCAAGATCCGTCGTATTTCCTCTTTATATAACTACGTACCATCCCCAGCACCGTCTCAGTTGTCTCCCTCACACGCAAATCCTACACCTCCTACCATTAATCCATCATCCGCTACTTCTTCTACACAATCACATGTCCACCCTTCCAGTTCTCCTGCTCATGCTGACCCGCCGCCTATACAGCCTCCACACCACCCTCACCCTATGGTTCTGCGGCATCGTAGACAGGCAAATAATGCCTCTATCTTCACAACTGAGCCCACATCATTCCAAGCTGCCAATACCAATCCTGTGTGGCGTGCTGCAATGCTCGAAGAACTTCATGCCTTGTATAAAAATCAAACTTGGCAGTTAGTTCCCAAGTGGTTTTTTCGCATCAAGACTCATGCAGATGGTTCTCTTGCCCGATATAAGGCCCGTCTTGTTGCCAAAGGATTTCACCAGCAACATGGGATAGATTATTCAGAAACCTTCAGTCCAGTCATTAAGCCAACAACTATTCGCTTAATTCTTTCCTTGGCGATCACACGAAACTGGCCCATTCGCCAACTTGATGTTCACAATGCCTTCCTCCATGGTTTTCTACATGAGCCAGTCTATATGCAGTAACCACAAGGATTCATTGATGCAAACTATCCGGATTATGTTTGCAAACTACAGCGGTCACTCTATGGGTTAAAACAGGCACCTCGGGCCTGGTTCTCAAGACTTTCTTCTTTTCTCATATCTCATAATTTTAAACAATCTCAGAATGATACCTATTTATTTATCTATAATGATTCTAACGCTTACTTATTTGTTCTTGTATATGTTGACGATATTTTAATTACAGGAAGTTCCAGTCAATCTCTTTCTAATCTAATTATTACTCTTGGTGCTGAGTTCTCCCTCAAAGACTTAGGGCCTTTGCATTACTTTTTGGGGGTCGAGGTTGTACAAAATAAGGCTGGTCTTCTCCTCTCTCAGAAACAATATACCCAAAATATTCTAACTCGAGCTTCCATGACTTCTTGTAAACCACAACCAACTCCGATTTCTCCATCAGACAAATTATCCAAAACTTCAGGCATCCTGTTTGACAATCCAACTCTCTATCGCCAAATTGTTGGCTCCCTTCAATATCTGAGTCTTACCCGTCCTGACATTTCTTTTGCTGTCAATAAAGTCTGCCAGTTTATGCACACCCCCACAGTCCTCCATTGGGCTGCTGTCAAGCGGATTCTGCGTTACTTAAAGGGCACCTTGTCACATGGACTCTTTTTCTCAGCTAGTGCCTCCCACACTCTCCATGCGTTTACTGACGCGGACTGGGCCGGCAATATAGATGATCGCAAATCAACGGCGGGAAATGCCACCTTTATGGGCAGCAACTTAATTTCTTGGGTTTCACGTAAGCAACACACCGTTGCTAGATCCTCCACAGAGTCAGAGTATAAAGCCATTGCTGATGCTGCTGCAGACTTAAAATGGTTCTGTTCGTTGCTAAAGGAATTAAGGTTGCCTCTTCATCACATGCCTGTGTTATGGTGTGATAATCTAGGGGCCTCTTATCTTGCTTCAAACCCTGTTTTTCATGCTCGTACTAAACACATTGAGATTGACTATCATTTTGTTCGCAAAATGGTTGCTGATAAACACCTCTCGATTACCTTTGTTTCCTCTCATGATAATGTTGTTGATGTGCTTACCAAACCCTTGCCAACCAGCCAATTTTTGTACAACCGGGCCAAGCTCAAAGTGTCTTCAAGGTTACCCTTTGGCTTGCAGGTGGATATCAACAACTGAAAGTAATTAGTAGTTAGGTAGGAGATTAATTCTGGACTTTATGTAATTATCACTTAAGAGTCCTTTCCTTGTAAACTTCCTAATACATAGCATTGTGATTATCCTAATTCTATATATATAGGGTACTACTGTTGTAACTTAAATAATCAGAAATAAACATAACAGCAGTTTATTATCTCTCCCTATCAACGTTCTAATCCCAATAAAATAATTGGTGGAAAAATTGTAAAATGTTGGTTCAAAAGTGCGAGATCTGTTGTAATGACTACATGAATTTTGGGGGCGTTGCAGCAATTCCACAAAAGAAATAGATGAAAATGAAATGGGGCGATGAGAGGTGTGGTGGCCGACGATGGGGGCGACAAGAGTGACGGTAGGTGTGCTAGCAATGACGGGGAGGAGAATGAATATAGAGAGAGAATGGTCTGAGAGAGAGAAAACACAGAGTGCAGTGGGGGAAGAAAAGAAATTTTTAGGGTTATAACATAATTATTTTCTACAGAATTTCGTTAACTTTAATTTCGTCGACAGAAACTTTTAGTGTTATAACATAATTATTTTCGACAGAATTTTTTAGGGTTATAACATAATTATTTTCGTCAAATTAAGTAATGTTTGACGGAATTTTCGTCAACCTTTAAGTGTATTTCCGTCGAAACTAACTTTGGCGGTGACGGTAAACTTGGCGCCAAGCGGGGGATCTTATGCTTAACAGAATTCCTTCAATATTACCATATTTTCAACATAATTATAATCGACCCACCATTAATTCCTTCGAAAGTAGTTATTTTTTTGGTAGTAAATATTAGAATAGTGTAATTAAGAGAAAAAATACCACTTATCAGAAAGTTGCATGTCTACATATGATAGCCATCAGGTAGACTTGTTGGTTGGTTATTTGACTAGGAAGTAACTTATCTTAAGAGAATGATGGAGAGTATGGTAACACCTGAAGCAACATTAAAGATCACAGGGAATAAGAGCCCTAGGGATCATAGGGTTTTCAATGATTGATCTTGGTTAGTTTTCCTAGGGTTCTTCTCTCTATATCTAGCTCTTTATATGGGTGATCCTTGAGGTTCTTGGTGAATGAATAGTGTCTCTCCCCTCTCTCTTACTATTCCATCCTTCTATATCATCCTCTTCTCTCATTTCCTTAGCCATGACACTTTAGTCTATTGTTGTCTTGTTATTAGGCTAGGTGTCCTTTCCCATTAGTTCCCATCCTTTTCCTAGGGTGGGTCCCCTTTAGGCTTTGTCTCTAATATGGTTTACACAATCTCTTACTATTCATAAAGATATCTATTGAAATCTACCTTTTGGATCTTTTCTTCCCTAATAAACCTCTCAAGTCTTTGAGCTAAGGAGACAAGTGACTTGCTACTTGGGATATGGTATACCCCCACATCCTCAAGAATGACTCTAGAATCAATAACTCCTTAATAAATGGGTCTTTAACCAAATTCATGAGGGATAACAAGAGGCCTTTTAGATTATAAAAATGTTATCTTAGACTTTTTGAAGTACTTGTGTTATTTCTTGGAGAATTCTTTATTTTGCCAATAGTAATATGTTGCATCACTATGCATTTATGTATATTGTAATATCCCAGATATTTACAAGATTTGTAAATAAGATTTTAAATATAAATTAAAGGTTATGGTTTAAAACCTAGAGTTGTAGAAGTGAGATGTGTGAAAAATGGGTGAACATTTTTTTTAATATAATGTATTTGTTAGAAATTAAATGTGGAAATATTTTAATGATACATGTAGAGAATTTATTAAGAAAATAAATTCAATTGAAAAGTGAAGGTGGTTATATTAATATATATACACCTAATGTGTGTTTGTTAGCCCAATAAGAAGATGAGTAGATTAAATACTCAATTAAACTAATAATTTAATTAGTTTAAAATGTGAAGTAAGAAGAGAAGTCATGAAATATAATTAACTAGGTTAATTATATTAGTTAAGAGTTAAAGTTATAGAAAAACTAGAACGATTGTCTAGAATGACAATATTATGAAGTTAATTAATTAAGTAATTAACTTAATTATTAAGTTGTTATATAGAGTCCATTAATGGATTTAATACAAGACCAATATGAGAATACTTGCATGAAGATGGGTAATTAAATAATAAGCCCAAATATTATAGTCCAAGAGGTAATTAATATAAGTCCAATTAAATTATGTTGGCAAGTATTGTATATAATGTGGTGGTAATCCAATTAAATTAATTACCTAGCCAAAGTTATAAAAATGTGTGAGTTGTGTTGGGTAGCCCAAATAATTAAATAAGGGAGCTCAATGCAAAATAAACTAGTAGTCCAAATATTTAGTCTAAATTTAAAAGCCAAATGATAGTCAAAGTTGTGGTTAATATATATACATTGGTGTATATATATATGGATACTTATATAATGATATATGATATAAAAATAAAGTCAAATTGGTGTAATATTAGAGCAAATCCCGAATTTTGGGGCCCACTTGGTGAAAAAAGTGTAGATTTTGTTTGCTTGTTGCTTTATTTACACTCAAAAGGAAGCCTAGACTCAAGCTTGATAGATGTCACATTTTAGTCAATCAACCAAGTCCATTCCCTTAAATCAAGCCAAGTTTTGATGGTTGCAAGTAATGTTAGTCAAAGTGTATAGATATATAATATATATGTATAATGTAGAGATTTAACCATATGTTGGTTAAGTGATGGGAAAATGTGTGGTCAAAGCTAATGTTAAATGAGATAAGAACTAACCTAAGGTTAGTTGCTAGCAAAATTAAACCATATTGGGTTAAGTCTCTACAATAGATAGAGAGAGTGAGAGTGAAGGAGACTTAGATCATTTCATTTGTTTCTTTTCTTCTTCATTTCTCCAAGTAGAAGAGAGGAGAGCCAGAGAGAAAAGAGAGAAGCCATGGAAGAGAAGCAAGATTCTTGATGCTTGGATGATTGGATGAAGAAGAAGCAATGTTTAAAGATGGAGGTCTCATCAAGAGGAATCTATCTATGTAAGAAGATTGATCATCCAAGCCTTTTCAAAGTTCTAACAAAGAGGATAATCAACAAAAGGTATAAAACCTTCTAGCTTGGTATTGTTCTTTGGGTATTATGTAATTTCTATGGTAGAAATGTAATTTTCAAAGTCTAAATAGATAGATCCATGCTATATTAGTATATCTAGGGTTATATGGGTTTAATATGAATTTTTGGGTGTATTTATGTGGAAAGATTTCATCAAAATCATCAAATAAGTTTTTACCGACGAAAACCAAGTAACCAAAATCATGGCAGCCACTCCCGAAATTTCTGGGCATGATCCGTAAGTCGGATTCATGATCCGTAAATTTCTGGTGTTAGAAGCGTGGGATATGAAGATTCTCCAAGTGGAATCACTTCGATCCGATTTAAAATGAGCAAGTTATGATTTTTCAACCAAAACACACCCACTGTTTTAGGGCTGTGCACAACAGTCCGGTTTGGAGCCAATTTTCGTGACCAAAACAAATCCAAATTTGATGTTTGATGACAGAAAAATGTAGTTCGGGAAGTTACGAATCCATCGATACCAAATAGGCCCCAATCGGACTTGTGGATTTCATTTTATTCAAGTTCCCGTCGGAGACCCGAAGTCTGGAAAGCTCAAAAAGTAATCTGCCTATTTTTTTAAAAAAACCGACCTGTTCGGTTTTTTTTGGTTTTTCATGATTTCTAGGTAGGGCCGGTTCGGGCATTTTTAGGCCGGTTCTTGGGTTGGTTCCAAAAGAGAAAATGCTTATAATTTCATAAAGAAAATTATCAAAATTTAAAATCCGAATTTTTTTGTAATTTGGTATTTATTAGAATTAATGGTGGATTAAAGCTTACTAAATTGCTAATAAGTATAGGAAAATTATTTTTAATTTCAGAAAAATAATATTTGACCTATTGGCATGCTAGTTAAGTGTTATAAAATAAAATTTGAAATTATTGGAGTGATTCACTATATATTAGCTATTTATTAGTGTATAAATAGACTAATAATCTAATTAAATATTATTTAATAAATATTAAATAATATATGAAGTTATGTAATTAATTAATTATGATTTAATGAATATTAAATAATAATTAAAGGATGTTAAGATGAATAAGTTAGTTATTTATTATTTAATTGCACTTAAATAATAAGTAAAGTTAAATAAATAATTAATTATTATTTAAATTAATATTAAATAATAATTAAAGAATATTAAAGTTAGAAAGCTAATTATTTATTATTTAATTAATATTAAATAATAAGTAAGGTTAATTAAGTAATTATTTATTATTTAATTAATATTAAATAATAAGTAAGGTTAATTAATTAATTATTTATTATTTAATTAATATTAAATAATGAGTTCGGATAATTAGTTAATTAATTATTATTTAATTCATATTAAATAATAATTAAATGGTAATTAAGTGGAATAAATTATTACTTAATCGAAAGAAGATTATTAAGTAATTAAAATATATTGATAATATTATTGACTAACTATTAAATGATAATAGTTAAGAATTAAATCATTATTCAATAATTAATAATGATATGTAATTAATTTAAAATATTATTAAAGGATTAATAATATTATTTAGCATTTAATTAACTATTAAATAATAATAGTTAAGAGTTAAATCATTATTAAATAAATAATAATGATAAATAAAGATTTAGAATATTATTAAAGAATTAATAATATTGTTTAACAAGTAATTAACTATTGGGTAATAATAGTTAAGGGTTGAATCGTTATTAAATAATTACTAATGATACGTGAGGATTTCAAATATTATTAAATGATTGATAATATTAATGAACAATTAAATTATTATTAAAATGATTGATAATAATGAGAAGTCAATTAAAATATTATTAAAGGGTAATAATATTAGCAAGCAATTAAATTATTATTAAAAGATTAATAATAATGATTAAGGTAAACTATTATTAAAAATAAATTAATAATAGTAATGATTATTTAAAGTGTTATTTAACAATTAAATAACGTTATAAGTTATTACTAATTGATAGTAAAATTTAAAATATTATCCAAGGTGGGTAATATTATGATAAGTATCGAGATAAATGATGTGATTAAGTTAAACCAATGGTATGGTCCATTAGTGATTAATTGGTGGATCGACCTAAATAAATATAGGGTCCAAGTTTTAATGCAGTGACATTAATAAATGTCAGAATTGCATAGTTTCGAATAAAAGATGTATGGTGTTGAATATGAAACACTGAGTCAAGTCAAAGAGAGACTAAAATATGAAATTAACCTTATTAAATAAAGGGGATGATAAGAAGAAATAAATATCTTTAAAATAAGATTTAGTATTGAGTCAAACTTTGACTGATATTGTGCACCGTTGATCTCACATATCGTGTAGGTGGTGCAAGGAACGTCAAATATTAACGTAAGCTGGTTATACAAGTCCAGACAAGTTTTTCAGAACGTGTTGTATTATGTGCATGAATTATAAGTTTGTTATTAAACTGAGATGTGCTCATACGTGGTTATGTGCAAAGATGTTTTAATGTGCCTTTGTGCAATAAGTTGATTTGAACTGTTGATATGCGGTAGTTGATTTAAGACAATTGTTCTGCATTGAACTATATGTCATGATAGAGGTTAGACATGAAGCATAGATTAAATGCGAGACATGATATGCATGAGCAGTATGTCATAAACTGAAATGCATGAAAAACATGATGTTAGTATAAATTGTAAATTTTATGTGAAGCATGTAATGTGTTATGTGTAGCTGTTGAACTTGCTGAGCCGTCGTGCTCACTCTTGCCTAAACCAACATTTTCAGATAAGGCTAGTTATCTGAAGTTCTCGATAAAGAACAAAGAACAGGAAAATATATTACTTCCATTGAAGATCTAAATATCTATTGTAGATATCAGTCCGAATTGGACAGGTAAATGATTCTGTAGCATAAGACTTAGTTGGTATGTTATATGAGTATTAAATACTCAAATTGATTGTAATAGAATGTCGTATCATGTATGATATTGAGACATACTAGGAATGTATAAAGATTTCGATTCTGGAATAGAAAGAGATGTTGTAAAATTGTAAATAAATGATTATTTAGCTATTATGATATTGTTGTAATTCATGAACAATAAGAAAAAGGTTGTACTCGTGTTGAACCGAGTTCGAGGTTCGGGGGACCCGGATTCGGGGTCGTCACATATATTCCTTATCTAATTCAAAATATCAGATCAATTTTACGTTTTAAAGTCAATATGAGATGTTTTGAAATTTAAATTGATGTAATCAAATCTTTCACTTTTACAAACAATAAATTTTATAGTTAATAGTAATTTTTACAAAACTTACAATTTTCACACTAAGAAAAGTTATATCCATCTTGAATTTAAAAAATAAATTCTCAAACTGACTTTAAATAATTAACGTTAATCGTATATTTTGAAACGAATGGAGTATATAACATGAATATATATATATTTTAATCTTGCTATTGCCCAATTCCATTATTGTTATTTTTCTTTGATAGCTTTCCGCTTAATATTATATTGGCCTAAATATAAATTAGTACCCTGAACTTTTAACGTTTTTCCACTTTGGAGATTGAACTCTTAATTTTTTCAATTAAGTGATTAAACTTTTAATTTTTTTCACTTTGGGGACTGACTTATCTGTTTTTTCAATTAGGGGATTGAAATTTTAATTTTTTCTACTAATAATAATATTAGTAATAAAAAAAGTTAATAATAATAGTAATAGTAATAGTAGTAATAATAATAATAATAATAATAATAATAATAATAATAATAATAATAATTATAATATTAGTAATAAAAAAAGTTAATAGTAATAGTAATAGTAATAGTAATAGTAATAGTAATAATAATAATAATAATAATAATTATTATTAGTAGTAGTATTATAATTATTATTATTATTATTATTATTATTATTATTATTATAATAATTATTATAATAATAGTAATAATAATAACAATAATAATAACAATAATAATATTAATAATGATAATAATAAAAATATTAATAGTAATAGTAATAATAACAATAATAATAATAATTATTATTATTGTTATTATTATTACTATTATTATAATTATTGTTATTATTATTATTATAATTATTGTTATTATTATTATTATTATTGTTATTGTTATTGTTATTGTTATTGTTATTGTTATTGTTATTGTTATTGTTATTGTTATTGTTATTAAAAAAAATTGAGAAGACAATCCTCAAAGTGGAAAAAATTAAAAGTTCAATCCCCTAATTGAAAAAACAGATAAGTCAATCCCGAAAGTGAAAAAAATTAAAAGTTTAATCACTCAATTGAAAAAATTGAGAGTTCAATCCCCAAAGTGGAAAAACGTTAAAAGTTCAGGGTACTATTTTATATTTAGGCCTATTATATTCTATAGTCAACGAAATTCAATTAAGATGAACTTCCTTTTGCGCGTGGGAATGTGCCACGAGGGTCTAGATAAAGGCCAGCTATAAAAAATTTCTTGCAGGTACTTGGGAATTAAAGGTTCCATTTGACAAAAACTCCTAATTTATTACTGGCTCTAAAGTTCTTATCCCATTTAAACATATACCTTTACTAATATTATTACTCATTTAATAATATTTTAATTATTTATTAATATTATTAATTATTTAATAACATTTTAATCACTTACTAATATTATTAACCATTTAATAATATTTTTAAAAAAAATCAAACAATAAAAATAATTTTATTTTATTTGTTTTAATCTTATTCTTTATTTTAAACATTTATCTACCAATTACTTATTGATAGACTCTATACAAATAGGTTTGTTATACAAACATATTTATTTTATACTTAATTCAACTTAAATTTTTAAAGGAAACTCGACCCGGACAGACCCCCAGACCCGGATAGCAAAAACAGGATATGGACAGAACGTTTGACCGCTACAATAGAGTAGTTTCTAACACTAGCCTAAAAGCTATTCATGTTTCTGAGTTTGGCTTGTTTTGTTCAATCTTTCTCAATTTTGGCCTCAACGGCAGTTCAATTGGTGTTGAGTGTGTTTTTTAAAATCAACGCCAATTCAAGTGGCGTTGAATGCTAATTCCTTCATTCTTCTATTAAGATTAACTTAACATCTTCACTTAACAAAAAAATAATAAAAATAAACTTAACGCCATATCAATTGGCGTTCAATTCCCTTAAAAAAAATCAACGCCATATCAATTGGCGTTCAACAGGTTAAGGTAACAAAAAAGAATATTTTTCTAACAAACTGCAATTCACTAATTTTTTTTTTTAAAAACTTAGATTATTTTTTTTTTATAAAACAAACTGTAAAAATAAAAATAAAAAGCTAAAAATAAGAATTTAAAATAAAAAAAAATCAACGCCATACTAATTGCCGTTCAAAAGTTAACAAAATTTTTAAAAAAATAAATAAATAAGACAAACGCCAATTTCAATTTTTTCTATTTATATTTTTTAAAAAAAATTCTTTTATTTTTTTTTATAAAACAAACTATAATTGCAAAAAATGTTGAAAATAGAAATTAAAAAAAAAACCAACGCCATATCAATTGGCGTTCAGTCAAAATACAATATACACAAGAAAATCTAAAATGATCTATCTATGCAACTGGTCGTTTGTGCAACATGGCGTCCAAACTGAAGTTTTAAGAGGAAAAAGAAATCAAAATATAGTATCACTAAAAAGAAATACTCGGTTGGAATCTTATATTTTTTTTAAAAAAAATATAAAGCAAAACATAAAAAGTGAAAAGTAAACGGGTTGAAATATTTTATTTTAAAAAAACGAAGACTCCAAATTGGCCAAAAAAAAAATAAAGCTGTCAAAATTTTGTGCAACCCTCTGAAAAAAAATCCTAGTCTTTATGCAGTCTACTTCTAACTCAAAACCCGCCAATAGATCATGATTGGTTGCATAGATAGATAATTTTAGATTTTCTTGTGTATATTGTATTTGTTAACATATAAAGTTCAACACTTTTTATATTTTATTTTGACTGAACGCCAATTGATATGACGTTGTTTTTTTTTTTTTAATTTCTATTTTCAACTTTTTTTTTGTTGTAGTTATAGCTTGTTTTATAATAAAAAAGATTAATGAATTTTTTTAAAAAAAAATTAGGAAAGTTTGACTGAACGTCATATCAATTGGCATTGGTCTTATTTATTTTTAATTTTTTTTTTAACTGTTGAACGACAATTAATATGGCATTGGTTTTTTTTTAATTCTTATTTTCAACTTTTTTTGTTGTTACACTTTTTTTTATTAAAAAAATTAAAGAATTTTTTTAATTTTTTTTTTTTAGGGAATTGCAGTTTGTTAGAAAAATTTTATTTTTTATTTACCTTAACCTGTTGAAAGTCAATTGATATGGCGTTGTTTTTTTTTTTTTTTTTTAATTGAATTGAACGTCAATTGATATGACATTGAGTTTATTTTTATTATTTATTTGTTAAGTAAAGATGTTAAGTTAATCTTAATGGAGGAATGAAAGGATTAACATTCAACGCCACTTGAAATGGCGTTGATTTAAAAAAATACACTCAACGCCAATTGAAGTGGCGTTGAGGCCAAAATTAAGAAAGACTGAACAAAATAGGCCAAACTCATAAATATGAACAACTTTTAGGCTAGTGGCAGAAACTACTCGTTGCAGCGCTCGGCCAAAATTTCAAAACTCCCAATTCATGGACTACTCGACCTTCAAGCACTCTAACAGCTATAACTTTCTTATTTCTTAACCTTTTTGAGTGATTTTATTTACTTATTATGCACTGTGCCTGGCGTTCGATTTTATTTCTCATAGTTATTCCACAAACAGCTGCAAGAACATGTGAGTAATAGTTAAAAGGAGTGTCAAATATGTTATGTTGTTTCTCATCTTCTTTAACTCTGTCCAATTCTTTTGGTGCATATATCCTCCTCCTTGAAGTTCTAATCCCGGTGCAAGGGTAGGAAGAAGACCTTCACTGCATGGCCCTGGCCCTCAAGTTCTTTGAATGATAGCGATGCCAGTAGGGTTTAGTGTAAGAACAAGAGTTAATTATTAGAACAAATGTGATAGTTTAGTGGTAAAAGACTCTCTCTTTTATTGAGATATTTACTTGTAATGTCAGGTTTGAGTCTACTCTTTAGCAGCAGTCGAAATTGACCACACTTTACAGATTTAAGATAAATTTTCTTAGTTCCTTCTACTTCCCCTCTTTGCCCCTTTTCAGTTTCCCACTAGGCTCCTAGGATAAAATGTATACATAGAATTGATCTGTAATATTGTAAGTAATATGCAAAATAAGTTAATTATTCTTTTATATATGCAATTTTAATTTTTCATCGGTAATTTTTAATATAATGAAACAATTTCAGACCTTGTTAGGTGGCTGATACAGATGATGCAGAGAAAAGGGAAACACCACCAGAAATTGAGGTGGCACCAACTAAAGTAACTGCAAATGAGGATGATGTAGTAGTAGAATTAAAGGATTAGAATATGCAGCAGATGGTTCCAACACAACAACCATAGAGAAATAAAGAAGAATTGACCCAGGTGCAGGCCAACATGAGTAGCATGACTGATAATGAGGGACTAATGGAGAATGAAGTAGCCAGCAAAATGGATGAGGAAGAGTCTGGTATGGAAGAGTTGATCACGTTAAACAAGCTGAGAAGATCTAGAAGGCAATAGAGATAGAGGGAACCCACGTGGCTGCAAGGATACTCCAGGGGTAGGAAAGGGAAATAGCAGTAGTTCGGTAAAATGACAGTAGGATAACCATTAATATAAAAGGGGTGGGTATAACTGATTATTCTAGAATGCTATACTCCAACACTATAAACCACTCGTGTATTTACCGAAGGCATCAATGAATTGAATGAAAAATCTTATTCATCCTCTCCTTCTATTCTCTTCTTCTTCAATTAATTCTTCCATTAACAGTCTAGTTGTAGACTATAAGCACAACAACATTGGTGCTTTCATTGAGAAGGCTCCAATGGCTAATCCAAATTCTATCGAGGCAATTTGTGCTCAAATTTTTATTATTATCAAAGAATTTTTAGCTATAAATACTCGCCCAAAATCTGATTCAGAGCATGAATAAAATCAAGTAATCCAACAAGAAGATAATCCTATTGTTAGGATGAATATTTCGCAGGCCTGATCCGGTAATTCATATTGGGCCCGATGGACCATCAGCTTGGTAGTCTTTCATGAGGACCTAAGTCCGATAGGCTTGGGTTGAGTTCCTAAACCCATTCGGATAGTGACTGCTTACTACATCTAATTCTAATTAGAGTAGGAGTCGTGCATCTTAAATGGTTTACGATAGTTATCTTCCTATTCAACTACTACTTCTTCGATGGATATTCCTATTAGGATTGGTAAGTGTTAAGTAAGTGTTATAAATACCCGGTCAAAAGTGGAGGTAAATGTTACACTATTCTACTCTACTAAATACTTAAGTCTCCATTGTTGACCTATCTTGAAACATTCACTAACACTCACACTGGAGGAGTCTACTGACGGCCCAAGCCGTTAGGATTTTTATGCAGGTATTCTTCCCGAACGGCCAGCAGGACAACCGGACAGAATCAGGCGTCAACATTGGCGCTAGAAGGAGGGCTGTTTAGTACCGAGTAAATTTTCCATCGAAAATAATTGACATGGAAACTTCGCAATCGAAGAGTAATTCACGGCGACCACCACCCTCTCAGCCTCATCGGGAGATGATATCAGATAAAGAACGTCGCCTCCAGGTAATCCTCGACAAGAAGAAATCTCTGGACATCCAGCAGAAGGAGCTTGACAAATAATACGAGGAATTAACCAATGCAGGTAATGATCTCTTGAGCCAGAGAGGCACGACCTTCCTCTCAGACCACCATGACAGACGGGACGATAGACACCCAGAACGACGTGCGAGTGGAGTCCGAAATCGAGACAAGGAGCCGGCCCGTTCCAAGTCAATTTGGACGACGGACTTGCAAAAGTGAGCCAGATCGCCTTCGAAAAAGGACCAGGAGGATAGACGTAGCCATGTGAGCCATACTGGAGAGTCCTCACCGAAGAAGGCTTCGGATAAATACTATGGATCCAAGAAGGACCGATTCTCCCCTGGAGATGTATGACGGAACAGGATACCCCCATGACTACACCTACTCTTTTGAACAGGCCATGCACTTCCATAGCCATGATGTGGTGGCGATGTGCCACCTATTTTTATCCACCCTGAAGAAGACCGCCAGAGAGTGGGTCATCTCTCCCTTCCATCTGTGTCTATTAAGTCATGGGAAGAACTTCAAGAACAATTCCATACCCGCTTCGGGAGTAACAAAAGACGTGCTAGGATGATGACCTCTTTTCTACAGGTCAAGCAAAGGCCGAATGAAACTCGTCGGCAGTATGTCAAAAGGTTTCAGGAGGCTGTGTCTGAAATCAATGGAATTAACCCAAAGCAGGTAATCCAATTTCTAACTATGGGATTAAATGTGGATAAATCTAGCAGGTTGATCAAGAGCTCATCTTGAGGGCCCTAGAAACTTTATCTGAGACTTACGAGAAAGTGGACAAGTTCGTTGAGTTGGAAGAGGATCTCGCCAATCTTCGGGTTTCTTCAAAAGACATGGGTGATTTTCACCAGAGAGACCCCGGAGGCGATAGTGCCGAAAAGAAATCCAACGGCAATGACAAGAAATCCAACGGAAATAATTAAAGAGATTCCAACAGGGATCGACAGCAAATGAATGATCCCCCGAAGGACAGAAGGGGCAACGAAAAGGATTATACACCCCTGAATACAAGTAAAAGCAACATCGTCAAGGAGATCAAAAATCAACCTTTCTATGAGAAGCTCCCGAAGATACGAGTATTCGCAAGACAAAAGAAAGGGGACAGATATTGCACTTATCATGAAGCAAAGGGGCATGACACCGAAGAGTGTTACTAGCTGAAGGACTTCCTAGAAAAATAGGTACGAACGGTAATCTTGATTGTTACGTCGCCGATTTCTACCGACAGACAACCTTTGATCGTATCGAGCTACCTCCACCAATTACCGATGCAAGAGGTGTGGTTGATATCATCTCCGGAGGATCGATCTCCGCTCTGTCTAACCAAAAGAGAAAGGCTTTTGGGAGAGAGGTTCATCAAGTGTCCGGCAAGCCATAGGACATCAAGATGCACTAGTCATTACAGCTCAGGTCGGAACTATGGACATGAAGCAGATGCTTGTTGACAATAGAAGTTCAGTCGATGTACTCTACAGCCAAGCATACAATCGCTTGGACTTGGGGAGAAGGAAACATGAGATCTGCAATAAGTCCCCCTTATACGGGTTTGGGAATAACCTAGTCCGTATAGCAGGGACGATTGAATTGATGTTGATCTTCGGGACTCCCCCGAAGCAAGCCTCTATTATGGTCCGCTTCTATGTGGTTAAAGTGGAAAGCAATTACAACGCCATTTTGGGAATGAGAATATCAGCATTAAAAGCAGTTACCTCTATCCCGTATTTAAAGATGAAATTTTCAACCAAAAATGGGATCGGAGAATCAGTCGACGATCAGGGCCTTTCCCGAAGGTGTTATCTACAGACCATTCAGGCATCCCCCATCACTGATAATAAGCAGAAAGTCACTATGAAGATCGAGCTTGAACCTTTCATCGAGAGATGTACTGAGCCAATAGCAACAACTATCGAAGACATGGTCGAAGTTCCATTATTTCAAGAGGATAATGAGAAAATCGTACAGATTGGAACGAGCCTTCAGGAAGAAACTAGGACTCGGTTGGTTGCTCTCTTATAAGAATATTCAGACATCTTTATATGGGTTCCAACTGACATGCCAAGAATTGACAAAACCATGGCTGTGCACCAACTGAGTGTGAACCCAAGCTCGAAACCCGTAAAGTAGAAACGAAGGAATATAGCTCCCGAAAGACAAAAGGTAATTGATGAAGAAATCGATAAACTTTTGGCTGCTAACTTTATTTTTGAAATAACTTATCCAGAATAGTTCGCCAATGTGGTGCTCCTTAAGAAGCATAACGAGAAGTGGAGGGTGTGTGTGGACTATACAGACCTGAATAAGGCATGTTTCAAAGACTATTACCCTCTCAGCATCGATTAACTTATCGATTCTACCTCGGAATATATAATAATGAGCTTCCTGGATGCTTTCTCGGGATACAATTAGATTGATATGCTTGAAAGCGATATCCCAAAGACGACCTTCATCACTCACCTAGCAATCTATGCCTTCAAAGTTATGTCCTTCGGCTTAATCAATGTCGTGGCCACCTACCAACGAATGATGAATAGGGTATTCCGTGACCAAATCGAGAGAAACATGGAAGTCTATGTTGACGACATGATCGTCCGAAGTATGAAGGAAGATCACTTAACCGACCTGAAAGAATGCTTCGACAATGTCAAATCAAACAACATGAGACTCAACCCAACTAAATGCACTTTTGGCCTCGGGTTAGGAAAGTTTTTGGGATATATGGTTAGTCGAAGAAGGATAGAGGTAAATCTCAAAAAGATATCGGCTATCCTTGAAATGCAGCTGCCAAAGAACTTCAAAGAAATTCAACGGTTGACAGGGAAGTTGGCAGCTCTTTGTCAATTTGTGGCCCGCTTAACAGAGAAATGTCTCTTTTTCTTCGGCACTTTGAAAGGAGCTCAGAATCAAAAGACATTTCTGTAGACCGAAGACTCCCAGGAAGCATTTGAGCAGATCAAAAGATATATCTCTTCTCTGCCAATACTTAGTAAAGCACTTCCCGAAGAGGATCTACAACTATACTTGTCTGCCACATCTTTGACAATTAGGTCAGCTTTGATAAGGGAAGATTTAGAAGGAAAAAAATATGTCTATTACATAAGCCATGCTCTTCGGGATGCTGAAATCAGATACCCAAATCTAGAGAAGTTGACTTACACATTAGTTATCTCTAGTCGAAAACTCCGACATTACTTCCAGTGGCGGACTATCCTCGTCCTCACAGATAAGCCTCTTCGAAAAGTTCTTTACAGACCAAAGTCATCGGGAAGGCTGGCAGCATGGGCTATTGAGCTAAGTCAGTTCAACATAGAGTTCTGTCCTCAGACGGCCATCAAAGCACAAGCACTCATCGACTTCATCATCAAGTGTTCCTTTCCTGATGAGTCAAAAGAGAAAGAACCCACCCATGACGAATCCACAATAACTCCCCAAGAATCTGTATGGATTTTGTTCGTGGACGGATCCACTACCTGGACGAGGAACGGAGCTGGCATAATCTTCACCTCTCCAGAAGGATTTAAAGTACAACAATCAATACGATTCGGGTTCATTGCCACTAACAACATGGCCAAATATGACGCACTAATGGCAGGATTGAAACTGACCCGAAGTCTGGAGGTGAAAAACTTGGTAATTTACAGCGACTCCCAACTGGTAGTAAAGCAAGTCTTGGGGGAGTATGAAACAAAAGAAGTTCATTTGCAAGCCTATCTTCAATTAGTATGGTCACTATTGTCATTTTTCTAGAAATATCAGATTATAGGCGTGATCAGATCAAAAAATGCAATGGCCGATGCCCTTTTTAAATTGGCAACCACCGATCAAGGGGAGTTAGAAGGATTCGTTTATTTGGAAGATCTTCAGCAACCGAGCACCCTGGTTCAGACATTAATGGATATTGAACAGGGGGATTCTTGGATGACCCCAATCTTTAAATTCCTTCTAACTGGGGAACTACTCGAAGATAAATCTTTGGCCCAGAGAATAAAATACAAGTCCTCCAAATACTGTGTCATAAATGATCAGTTATATCGAAGATCTTATTCTTCTCCGTTGCTTCGGTGTCTTGACCAAAGGGAGTCCGATTATGCGCTTCGGGAAGTCCATGAAGGAATTTGCGGAGACCATGTGAGAGCAAAAGCACTGGCTCATAAAATTTTGTGACAAGGATATTTTTGGCAGACCATGCTTGATGATGCCAAAGACTTCGTCAAAAATTATCACAAGTGTCAACTCTTTGCATCTGTCCCACATCAACCTCCCGAAGCGCTTGCTCCGATACTTTCTCCGATACCTTTTGCTATCTAGGGAATAGACATCTTAGCCCCGCTTTCATAGAGTAAAGTTTGTGGTCGTTGCCATCAATTACTTCACTAAGTGGGTAGAAGCCAAACTCCTCGCCAGAATCACCATACATACATGTCTCCAATTCTTCAAAGAGCAAGTAGTATACCAGTTCGGCATTATAATGATCCTGGTTTCTGACAATGGACTTCAGTTCGTCGGCAGAACATTCGAAAGGTTTTTAAGTGAACTTAACATTCAACACCGAAAAACCTTGGTAGTTCACCCTCAAGCTAATGGTCAGGTCGAGGTCACCAACAGAACACTCCTTTCACGGCATAAAGAGAAGACTGGAAGATGCAAAAGGAGCATGGCCCGAGGAGCTTTTGCATGTTCTCTGGGCCTACCGAACAACTCCTCGGACTACAACTGGGGAGACACCCTTTAAGTTAGCCTATAGTTCTGAGACCCTGATACCTATTGAGATCGGGATACCTACACCCAGAGTCTTAAACTTTGACGAAATTCTCAATAGTGAAGGTCTTCGGCAGAATCTCGACTTATTGGAAGAAGAGCGCGACTCAGTGGTCCTCAGATTGGCTACCTATCAACAATGAGCTGCTCGACATTTTAATAAGAATGTCAAGAACAGATCGTTCAATGTGGGTAACTTGGTCCTTCGACAGGCAGATGCGTCTACACCTCGGGACACTGGAAAATTGATGCCCACATGAGAAGGACCCTATTTAGTGATCGAGGTCTTAAGGTCGGGGACCTACAAGCTTCAATCAATGAATGGAAAGAATGTTCCCAATACCTGGCATGTTGTTCGGCTTTGTAGGTATTATCAGTAAATCAGATTTTATACTTAGTCCAATTTTGAGGCTATATTTTAAGCCGATAGGATTTGTACTTAGTTTTATTTTGAGGCTATATGTCAGCCGAAGGTGTATCTTTTTAATATTAATGAGAATCTTTTACATCTTTTTTTTATATTACTGTTTTGATACATAAACTTTAAATTCATCTCCTAGCCTCATCGGGTATACATCCGATCAGGCTAGCGGGGGGCAAAGTAGTATAAGTAAACAGTTATACATTCAGATGATAAAATTTAACTCATGAGGAAAGATAATAACACATATTCATTCATTTATAATAAAAATTGGAATTGATAAAATCTTCGAGGATTACAAAGCAAAAGGAAAACATAACAAGTCTTTTGGCACAATTCAATCTTCGAAAAATATAATTCCGAGCTAATCGGGATCATGACCCTTCCCCCTAGCAAGTTCCTAAGCATATTCAAACCCATCGCTAAACTCATTCACCACGGAGGCATAAATGTCTGTTTGAAAGTCGTCTGAAGCTTTATACTCATCGATTACCTTTTGCTTGAGTTCGGGAGTTAGGAAACTCGGGGAGGCAGAAGCTATCGGTCCCTTCAACCAATCAGCTTTCTTAGCAGCCTAACCTTCAACGATCTGTTCAATATTATCCTTAAGATTTTTCATTTGATCAGTCTGAAGTTTGGTAATGTTGTCTGATTGGTCAAGGAGCTCTTTGTGCTTTTGGACCTGGGTGTCAAGCTCTTGCACCCTTTCCTTGAGGAAGACTTTCTTGAGTTTCCTAGGTTCAACTAGCTCAAGGGCTTGCTTTCTCCTCTTCTCAGAGTCATGAAGCTGGGCTTGAAGATGGGTGATCTCTTTATCTTTGTCAACCTTCACCTTATGCATCTCCTCATACTCATTCTTCATAATGCGGAAGCCTTCGTGTTAAGTCTTTAGTTGTTCCCGAATCTTCTGATGATTCTGCACAGCTTCGTTGCGCTCTCGCTCCAGAACTTTCTGTTCATCAGACACTTTTAGGAGAATCGCATTTCCCTAAGAAAGAGTGGTTAGTCCATTAATAAATCAGAATTCTAGTCTATCTGAACAGTAAAATTACAAGAAGATCCTTACCTTTGCGTGGAAAGAGAACAACATGTCCATCAATGTCTTCAGGTTGGCATCCTCGTAACCAGTTACAGTAAATGGGATCATTGAAGAACCCAGTGCATCCATGCTTGGTCCCTCCTCGGTTCTCGTCTCTTCGATCACTGTTGGAGGGTCGACGGGTCCCTTTTGCTTTTTCCTTGAAGGTTCTCGTTCTTCATTGATTTCTTTCTCCATGGCTCGAGGAGGAGGGACTATTAGTTCTTCTGGTTGTCCGATGAGGTTCATCTCGGCAGAAAGGTTGATCGGAGTCTCATGAGGAAGTAGAGCCTGTCCGGCTCCTGCCTCTAACGAGAATTTTAGTACCAACCTCCTCCTCTTTATTTTTGGCCTACTTGACCTCGGATCTTCTGTAGCAGACGCTCCTCCTGTGGGCTTGATAATATCATCCACTTGAGAGGATCTCGTTGCTACCTCGGCAGGGATTGTAGCCTCAGTCTGATCCTTGGGTTTTGTAGCCTTTAAGAGGCGGCTCACTTTCAGTTTCTTGCGCGACACTCAATTTTACCCTCGGGACCCCAGGCTCCTCGAGTATGACCACATTGTCGGGGTGTTTTCCTTAATCGGCCACTGCAACACAATCAGAACAAGTGAGTAAGTATTTTAATAAATTCAGATTATAGAAACAAGCATGGCAGAGGACTTACGCCCGAAGGAATATAACCAGTCTTGGTTATTAAGAAGGTCCCGGTTCCACTTCACAGACGGTCTCTTGGAGTATAGGACCTCGAACGCTTCTAACCTTGCTCGAGATATCCTCCTCGAATTTAGCTGGTCTTTGTTCGGGTCTGCCCAAGGTCCGACCATCTCAGTGTCCAGCCCCTTAATGAAGAACCAGTCCCCATGCCACCCTTTGTTACTTGATGGGGTCTCCATCAGGGTTTCCCTTTCGGGGTTTTTATTACTTGGAAGAATCTTTTTCCCTTATTATTGGTGATTGAAAAGAATTGATAGAAGAAGCCAATGGCTGAGGGGGTCGACTCAGAGGTACAAAAGGCAATGAAACTATTCAGATGGATGAAGAAATTGGGGGATAGTTGATTCAAGCTAAGCCCGATCGTATATAATAATTCCAGTACAAAGGGGCGAAGAGGGAATCAGACCCTGTAGATCAGCGTCTGTCGATGAATAGGAATCCATACCCCCTCGAGCTAGTAATGCATTCTTTCACCAGTCCCGGGCCTCTTGATTTTATACGATTCTGGGATATAAAATTTTGTTTGTGCTAAAGTCGAAGTGTTGATTTCGGATGGAAGAAGGGATGTTTGCTATTTTATACTGGATGTTGAAATATTTACTCCTATTATATTCTCTTACATTTCTCATCCGCTCGATGACAACGGACTTCCACGGTTGACCCTCTGGGATGCCCGGTTAGGCGACAGTAACTTTGTCTTCAACCCGGGAAGACGAAGCTTGCGCTCTCGTGTTTTGTGTACTCTTAACCATTGTGAAGTATTGAGGAATAGAGGGTGAAGAATTTACTTGATGCAAAGATGAGGATCGATGGAACGACGATCGGCGGAGAATAGGTCTGGAACGATGGAATCTTGATCGGGGATAGGAGTTTATCTCTCTCAAACGTCTTTTCTTTAGTAACAGTCACTTCTAATAAAATGACGATTGAATTGACTCTCCTTATCTTATTAAACGTGCAACGGTCCGGATGAGAGTGATCTAACGGATGGGGCGCATTTGCAGTGTTTACGACAGCGTAATAAATGATCATTCCCGCGTGCACGTTGCCAGTTGTTCAACATTGTTTTTGAAATTCAAAAACAAATGTAATACGTAACGTTTGTATAGGCTATTAGGCCGGATTTGCTGGGTTGAATGACAAAGCTTTGGGCTTGAATGGAACATAGGGTCCAAAACTTGAAACCCTGTTCATAAAGGCCCAAGGTTGCATAAATGACTTTCTCTTCGGTTTGATATCTCTGGGTTCCGGAATGATTTCCCCTCGGTCTGACGTCTCCGGGCTCCCGATTTAGCTTTCCCATCAGTCTGATGCCTCCTGATGAGTGTAGTTTATACTTACGAATTGAATGTTCTTGGGCTTAATAAATTGCTATCATTGAGTATTTTTATTTGCATTTTACTTGTTTTTATGTTTATATTGCAGAAAATAGCTTTGGAGGGTCAAAACGGTAAAAATTGAGCTTAATGGCAATTTTGTAAATTGTGAACAGTAACTGTGGCTGGGGCCGTGGTCGGCAGATTGAATTTAAAGAGTCCGTGCGTTTCCAGAAGTTAAGCAAAAGAAGGATTGTAATGTTGCTGCGAGTTAGGAGCTTTTAGGAGAGTTATTAGAGATATAAATAGATAAGATTAGGATGATTTTAAACACAACTTAGAGAGGAAGATTTTCATTGAAGGTTAATTGGCGTTTTTGACTATGTCAGGCTAACTTCTCTATTTGCAGTTCTAAGGGATGTTGAATCTTATTTATTATCTATGAATTAATTGAGTTATTAGTATTTCTTCCTTCGTCTGTGGAGTTTATTCTTGATGATCTATTAGAATTGCTTAATGATAATTGGTTTGATTAATTTGATAAAAGGCCCATTGAATTGATTTGATTATTATCATATGCTAGATTAAGGTATAATATTAAGCAAACGATGTTATATCTGATCATAAGTAGCGAATAGTGATATTTGATTGTGGTCAAGCTTTTGAATATTACTATGATATCAAGAAGACAGGTTAAATAGTCTGCGATTGTACGATTATTGCTTGAAATAACCTAATTCCCTAATTCTTAATGCTATTGTCATATTAAATCTAGACTGATAGTTCTAGGTTGTATGATAATTAGGGTCTACTGGGGGCGATCGTCACATTAGATTTAAAACCTAAGGGGAATTTTGGGTAACGCGGACCGTGGTTACCTAGGGTTATTAATTTCATTGAAGGAAAGATATTGATTGACTTAATTATATCATATTTATGAAAAGATGATACTGAACTGAAGAACTGAAGTTTGCAAATCGTTGGATAATCTTAATTAATATTTCTTGTTTTCTAGTAGAATCTTAGTTACAAAAATCCCCTTTTTATTATTACTTGTTATTTACTGTTAGAAACAATCGGATAAATCATAAATAATACACTTCCTGTGGGTTCGACTCTTGCTTGCCATTATACCAATTTTATGATTGATAGAGTGAAAGTAAGGAATAATTTTGGAGTGATAACGACAGCTTCCAAATTTTGGCGCCGTTGCCGGGGAAGTGATTGTTTTTATAAATTTTCTTTGTTTTCTTTCAGTTTATGACTCGATCCTCTCACTCTCTTGATTTAAAATTTGATCCAGAGATAGAGAAAACTGCAAAAAGAATAAGGAAGGAGACTCGTCGAGCACGAAACATAACTTCGGAGTTCGAAGACGCTTTCACTACATCACCAGGCTTAAACGTAGCGCTTGCATTACTGACTTCCTCTAGCGATTCGGAAGAGGAAGAAATGGCTGCACCAAATAATAGAACTATGAGGGAGTTGGCTACTCCTAATTTACGCCAACAACCATTGTGCATTGAATATCCTGCTTTAGATGCTGCTTTTGAATTGAAATCTGGCTTAATTCACCTTTTGCCTACTTTTCGTGATCTTACATGTGAAGATCCATATAAGCATTTGAAGGAATTCCACGTGGTTTGTTCCACCATGAGGCCACATGGAGTGTCGGAGGAACACATAAAGCTTAGGGATTTTCCATTCTCCTTAGCAGATTTGGCAAAAGATTGGTTGTGCTATCTTCCCTTCGGTTCGATCCAATCATGAGATGATATAAAGAGGCTATTCGTGGAGAAGTATTTTCCTCCTTCACGGGTTGCCAACATAAGGAAGGAGATATGTGCCATCAGACAATTTAGTGGTGAAACTCTTCATGAGTATTGGGAAAGGTTCAAGAAGCCGTGTTCGTGTTGTCCACATCAAATTGACGATCAACACCAAATTCAGTACTTCTACGAGGGATAACTATCGATGGATAGGAGTATGATCGATGCTGCAAGTGGAGGACCATTGGTTGATAAGATTCCAGACGCTGCACGGAACTTAATTGCGAACATGGCGGCTAACTCACAGCAATACGGAACTCGGATGGACCATGCACCGAAAAGAGTTAATGAGGTTGGCTCGAGCAACATTGAACAAAAACTCTCGGAGTTAGCTGCTATGGTTCGTCAAATTTCTGTGGGGAACGGACAAGTTACAAGAACTTGTGGAATCTGCTTGTCATCGGATCATTCGACAGATATTTGTCCTACACTACAAGAAGATGGCACCATTGAGCAAGCCAATGCAGCGGGAAATTTTCAAGGACAACCTCAGAGAAGATATGATCCTTACTCTAATACTTACAATCCAGGATGGAAGGATCATCCTAATCTGAGCTACGGAGGAAACAGGCCACCATTGCCGAATGCTTTTCCAAATCGACAATAAGGTTTTCAACAAGCTCAACAGCAGTATCCACCTCGACAAGCAGCACGTACAAAATCTGAAGCATCTTTAGAGGATATGTTTAAAGCTTTCATGAACCAGACCCAACAGTTCCAACAAGATACAAAGGCTTCCATTCATAGCTTAAAAAATCAAATGAGCCAATTAGCTACCACAGTTGGACGATTGGATTCTCAAGGCTCGGGGAAGTTGCCCTCTCAAACGATGATCAATCCGAGGGAAAACGCAAGTGCTATTACATTAAGGAGTGGAAAACAAATGGACACACCAAGGGCTACGGTTGAATTTGATGAGGATAAAGCTAAGGAGGATGCAGAAATCTCAAAGGTAATCCCTAAATCTCCTATTCAGCTTAAGTCTAACCCTTTACCTTTTCCTTCTAGGAATCTTAGAACTTCAAAGAAGGACGAGCAGGAGAAAGAGATTCTGGAGACCTTTAGAAAGGTAGAAGTGAACATTTCTTTATTAGACGCAATCAAGCAAGTTCCAAGGTATGCAAAATTTTTGAAGGAATTATGCACTAATAAAAGGAAATTACAAGACAATGAAAAGGTAACAGTTGGAGAGAATGTATCTGCGGTTTTGCAAAGAAAAATGCCTCCAAAATGTAAAGATCCGGGTATGTTTACCATTCCCTGCAAGATAAGTAATACCAGGTTTGAGAGAGCTATGCTAGATCTAGGAGCATCAATTAATGTTATGCCACTATCTATTTATGCTTCTTTGCATCTAGGTCCCTTGAAAAACACTGGTGTCATTATCCAATTAGCTGATCGTACTAACACATACCCTGAAGGGGTAATTGAAGATGTATTGGTGCAGGTGAACGAATTAATATTTCCCGCAGATTTTTATATTGTGGACATGGAAGACGATACATCTCCAAATACTGCTCATATCTTGTTAGGGAGGCCATTCTTGAAAACAGCAAGAACGATGATTGATGTGCACAATGGGACTTTGACCATGGAGTTTGACGGCGAAAATATTCAATTCAACATTTACGAGGCCATGAGGTACCCTAGTGATGTCAATTCTGTGTTTTCTATTAATGTCCTTGATTCCTTGGTGCAGAAATCTTTCGACCACATACACATGGAAACCTTGGAGGAAGCTATCACGAATAGTTTGGAGCTGGAAGAGGAAGACGAGATTGAATAACATGCGGACTTAAAGGATACTATAGCTGCATTACAGTCTTTACCGAAAATTTCAGATAAGTATGCCGTTTCGTCCATTCAACTACCGGTGACTCATGAAAGGTTGTTACCTTCTGTTGTGCAGGCTCCGAGGTTGGAATTAAAGTCTCTACCAATCCATTTGAAATATGCATATCTAGGGCAAGAGGAAACACTGCCAGTGATAATTGCAAATAATCTAACCAAAGTCCAAGAGAAAAAGTTGCTTAGAGTCTTAAGGGACCACGTACAAGTCTTTGGTTGGACAATTGCAGATATCAAAGGTATTAGCCCAGCTGTGTGTATGCATCGCATTCTTTTGGACGAAGGAGCCACCCCAAAGCAAGATGTTCAATGCAGACTGAATCCACCCATGATGGAGGTTGTGAAAAAAGAAGTTCTGAAATTACTCGATGCAGGTATTATCTACCCTATTTCAGATAGTCAATGGGTCAGTCCAGTTCAGGTAGTTCCTAAGAAAGCTGGCATAACTGTCGTTAAAAATGATAATAATGAGTTAGTGCCTACTCGTCTGCAAACAGGATGGAGAGTGTGTATTGATTATAGGAAGTTGAATGTCGTAACTAGAAAAGATCATTTCCCTTTCCCTTTTATTGACCAAATGTTAGAAAGATTAGCAGGTCACACTTATTATTGCTTCCTAGATGGTTTTTCGGGTTATAACCAAATTGTGATTGCACCTGAAGATCAAGAAAAGACCACTTTCACATGCCCATTCGGTACATTTGCATACCGTAGGATGTCCTTCGGACTTTGTAATGCACCCAGTACGTTTCAACGATGCATGATAAATATATTTTCTGATCTTCTTGAACATTGCATTGAAGTATTTATGGATGATTTCACAATTCATGGTGATTCGTTAGATGCATGCTTAGATAATTTAACTCGTGTGTTGGATAGATGCTTAGAGACTAATCTTGTTCTTAATTGGGAAAAATGTCATTTTATGGTAGAACAGGGTATCGTCCTAGGTCATGTAGTTTCAGCTAAGGGAATAGAAGTGGATAAAGCTAAGATATAAATTGTTGCTGCTTTACCTTACCCCGCAAACGTGCGTAAGATTCGTTCTTTTCTTGGTCATGCAGGATTCTATCGAAGATTTATCAAGGACTTCTCCAAAATAGCTATGCCGTTGTAAGTTGCTGCAAAAAGAGGTAGAATTCCAGTTTGACGATGAGTGCAAAGGGGCGTTTGATAAATTAAAGACGTTATTGACCTCTACACCGGTGATACAACCACCGAATTGGAATTTACCCTTCGAAATCATGTGTGACGCCAGCAACTATGCAGTAGGGGCTATTTTGGGCCAACGAGTTGACAAAGTTGTACATGCCATCTATTATGCTTCTCGGACATTGAATGCTGCTCAGATTAACTATTCCACAACAGAAAAAGAATTATTATCTGTTGTTTTTGCTTTAGACAAATTTAGATCTTATCTTCTCGGTACTAAAGTCATAGTTTATTCTGACCATGCTGCTCTCAGGTATCTTCTTACAAAGAAGGATTCCAAACCAAGGATCATACGATGGATCCTGCTGCTCCAAGAATTTGACTTGCAAATAAAGGACAAGAAAGGAACAGACAATTTAGTGGCAGATCACTTAAGCAGGTTGCTTAAAGATGAAGAAGCACTTCCACTGCAAGACTCATTTCCAGATGAGCATTTATTCTCCGTTGATAAGGCTTCACCCTGGTACGCAAACATTGTTAATTATTTAGTCAGCGCTTATATTCATAGTGAGTTCTCCAAAATGCAGAAAGAAAAGCTTAAGAGTGATGTGAAACGGTATGTATGGGATGACCCCTATTTATGGAAATTCTGTGCTGACCAGGTAGTTAGAAGATGTATCCCTAACTCTGAGTTTTCATCCATTTTAACTTTCTGTCATTCTTACGCTTGTGGGGGTCATTTTGTACCAAAACGAACAGCTCGTAAAATTTTAGAATGTGGTTTCTTTTGTCCTAGTATTTTTAAAGACTCCTATCTATTTTGTAAATCATGTGCTAATTGCCAAAAGACCGGAAACATATCCAGTAGAAATCAAATGCCACAAACACCTATTTTGGTTGTTGAAATTTTCGATGTTTGGGGCATTGATTTTATGGGGCCATTTCCTGTCTCTTATGGTAATGTTTATATTCTTCTGGTTGTTGACTATGTTTCCAAATGGGTGGAGGCTAAAGCCACCAAGACTGACGATTCTAAAGTTGTTGCAGATTTTGTAAAATCTAACATATTTGTCAGGTTTGGAACTCCAAGGGCTATCATCAGCGATAAAGGAACGCACTTTTGCAATAGGACATTAACAACACTGTTCAAGAAATACAATGTCATGCACAAAGTTTCAACGGCTTACCATCCGCAGAGCAATGGCCAAGCAGAGGTCTCAAACCGTGAGGTCAAGTCCGTTTTGGAGAAAGTCGTTCAGCCTAACAGAAAAGATTGGAGTCTGAAACTAGAAGATGCATTATAGGCCTATCACACTGCATACAAAACTCCTACCGGAATGTCACCATATCGGATCGTCTTTGGAAAGCCATGTCATCTACCAGTCGAGCTAGAACGTAAGGCTTTTTGGGCCGTTAAACAATGCAATTAGAGCATGACTAAAGCTGGCGAACATATAAGAGTTAGAAGAACTATGTAATGAGGCTTATGAAAGCTCAAAATTGTACAAGGAAAAGACAAAAGCGTTTCACGATAAGCAGATTTTGCGAAAAACGTTTGTACTTGGTCAGAAAGTCCTTTTGTACAATTCCCGCTTGAAACTGTTTCCAGGAAAGCTGCATTCTTGGTGGGAAGGGCCGTTTGTGATTGTTCACATTTCCTCTCATGGTGCGATAGAGATTAACGACCCACGCACGGGAAGAATATTTAAAGTGAACGGTCATCGGCTTAAACTGTTCTATGAGGGATATCAAGTGGAGGACGTCGAGCTCGTGGAATTATTGGACCCCGTTTATCACACTTGAGTAGCAACATGTCGAGTGAACGACATTAAACAAACGCGCTTTTCGGGAGGCAACCCGACTTTAAATTAGTCATTTTATGCGTTTTTCAATTTCTCCGTCTTTTAGTTCAACTTGAGTTAATTTAGGATTTCAAAGTAGTTGATTTTATTTAGCTTAGGATATATATTACGCCATATTAGCCATTCTAATCCTTGGAAATTTTGGTTTCATTCTAGGTATTGGTGAAATACATTGCAAAGACTAACAACAGATTAAAAATTAAAAGAAAAGAAATCAAACTTTCAGTAAAAGAGTGCACGGCCCGGCCAGAATTTATGCTGGAATCCGTGGCCCCGGCCAGAACCATGCTGCCAAAACTCGCCCCGGCCGGATTTAAGCCCAGGAAGACACGGCCCCGGCTAGAAGCTCGCAGCCAAAGCTGGCCCCGGCCAGCTTTATGCCTCGACAGACACGGCCTCAGCCAGCATCTTGCAGTCGAATCTGGCCCCAGCCAGAATTATGCCTTGAAATGAACGGCCCCGGCCAGCTACTCTCAGTTGAATCTGGCCCCGACCAAATTAATAGAAGAAAAACACGGCCCCGGCCGTGAACGCAAACTCAGTTTTTTTTTTTAAAACCATGGACCGGTCGACATTGGGTCAAAACATAAACCAACCAGCCGAGACCCAAAACGCATAAACCAACCAGCCGAGACCCAAACGCACACACCACCAGCCGAGACCCAAACACAAAACCCTCCTAGCCGAAATCATCTATCTTCCTCTTAGTCGAATCCCTCTTCCCTTCGGATTCCATTCCTAATTCAATCCATCTTCCTTCCGGATTCCCTCCTACTTCAGTCCACCTCCTTCACGACATACATTCCCCCATCCACATCCATCCATTCTGTCCGAGGGGATTTCTTCTCTTCCACGACGCGGGTTCGAATCTGCCACAACGGGGTGTTTCTGCCATTGCGTTTGAACCCTACCCATTCAGGTACTGCCTTCAGTTTCCATTCGGATTTCTGTTTGGTTTTGCTTCCCATTCCCATTATATTTTGGATACCCAGTTGGTTTATGTTGGCCAACTGGAGGAGTTTTGGGGGAGTTGTGTGTTAGTGTAGTGTGTGACGGAGAGCTACTGTGGTGCCATTATTAGACCTCGTGGGTTTGCTTTGAGTTTGGGGGAGAAAAATAATGTCCACCAAGTGTTTGTTGAATTGCCTCATAGACACAACTTGTCCGTTTTCCGATCTTTGGATTGTTCGGTTTGTGCTACACATTCTTGGTGGGATATTGAGAGTTCGGGACTTGGTTTTTTATTCAATATGCCACCAAAATGTCAACGAGGTGAAAGTTCCACACCGCCTTCCCGTGCTTTTGATAAGAAAAAGTTTGTTAGTGCGGAGGCGGCGGACAAATTTGATCATTATTTAATGGGTAAAGCTCTAACTCCCGAGCGCGGTCTTCGTCCCGAGGAGCTCGTTGATGGCGATATGGCTCGTACGATAATGGAGCGAGGTTGGGATTCGTTCACGGATCAACCGGATCCTGCAGTGATATCGATTGTCAAGGAATTTTATGCGAATGCTGAGGATACGTCACGTTGTACCGTTATGATTGGGGGAAAGCTAGTCTCTTTTAGTGGCGCTACGATTAATGAGTTTTAAAACTTAGAGCCGCCCGTCTTTTGCCAATACGCGAAGTTTGTTCTCGAGAATCCGAATTACGACACGATCATACGCGAATTGTGCAAGCCTGGGACGGTTTGGACCACTAGAGGCCATCAGGGTTCCATGATATTCCCATTTAATTGCTTGAGCCGTTATGGAAAAATCTGGTGTGCATTTATATGTGCCAAGTTTATGCCATCTACGCACGTTAGTGATGTAACGAAAGAACGGGCGGTATTGCTATATGCTATCGTGACAGGCAAACACATAAATGTGGGGGATGTGATTGAGGCGTCGATTAAGAAGAATCTGCGCGGTCCTACTCAGGGTGGTTTGCCACATCCCTCGCTAATTTGTGGGTTATGTAGGCGCGCGGACATTAGATGGGGGTCAGATGAGTCGTTGCAGCAGCCGTTGATTTTGTTGGATCATGGATTGATTTCGCGCTACAAAGTCTGGGACGGAGGTGAATCGCATCCCCGTGGGTTAGGTTTTATTATCCACAATGACCCTGTTGCTGAAACTGGTGAACCATCTACTTTTGGCGTACAACGCAAGGCCAAATTCAGTTCTCAGCTCCGAAATTTACAGTTGTGGGTCGATAATCGGATGGACGGATTAGAAAGACAGAATGCACGACAAGCTCATATGTTTGCTTCTCAAACTAAATTTAACATGGCTTTGACTGAGATGTTCGCGAGGATGAATCCAACGGCTGATCCAGTTCATTTCCCTGAGTCACAGCCATTGCCGGTGTACCCACCTCCTGATGACCATGATGAGGAGGTCGAGCACGACGCTTGACCTGTCAGGGGAGTCCTCTTGTTCTTATTTCTTCAGTTCTTTATTTCTTTAACAATGAGGACATTGTCTGCTTTGAGTTTGGGGGTGGAAAATAGTCTAGTCTGCATATATATAGTCGTTTTAGGAATATTATGTTGCATTTGCATATTTTAGGACATTGTTTAGTTGGTTTAGCATTTAGTTGTCTCAGTTTTAAGCATAAAAAATATAAAAAAAATTAAAAAATTAAAAAATCACAAAAATATTTTTCTTTTTATATTTAGTTTTAATTAGTTTGTTGCATGCATTTAGGATTATATTTCATTGCATAACTTGAGCGGTAATTGATGCATGAAGTTTAATGATGGCCGATGATAAAAATTAGATGAATTTTGTAATAATTTTAAGTAAGATGGATAAGGACTGCTAAATTGGAAATTCTAACTATTTGCTAGTTTTATTGAACTCGAGACCCTTAATTTTTCATTGCACATTCGATATATTAAGTCAGTTGAATTTTGGTTCAATTTAATGGATTAGGTGCTAATTGAAGATAGTGGTGACTTCTATACTGTGTTGGATCGTATGATATAAAGGGTGAAATACATAATTGCTTCGATGTCTGTCTTAACTGTGAAAAAAAGAGAAAAAAAACAAAAAAATAAATAAAGAAAAGCAGACAGATATGAGCAGAACCTTAGTTAGTCTATTTTTGTGGCATCTATTGTTCGAACAAGTAAGCCCTTAGGAGTGTCTCTACACTTAGTGCCCTAAAGCCAACTGGTTTGGGAGTCACTGGTGGAAAGTTCGCTAAAAGGGTAATTTTGAAAAGCCTAAGAAAAATGGACATTGCACATGTTAAGTTAATATTATACGAGATGGAGCGTAAAACGCATTCGTAAAATGAAGAAAAAAAATGGAAAGAAATGTGAAGACAAGTGTATAGAGGGGATTAAAATTCTGAGTTGATATCTTTTATTTGTCACATTGGTTCATCAGTTGTATTAGAATTTTGATTGAGTTGATATATTGAATTCACATACACACAAGGGTTGGTAGTGAATGAAATTGGTGATATGTTGGATTTTTGATTATGCATGAATTTGAAGTTTTGCTGAATTATTACTTAAGGATCTTTGAGGCTGGATTTTCATGAATTGTGTTAATTTATTGCTCAAGATATTAGTTGGACATGCATATACATTCATGTAGTTAGTATAATTAATGTAGTTGTTTTTCTTGTTAGTATTTTTGCTTGAGGACAAGCAAAGTCTTAAGTTTGGGGGTATTTGATGAGTGTAGTTTATACTTACGAATCGAATGTTCTTGGGCTTAATAAATTGCTATCATTGAGTATTTTTATTTGCATTTTACTTGTTTTTATGTTTATATTGCAGAAAATAGCTTTAGAGGGTCAAAACGGTAAAAACAGAGCTTAATGGCAATTTTGTAAATTGTGAACAGTAACCGTGGCCGGGGCTAGATTTTCCAGTGTAATCCGCGGCTGGGGTCGTGGTCGGCAGATTGAATTTAAAGAGTCCGTGCGTAAAGAAGGATTGTAATGTTGCTGCGAGTTATGAGCTTTTAGGAGAGTTATTAGAGATATAAATAGATAAGATTAGGATGATTTTAAACACAACTTAGAGAGGAAGATTTTCATTGAAGGTTAATTGGCGTTTTTGACTATGTCAGGCTAAGTTCTCTATTTGCAGTTCTAAGGGATGTTGAATCTTATTTATTATCTATGAATTAATTGAGTTATTAGTATTTCTTCCTTCGTCTGTGGAGTTTATTCTTGATGATCTATTAGAATTGCTTAATGATAATTGGTTTGATTAATTTGATAAAAGGCCCATTGAATTGATTTGATTATTATCATATGCTAGATTAAGGTATAATATTAAGCAAACGATGTTATATCTGATCATAAGTAGCGAATAGTGATATTTGATTGTGGTCAAGCTTTTGAATATTACTATGATATCAAGAAGACAGATTAAATAGTCTGCGATTGTACGATTATTGCTTGGAATAACCTAATTCCCTAATTCTTAATGCTATTGTCATATTAAATCTAGACTGATAGTTTTAGGTTGTATGATAATTAGGGTCTAGTGGGGGCGATCGTCACATTAGATTTAAAACCTAAGGGGAATTTCGGGTAACGCGGACCATGGTTACCTAGGGTTATTAATTTCATTGAAGGAAAGATATTTGATTGACTTAATTATATCATATTTATGAAAAGATGATACTGAACTGAAGAACTGAAGTTTGCAAATCGTTGGATAATCTTAATTAATATTTCTTGTTTTCTAGTAGAATCTTAGTTACAAAAATCCCCTTTTTATTATTACTTGTTATTTACTGTTAGAAACAATCGGATAAATCATAAATAATACACTTCCTGTGGGTTCGACTCTTGCTTGCCATTATACCAATTTTATGATTGATAGAGTAAAAGTAAGGAATAATTTTGGAGTGATAACGACAGCTTCCACCTTCGGGCTCCCGATGGAGCTTTCCCCTCGGTCTGATGTCTTCGGGCTCCCGATGGAGCTTTCCTTTCAGACTAAGACCTCCGGGTCCCCGAAAGGCTTTTCCCTTCGGATCAAACACCTCTGTGTTCTCGAATGAGCTTTCCCTTCAGTTCGATGCTCTCAAGTTCCCGAAGGAGTTTTCCTCCTTTGTTACGTTGCCCTTGAATTCCTATGTGAAGTTCAATGAGGGTCTGCCTTCGGTCTGATAGTCGTTGTGTTCATACATTTGGAGTCTCGAAGAGTTAATTTTCCTCTGGATCTGTCCGCTTACATGTATTTTCAGAATGCTTTATTCTACTCCCCTAGCATATTTATATACTAAAAGAGTGGGAGGCAATATTAGGATGAATATTTCGCCAGCCCTGATCCGGTAATTCATATTGGGCTAGGCTCGATGGACCACCAGCTTGGCAGTCTTTCATGAAGACTCCTAAGTCCGATAGGCTTGGGTTGAGTTCCTAAACCCATTCGGATAGTGACTACTTACTACATCTAATTCTAATTAGAGTAGGAGTCGTGCATCCTAAATGGTTTAGGATAGTTACCTTCCTATTTAACTATTACTTCTCCGATGGACATTCCTATTAGGACTGGTAAGTGTTAAGTAAGTTCTATAAATACCCGATCAATAGTGGAGGTAAATGTTACGCTATTCTACTCTACTAAATATTTAAGCCTTCATTGTTGACGTATCTTAAAACTTTTATTAACACTCACATCGGAGGAGTCCACTGACGACCCAAGCCGTTAGGAATTTTATGCAGGTATTCTTTTCGGACAGTCAGTAGGACAGTCGGATAGAATTAGGCGTCAACATTCCACATACAAGGAACAAAATAAATTAACAAACTCTGTAGCACACACACTGCACACATTCTGAATTTTGGGCCACAAAGACCGCACACAAATTCATTTCTTATGTTTACTATTTACCATGCATGTATTGACATGGGTGAGAAAATTGTGGACAAATATTACTCTTTCCTTTGTCTTGTCTTTTCCTTCTACTTTCTCACTAAAAATATATCTCCCCATCTGAACCCAAGTTTTATCTCAACTCCTCAGTACTTAGAGTTATGCCAGCAAACTCCCTGCGAAGTTCAAGCTTTTCTCGAGAAACAATCTTTATCATTATTATCGAATGGATTTTCAACTTTATGAATCTTCTTCATTTGAATGAACTTTTCGCAACCAACAATACCATCAATATGCTAGGTATGTCTGTGGCAGGTAGAATAATTGTTCAAGTCAAATGGACTCTAACTATCACACAATAAACTACACGCGTACTCTTCTTGTTTGGAACTCAACTCTTGGAGAAACTATCTCAACCACACCATTTCTTTAATTGTCTGCTTCAGTATCGGCACTGTAGTTTGATGTAATTATGGATAAAGCAACACATGTATTTGTAGCTTGGACCGCCATGGCACAGCTCCACTTACAAAACTATACAATGTAATATTATTTTGTGGTATACTATTAATTATATTTATATAAATCAGGCTAATTAATTGGTTTAATTAAAGTATAACATTTGGACTTTAATTAAATCTAATATGGGCTGGCTAGTCTAAGTTATTTAAGTAACTTTTTGGGCTTGTGATGAGTAGACCCACTATGGTTACTCAATAGGATTATTATAAATAAGGAACTAGGTCATCTCCTTTGATTCTACACACATAAAGATTTCATAATATGGGTTTTTCATCAAGCCTACATTCATCGTGGATTCCAAATAAGGTACACACATCATTATTATTTTTCTATATGTTTCAGTTATTATTCTCCTATTTATGTTTAAGAATAGAATTAATTATTATTGAATTAATTTTTACAATTGATATCAAAGCTATCATTTTTTTATTTTTTTTTGCTAAATAAAGCTATCATAGATTGGATAGTGATGCACAAATGGCCTGCGGCCTGGCCTTGATCCGGCCTGGTCAAAGCCTGGCCTGATCAAGGCCTGGCCTGGCTTGGCCTGAAGGCCACAAACATGCCACATTTTTTTGGCTCAGATCAGGCCTGGGGCCTAACCTGAGGCCCTGCCCGGCCTGGGGTCTAGCCTGGCCTGGTTCACCCAAAGCTCGATTCGACTTGCCAATTTTCTTTATTCGCTACTTCAATTCTCTCACTGCAGACGAAAACTTCATTAAGAAGGACAACATTAAGAAGTTAATTCATTTAGTAATTTACTTAATTAAAACCAAAAAGGGCCAAATGGCCGGCCAAAAGGGGGGGCCCACTTGGGGTGGAAACTTGCTTTCATGTTGCTTATTTTGTACACAATGTGTAGCTTCACTCCATCTCCAAATTAAATTACAAGCAACATGTCAATCAAATAGTCAATCCAAGTAGTCATTCAAAGAAATAGTAAGCATGCTTAGGATCACTAATTAACTAGTCTGGGTTGATTAGTAGCTTAATTGGGAGGATCCTAGAGTTCTATAAATAGGAATCACCAACACATGAGCAATGTTGGACATTTCTATGCTTGGTGGTATTTTTAGAAAGAGAAAGAAATTCTAGAGAGAAGGGAGAGCATTGTTGGAGATTTTCACAAAGAAAAATTGCTAGAGGATAGTCAATGAGGAGGCACAAGCTTAGCTCATGTCAAGAGGAAGAATATCATCCATGTTTAAAAGATTAAAAAGTACTCTAAACCTTTTTAAGTTCATTTTTGTTGTTTAAATAAGTTTTAAACGGTTAAAATATATTTTTAACTGATCAAAACTTATTTTGATGATTTAGAAGTCTTTAACTATGTAATATATGTATATTCATAGTTTGATAGGTTTATATCATGATTTGGTATGTATATTTTGCATAAAAATGTAAGAAATGTTCATATCGAACTTTACCGGTAAAAACCTAAGTAGTTATGAGCTATTTAGTGTTGTAGATTAAAATATACAAGTTGGAAAATTGATTTATATGGCTAGAAAGTTTCATATACGAGTTTTTAAGAAAATCCAACTTGAAGCTTTCAAAAATATTGATTAACGAAGAAGTTATAGTTTTTACCGCAAAAGATGTCGTTTTTAAACCCTAAGTGGTTCGATCGTTAAATTTCGGGTCAAACGTTTTCAAAAATGCGATCGAACCATGAAATGTTGTAAAACAAGAAGTTAGGAACACATCAACACTGATTTAGTGTTATTTGGATGTGTAGATTTCATTTTATTAAGGTTTGAACCAAAAGTGTCAAAACTGTCAAAAATCAGAAATTGAAATTGTATTCTGCCGGACAGCGCTGGGGCGCCGTCTGCAGTGCAAAACACTGCGCCGTGGCGCAATGTACTGTTCTCAGAAAAAAAAATTTGAACCGGGTCAGCCGGGTCGGGTTCGGGTCAGAAAATGAAAAATGTTCCAAAAATCATTTTGGTATTTTTGGACTTAATAAATATATTTTTAAAGTTGTAGATAATTGATTTGATAATTAAAAGTGAATAAATATTATTATTGAATTAATAATATAATAAAGTTAATAAAATATTATTAAATAAATAATAATATTAGAAAATCATTAAAATATTATTACATGTATAATAATATTATAAAGTCAATAAAATATTATTAAATGAATAATAATATTAGGATATGAATAAAATATTATTAAATGATTAATAATATTAGATAATTAATAAAATATTATTAAATGAATAATAATATTAGAATGTGACTAAAATATTATTAAATGGTTAATAATATTAACAAATGATTAAAATATTATTAAATGGTTAATAATATTAATATATGATTAAAATATTATTAAATGGTTAATAATATTAATAAGGGATTAAAATATTATTAAATGGTTAATAATATTAATATGTGAATAAAATATTATTAAATGGTTAATAATATTAATAAGTGATATGGTTAATAATATTAATAAGTGAGTAAAATATTATTAAATGGATAATATTATTAATAAGTGATTAAAATATTATTAAATGGTTAATAATATTAAGAAGTGATTAAAATATTATTAAATGGTTAATAATATTTGAACGTAGTTGTTTATTATCAAAGGTTGATAATATTTTTATGTATTTGGTACATTATTAAATGTCTGAATCATTAAGTTATGTAAAAGAAGAATGTTTAATTAAATTAAACCGAGGTAAATAGTCCATTTGTGACTAATTTAGACAACTTATTAAAAGTAGGTCGTGCGATGAACGTGTAGTGAATGTGTAAGTTGGATGAACATAACCGACATGTCCAACTAGGTTTGGGGTAGGGTTTTGTCCGGAACTTAAGGGTTCGTTTGTCGAACATCTTAAGAGTTAATAATTTAAAGTTAGAGTCTTATTTAAAGACTAAGTAATAGTCATTGCATCTAATGATTATGTTAATTTCCTATATAAATTATAGGTTGAACGAAAGACGCAAATAAGCGTAACTGGTAGAAGCGAACCAGACAAGTTTTTCAGATATTGTTGCTATGTGTATAACTGTTGTGTGTACACTTGAAACCTGCGAGAATTTGAATTAAATATGATTTTGGGAAACCATATGATGTGTGTTGATTCTACATGATAGAAAGCCTGAATTAATTGAATAAGTTGAACTGTATGCCATGTATTCATTCCAATGCATGATCAGTATGTTGCATGAATAAATGCAAAGCATGAGAAGTATGATGCATTCATATAATGTAATGTATGAAGTACGAGAAGCATGTATAAAACATGAACTATGTGTTATGTGCTATCTGTTGAACTTGCTGAGCCGTCGTGCTCACTCTTGCCTAAACCAACATTTTCAGATAAGGCTAGTTACCTGAAGTTCTCGATAAAGAACAAGGAACAGGAAAACATATTACTTCCATTGAAGATCTAAATATCTATTGTAGATATCAGTCCGAATTGGACAGGTAAATGATTGTGTAGCATAAAACTTAGTTGGTATGTTATATGAGTATTAAATACTCAAATTTATTGTAATAGAATGTCGTATCATGTATGATATTAAGACAGACTAAGAATGTATAAATATTGCGATTCTGGAATAGAAAGAAATGTTGTAAAATTATACTTAAATGGTTATATATCAATTATAATATTGTTATAAGTCATGAACGATAAGGAAAAGGTTGTACTCGTGTTGAATCGGATCTGAGGTTCAAGGAACCCTGATTTGGGGTCGTCACAGTAGTCGCTAGCTTAATTAGATTCTAATTTTGGTCTCGTGTAGCAGTGGGATGTCTCTAATTTTAGTGCGTGATTATCTGCCCAAATGTGATGGTTATGAACTAAATTTAAGAGTGTCACATATATAACAAATGCTTGATCAGGAGTGACTAGTTGGAATAATTTATTCACCTAAAGGTGGTAAATTGTAAAGATTATAATATATTCTCATAGTTGTTATTATGTGAGAGGTTTTGCAACTGCATGGTAATAAGCATTTGGCCCAAACGTGATTGCTAGGTGATATCAGTAAAATATTAGTAGTTTGATTACTTTCATTATTAAGTAAAAGTTATTATTATAATTTCTTTTATAATTACCTTCTTTATCAACAACATTATAGTGATAAGAAAATTACTTAGAGTTGCATACCATATTATAGGTGTTTGTTTTAGACCATTTAATGTCTTATCTAATCTATAAACATAATCAGAGAGAGTTAGATTGATAAAACCTGGAGGTTGTTTGACATAAACCTTTCCTGAAGTTTTTCGTTGAGAAATTTATTCTTGACATCTAATTGGAAGATTTTGAATCCCATATGAGTAGCATATGCAAGGAACATTCTAATGGCATCCAATTTAGCAACAGAAACAAAGGTCTAATCATAGTCAATCATTTCTTCCTGTGAATATCTTTTGCCTACCAATTTTGCTTTGTTCCGTATGATCACCTCATCTTCCTCCGTCTTGTTTCTAGATACCCATTTAGTGTCAATGACTGGATGATATTTAGGTCTTGGAACCAATCTCTAAATCTTGCTTCTTTCAAACTGATTCAGCTCCTTTTGCATAGCTTCAATCCAGTTTGAATCTCCCAAGGCTTCTTCGATCTTTTTAGGCTCCATTTGAGAGAGAAAACTTAAGTATAAACATTAGTTCTAAGTTGCCGACCTTGTCCTGATCTTTGCATTAGGATCTCCAATGATTAAGTCTTGGGTGTGATCTCTTTTTGATCTGCTTCTAATTGAGACATCAGTCCTTGTACCTTCTTGTCTAAGTTCTTCAAGTTCTTGTTCCTGTTCATTGGCTTCTTCGATTCGTAGAGTCTCCATCTCCGGAACTATGGACTCTACGATCTCCTCATCTAGCACTACAATTGTTGGGTCTGGCTCTACAATCTCTGGATCTTTGATCATAGAGTTCTCCTACTCTACGATAGCAGGGTCCTATTCTACGATTTCATCAAATGATACAGCTTTTCTTGGTTCTCCCAAGTCATATTTATTAAAGGTGACATGGATTGATACTTCAACGCTAAATAATTTCTTATTAAACACTCTGTAGGCTTTGGTATCAAGAGAGTATCAAAGAAATATTCCTTTGTCCGACTTAGGTTAAAATTTGGTCATGTATCTCTTGTCGTTGTTGAGGATGTAGCATGCACAGCCAATTACATGAAAGTAGCTTATGTTGCGTTTTCTTCATCTCCATAATTCGTAGGGCGTATTCTTAAATGTAGAGTGAATGAGTGAACTATTCTGAGTATAGCATGCAGTGTTGACTGCTTCAACCCAAAAATATTTAGGGAGTCGGGTTACTGCTAGAAGTGTTCTTCCTGCCTCTATAAGGGTTTTGTTCTTCCTTTCAGTTACTCCATTTTACTAAGAAGTTCTTGGTGCTGAGAAGTTGTGATATATGTCATTGTCTTCACAGAACTTATATACCTCAGAGAAGTTAAACTCTCTTACTTGATCACTCCTTATAGCTTTTATCTTCTCACCCTTCTCATTCTCAACCAGCTTGAACAATTTAATCAATTGTGAGTTAGTCTCATCCTTAGAGCTTAGAAAAAATACCCATGTGAATTTTGTATAATCATCTACTATAACTAGTGAATTTCTTTTTCTTCAAAGGCTGACAGTTGGGATAGGCCCAAAGAGATCCATATGCAGTAATTACAGAGGCCTATCATTGGAGTTTGCTGCCTTTTTTTTGAATGAGATTTTTGTTTACTTTCCTAGCTGACATGTTTTGCAGAGTCTTTCCTTGACAAAGTTTAGATTTGGTAACCCTAAAACTAGGTCTTTGGAGACAATCTTTGACATGTTCCTAAAGTTCAAAGCGGATAATCTTCTATGCCACAGTCAGCTGACATCTTATGATGCTTTAGCAAGGAAGTATGCTGTTTCATTTGAACTTAGTTCTATAAGATTAACCATATATTCGTTGCCTTCCCTAGTTTTAATCAGCTTCAATGAGTTAGTTTCTAGGTCTCTAACTTGACACTAGTTGTTGAGAAAGATTACTTGGTGCCCTTTATCACATAGCTGACTGATGCTTAGCAGATTATGCTTCAGTCCTTCAACGTATGCCACATTGTTGAATGATATTAAACCATTTTCAATTAAGTCATATCCTCGACTCTTTCCAGAGTTGTTGTCTCCAAAGACAACTGCAGGACCATCTTTTTCCTTGAAGTTGGACAGGAGAGCCTTATTGTCAGTCATGTGTGTTAAGCATCCACTATCGAGATACCGGATTGAGTTAGTAGAACTCCTCACCTATAAGAAATATTAACTTTTACTTTGTTACCCAGATTTGCTTGGGTCCTAATTTGTTAGTTCCCTTGGGGACCCAAATCTACTTGATTTTAGGACTATAATAAGTAGAATAATAATCATTATGATAACACAATGTGACAACATGTCCATACTCATGACAATTATAACATTATATATGATGCATGTTTTTTTTTGTGTGTGTGTGTGTGGATTCATTCTCTTCAAGGACACATATGGACGATAGACACTTATAGCCTTTCTTCTGGCTGGTTCTCTCTCTGGTTCCACACTACTCTACGATTCTGTGATTTTATAAGGTAAAAATTATTCTATATTTCTTGCCTAGTTAGGTCATAGAGTAAGTATGACTTGACTCTATAATCCTCTAAGCTTAAAGGTAGTGTTAAACTTACCATTCAATTTAATGAATCCTAGAGCAATGTGTGATCTGTTGTTCTTAGGGATCACAACCTGATCAATAGAGATTGGACAGCTTAGAATAATTGGCTCCGCAACCTCTGTGGATTTCACAAACACAATACTTCTATTAAAGGTAGAAGCATTGTTATTGTTAATCTCTTACACTGTGTCTACACTACGATCTGAGCATAAATCCCCAAATCTTAATCCTGATCAATCTAAGACTGCTATCTAACTAGTGATCAGGGAGTTCATGGAAGAGGAAGAAGAGGAAGAAGAAGAAGGAGGAGGAGGAGGAGGAGGAGAAGAAGAAGAAGAAGAAGAAGAAGAAGAAGACATATTCCACATAGAGATGGTCTTCTCTAGCTCCTCGATCTTAAAAACTAGAGTTGATTCTCTCTGTGCAGATTATTCAGTTATCTGTCCCAATCTCTCATTCTCAGTTTCAAGGCTAGAGAGAGAGTCAACACTTCGTAGAGCTATTTCCAACTCCATTTGAACTTTCTCTTTTTTCTCATGAAAAAAAAGAATGGTCCTTTAATATAACCCTGAACCATTTAATATACTTATGCAAATCATATGTAATGTAATGCAAAGTAATTCTTAATTCATATATATCTACATCTGGAGAGTTAAAATCAAATACATCACTGATGTCAATCTCTTGACGATCAGTGGTGTTGCCGACGTATGCTTTTACGGATATGAGACATAAGTTGGCCATCTGTATTCTTTCATCATCACTGGCTTCTAAGTTTGAATCATCACCATAATCACTCCATGATCTTTCTGCTATAAAGCATTTGTCTTTCTTCAGAAATTTTTTGTAGTCTTTGGATTCTTTCTTTGGAGCTGACTTCTTCTTGTCCTAAATCAACTCATCTCTTAGTGGCTTGTTGTACTCAACGATGTAGTGACCTGGCTTTTTGCAATTATAGCACAAGTCATTTGTGTGATCATGGCTGTTGTTGTTGTTGTTGTTGTTGTTGTTGTTGTTGTATCTTCTTGATATGTTGCCTCTGCCTTTACCCATGAACTTCCTCAATCTTTGGACTAGCAGGGCAATATCTTCATCATCATCATCAGAGTCTACTTCGAAGGGGGAAACTGTCTTTAATGCTTTAAGAGCAACTCCTCTGTCTTTCTTCTTAGGTTCTGAAGTAGTCTCTTCTCATTGATTTAACTCCAACTCATAGGTAAGGAGATTATCATAAAGCTTTTGCACAATCATCTCATGTAGACTTTTGGATTCTTTGATGGCTGTGCTTTTTGCATCCCACTTCCTTGACAATGCTCTCATTAATTTAATATTCAGGTATTTATTTCAAATGCTCTGAGGGAACGTATATTGAATCTTTCATAAGTTGCTGCTATGTTCTCCCCAGGGATGTAAAAGAACATCTTGTACTAATATGTTAACAGGGACTGCTTATTTTCCCTGACCTCTTCGGTGCCTTCGTGCATTACGAGCAAGACTTTCTATACTTCTTTAGCCATCTTGAAGTTGACCACGTTTTCAAACAATTTGTCTTCTAAAGCCATGAACAGGATGTTCTTGGCTCTTTTATCGAGTTGCACTAGCATCTTTTTTATATCTATCCATTCAACTTTCTGTTTGACTACTAACTTATTTGTATCTTCTATTGTTGGAGTAAGCTTTGTTGGTATATATATGGGTCACAAATCACTGCATCGAACAAGTCTTCATCTAATACATCTATATATGTCTGTTTACGAACTTTCTAGTTACCAAATTTGTCTTTATTGCATAGGGGTGGCTTGGTTCCACCACCAAACTCAGAACTGATTTTATTTCGTGCCATAGATCTACTCAAGCATGTTAAGCTTTGTTCAAGAGAACCTACTCTGATACCACTTATTGTTTCCTAGAAGCACTAATAAATCTAGAAGGGGGTTGGATAGATCCTTTTAAAACTTTTCTTTTAAATAAGGATTATCATATTAAAAATTAATCAAGTTAATGTATTTAAGCACGACAAAATATTAGTTTGAAAAACCCCTTCAATATTTATGGAAATCTCAGTTCTAAATTTAGTTAGCTTGTGAAAGTTTGTAACAACAGATATCAATATAATGCACAAAGTAAAGTACAAAAAATAAATGAGACACAAAAATTTTAGGTAGTTCGGAGCACAAAGATCTTATAGTGCACTCTTCTACTCCTCGAGTAAGGAGTCCACTAAGGATGGGGGTGATCACTAAGATCCGTTCACGCAGAACTATTACAATCAGTTGAATCACTAAGATTTCTTCAAGTCACTAAGACTCGGTATGTCACTCAGACTAGTTCACAAAGAACTCTTCAAGTCACTTAGACTTAATTACAAAGAAGTCACTAAGACTTGTAATCACAAAGAGAATAAGTGATTTTAGATGTACTACTAAGCGGCTTTAAGTCCAAAGATGTATGACTTAGCAACACAACAAGTTGTTCTAAATCCTATAGTAGAGTTCTTGAGATTTTGGCAGCAATTCGGCTTGTAGTTCGTTGCTTGTTCTTATTTGATTGAATCTTTGGGTCCTTTTATAGAGGATCTCGAGATTTTTCCATTGATAAATAGTCGTTGTTCATTTAATTCGTTGATCCTAGAAGATCTCTAATGTTAACATTTAAGGAGTGTGTCAACTTGTTTTTAGCTAGGATGTCACATTAGTGTGCTGAAAAGGTAACCACGTGGTTGATGTCAATTCGTCAAACTAGCTGTTAGAAACAACCCAATCTAACCTTCATTTTGAACTTGATATGATTAGTAAACATCTTGGAGTCTTCACCCTTTAGATCTTCCCATTGTCAATCCACTATCAAACTTGTCATACTCTATAATTTTCCTAATCGTAGAGTTTCGTGGCGATCGTAAAGTTTCTGGCTTGGTTGACTCTATGATTTATGAGCTTTACAATCTACTTTATAATCTTCAGGCTCTACGACCCTTTAGCTCTATGATATACAAGCTTTACAATTTTTATTTTACCTTATGATCTTAGAGTGAACTCTGCGATATTCACTTTGCTCTATGAACTCTGAGTTGACTCTATGAATTTGTCTTGCCTTACAAATTCTGAGCTGACTCTACGAACTTGTCTTGTCTTACGACCCTTGAGCATACTCTACAATCGTTCAATCCACTAAACAACTTCTTTGATATCCTATAATTTATACATTCAATTCATCCCATAGATTAACCTAATATGTTTGATCTTCTACTCTAAGTTCTTGTACCTCAATTACACTTTTAAAGACTTCACAAAATCCACTGGTTACAAATATACATTAATAATATCCATTTATTACTCACACACATGATTTTTTCAGCTCATCATCAAATCAAATATTTTCAAACATACATTTGTACTAACAGAGATGATTTTCCGAAAAGTCAAGGCCAATGAGAGATCTTAACTTCCTTTTCTCTTTAAGAATAGAGCCTGTGAGTAAATTTTCATAGAGATAGAGACTAGTTAAGTAAATTTTCATAGAGCTAGAGACTAGTTAAGTTACCCAAGTTCCCTATAGTAGATGGTATTGATGTCGTGAGATTGTTGGTATGCAAAGCCAATACCTTAAGAGAGCTGAGCATTCCTATTTCTTGCGAAATAGAGCCATTAAAATGGTTCACATTCACATGACGGATTCTCAGGTTTGTGAGCAACCCTAACTCGTTGGGGATAGTCCCATAGGGTGAGTTATTGGAAAGCCTAAGGCTTATGAGTTGTGGGCAGGATGAGAACTTAAGATAGTGAAGCGTACCCTATAACTTGTGAGGTTAACATGGGAAACATGAATTATAGCTTTGTTGCAACCAATCCCACTCTAATTACTGCAAGGGCTGCTTCCAACCCATGATGACTGTAACGCCCTAAAATCCAGGTACCTTGAACCTTAGACTTGGTACATCACGATACATCATCTTCATACATGTTCTATAACTAATGCGGAATATATAAACATAAATTGTTTATTTTAGAGTATTCTACAATATTTTTCAAGGTTTCTAACCTTAACTTACATATATACCTTTAGATTCACAAAAAAGGCTTACACAATTAACTTACATCAAATAACTAATTAATTATCAGGCATAACACTATAATTTTATCCTTTGCTTTTGTCTCTGCCTTTCCTCGAACTTTTGGATTAATCTGAAATTTGTTATCATGATATAGCAAGGGTGAGCAATGACTTTGCTCAGCAAGTTTAAATGCAATAAAGATATATCATGATTGAAAGAAATAATAAGCTTTCGAATTTCCAATAATATAATAATTGTGAACAAGTACGAATCATAATTTTAATAATTGCATGACTGAATCAATTAATGTTATGTGTCAATAATAACCATGAACAAATTCAATTGAACATTATGGTAATGAAGGTGGTCATCCTTTCATACCTAATGAACATATGCAACATGCACTATGTGCGAATCAATAATTTAACGAGGTGGAATAATTATAAAGAATTAAACCACTAGCATGCTTGAAACATAACAAAATAATGAATTTCTTAATTAATCTTACTTATTATTTAATATTACTTAAATAATAAGTAATTAGCAATTTTATAAATTTTCAAAAATTAAAAATATTAATTTATCATTTTTTCCTTTAGTTAGTAAGGTTTAATCACATTTTAATTATGGAAATTACCAAATGACATGCTAAAAATACAAACACATTTTTATAAAATAGTACACGTAAAACCAAGCAACTTCCGTCAAGGACACGTCTCCGGAACCGGTCGTAATTTCGGTGAACCGGTCGCCGGAATGTTTTGGCCGGTTCACAGAAGAAAAAAAATCGGCATTTTCCAGATTCTGTCCAGCTTTGGGATTTTGGGAAAAAACCTTAATAACTTAAGTTCTATAACTCTGATGGAGCTCTACTAGGTATCGATGGAATCGCGACTATTTATATTTATAGAACATTAGCTCTCTTAATCAACTAACATTGGTGAAATTAAGGGTTAATCAAACTTACTATAGCTTGAATGACCATTTGAGTGACATTTTGAATGACTAGGATTGGTGGGGAGTTGTTAAGCCACCTTGTACCCAAAATCACCAAACAAGCAAGCTTCCCATCTATGTGGGGCCAAAATTCGAGATTTGCTATTTTATTACACCAATTTAGCTTTAGTTTTATGTCCTATATATTTATATAAGCATCCATATATATATATTTTGTATACATATTCACCTATACTTGCACAATACTTGCATTTTTTCTCATATTTGACTATCATTTGACCTTTAAAATGTCACCTATCAACTTTACTACAAGCAACATAAATGGTGAAGTGTAAAATAAGCAACAAACACCAACACTTAACCCACATGTGGTAAATTCTCTAACTCCCATAAGACCTATGGTTAAAGTACTACACTTAACCTTGGTCACTCAAATACACAACCTTGGTTAAAGCTCATCTTATTTATATTTTACATATTTATACATCTCCCAACAATTAACCACAATGTGGTTAATTCTCTACAACATGCAACCTATGGTTACCTACTAATTCTATCTTGGTAAATTATATATGTATATATATATATACATAATTGTATCTACATATTTTGCTAGCAACTAACTCATGCATAGTTAAAGCTTTAATTTATTTACCACATAGGGTTACTCAATTAACTCATCCATAGTTAATTCTCATCATCGCATTCATTTACCTAGCAATTAACCAATGTTTGGTTAATGTCAAGGGTTATTCAATTAACCCTATATTATATTACCTTATTATTAATATACCTCCAAGTATACATAATAATCAAATTCTAGGTTTTAAAATTTAAAAACCTACATTCACTCACATTTAAATCATAACACAAAGATTAGGGTCAAATGTTTACTCACTTTCTACACCTTTTACTTCTCTAAATTTAGGTTTTAACTTTAACTTTTATTTCATCATCTAAGATCTTATTTAAAAATCTTTTGAAATATCCGGGATATTACATTCACCCCTCCTTATAAGAATTTTGTCCTCGAAATTACAGCATACTTATTTCTGTTCATTCTGCCCATTAGGTTCTCGATCTAACCTATCAATTTTTCCATTCTCTGAGGATTCTTTATTTATCATCTAATTCTATGACCAATTTTCTCTAAAATTTACACTCCTACCCATTCAATTACCAAAATATTGGGATATTTCCCAGAAGTCTTCAACAATTGTTCAATAATTGTGAAGGAGCTTGAATAATTAGGAAGTAAAAAGAATTCTTTTAAAATAATGTCATATCTGACTGAAGGGTCATAAAGACCATGAACAAATGCCAAGGAATCAATCATTCGATTAACCCTATTATGTTACAAAATAATTGAATAATATGAGTTCGATATAATCAATCCATAATTTAATAAGTGACAATTGATTTTAAATGTTGAGTGGTCACCTAGACCGTGAACGTCTGTTGAGGCCTCAGTCTCTTGATTAACCTTCTTAGGTTACCGTGAACGTCTATTGAGACATCAGTCTCTTGATTGACCCTCTTAGGTTACATGTCCAGATTGTCTTTGTATCATTTATCTGATACTTAGGTTGCACCCCATTATGGGTTGTTCTCTCAGCTTCAAAATCCGTACCAACAACAGGTTTGGATAGCTTTTAAATGTCAAACATATAAATGTCTAGCCGAAACAATTGGCATAGATTGACAATGATAGTTCGGATATCAATCGGAACTTTAAACTCTTTAAGAGCACATATGTGCAATAAAATTTGTAAAGTTCATCACTTCAAGTTAAAATTAACAATGTCTAGCCGATACAAATGGCATAGACTTACAATAATAGTTCAGATATCAATCGAAACTTTAAACTCTTCAAGAGAACAAATGTGCAATAAAATTCTTGAAGTTCATCACTTCAAGTTAAAATTAACAATGTCTAGCCGATACAAATGGCATAGACCCGCACTTAAACGTTTCAAAAATAATCGAAAAACATCATTCATTTCTTTCAAAAGGCACATAAGTGTGAATTTAGCACGATTTTAAGAATTTCAAAGTCTAACATAGCTAGAAGATTTGGAATATTCTAAAACCTCAAATAACCACCAATTTTACTCCTCATCTTTTTCTAGCTTAATAACTATATCTAGTATAGCTTTAATCTTTGTACTCAACTCTACCCACACTCACTGTTCATCAAACTTACCACACATTATGAGTTCAGGAACTTATCACAATCATACGGGTTGAGGAACTTATCCTAGTCAGACCAAAATCGTTCATTCGCTGAGGGGCTCCACCATACGATTATGAGTCACGAACTTACCATACGTGTGAGTTTTAAAAACACGTACCTAACCTCAACATTCTCTACCTATCCGATATACTATGAGAAAATAATCACATTCTTACCATATATACATCGAATAGCACAACACTAGGTTTCAATCGATTATCATTATAGGAAGCTAAGTGGTTGTCAAACCAAACACAATCTCCTGCCCATAAAAGAAATTGGTCAACTTGGCCACTAATTAATATAGGAAGTTAAGCGGTCGTTAAACCAAGATCAAATTCTCTGCTCATACAAAGAACTGTTCAACTCAACCACTATATTAATATAGGAAGCTAAGTGGTTCTAAAATCAAGCACAAATTCCCCGCCCATACAAGGAATTTGTACAACTCAGCCACTAACATGAGTCCTCAATTAAAAACCCACAAACCTGCAACTTCTCTTAACTAGCTATGAATTTTCTCAATTTCATAACTTATAACAAACAATGCTTTACAAGCTCACTTCTTACTATTTTATAGTACCTTCCTTTTTATAGCACCATGCTATAGACACATCCTCTTAATCATTTAACAGATCATCTGTCATTCCATGATTTTACTATGATCGTTGTGATCTTATTTTATAATCGATTTCACTTTACAATTTCTCATTTATTCTAAGATCGTTTAATTCTACAATCTTCTCACTTATCTTTGATCATTTTACTGTACGATCCTTCTCTTTTAAATTCTTGAATCAAGTGTTCTCTGATTCTTTTTCATTCATTTTGAATACATCCTTAAAGATCCTTCTTTGAATCTTCTCAAATATACATGTATTTTCTTCTTTATGAATTTCATATATTTAACTCTTATTGCTTAAACTTCATCCGAGTTTATCCTTTGATCACTGCTTTTAATATATTCCGACGATTATAGCCTAAGGTAATGCTACCTAAGAACTATAACTTATCAACTCTAATACCAACTTGTAACGCCCCCAAATCCGGGTACCTTGAACCTTAGACTTGCAATGTCACGATACATCATCTTCATACATGTTCTATAACTAATGCGAAATATATAAACATAAATTATTTATGTTAGAGTATTCTACAATATTTTCCAATGTTTCTAACCTTAACTTACATATATACCTTTAGATTCACAAAAAGATTTACACAATTAACTTACATCAAATAACTAATTAGTTATCATGCATAACACTATAATCTTGTTATTTGCTTTTGTCTCTGTCTTTCCTCAAATTTTTGGAGTAATCTGAAATTTGTTATCATGATATAGCAAGGGTGAGCAACGACTATGCTCAGCAAGTTTAAATACAATAAAGATATATCATGATTGAAAGAAAGAATAAGCTTTCGGATTTTCAACAATATAATAATTGTAAACAAGTACGAATCATAATTTCAATAATTAAATGGCTGAATCAATTAATGTTTATGTGTCAATAATGACCATGAACAAATTTAACTGAACCTTATGGTAATGAAGGTGATCAGCCTTGCATACCTAATGAACAAATGCAACATGCACTATGTGTGAATCAATAATTTAACAAGGTGGAATAATTATAAAGAATTAAACCACTAGTATGCTTGAAACATAGCAACTCAAGTTTGAGTTAAGAGGAACTTGCCTGATAGTTGAATTATTGTTATCTTACGTAATAAATTCTCTTTCGAAATACCTAACATTGATATGTTGGTCTATTGCTTAGTATAACACATAATTACTTATTTAAACAATTAAGTTTATTATCATCTAATTACCCAGAATTATCACATAGTACAACTCCTTGTTTGACTGTACCCAACCGCTTACTTGATTCCAAATAATTACTTAATTGACAAATATTACATTTCTCTAAGCAATATAAATTTCAAGCATCCTTCATATAATCGTTTAACAATTTATTATAATTGTTTTTGTACTTTATTTATTATTATTATTATTATTATTATTATTATTATTATTATTATTATTATTATTATTATTATTATTATTATTATTATTATTATTATTATTATTATTATTATTATTATTATTATTATTATTATTATTATTATTATTATAACTGATAACCCTCCTAATTATCGTTGCGCCATAATTAATTATTCATGCGCCGATAATCTTTCGTATTTATCATTAATCCTCAATTAATTGATAAATAATCAACTTACTTATTTTAATCTTCTTTAATTATTATTTAACATCAATTAAATAATAATAAATTAATTAATTATCCTTATCTATTATTTAATCTTAATTAAATAATAAATAATTAATTTATTAATTTAATCCCCATTTAATTATTATTTAATGTTAATTAAATAATAATTAATTAATCAATTACCCTCACTTATTATTTAATCTTAATTAAATAATAAATTATTAATTATTTAATTTAATCTTCCTTTAATTATTATTTAATATTAATTAAACAATAATTAATTACTTAATTATCTTCTTTTATTATTTAAATAATAAATAATTAAGTTAAAAAATTTATCTATCTTTAATTATTATTTAATATTAATTAAATAATAATTAGTTAATTACTTATCTTTATTTACTATTTAATTATCAATTAAATAATAAATAATTTATTTATTTACTTTATTTACTTTATCTTTCTTATATTATTATTAAATACTTAAATCACATATTTAATATTTAATAATAATTTATTAGTAATTTTATCTAATTATTAACTAATTAATAGTTAATTAGTGTACTATTTACACCTCAAAACTATTAAAAATAATGAATTTCTTATTTAATCTTACTTATTATTTAATATTACTTAAATAATAAGTAATTAGCAGTTTTATAATTTTTTTAAAATTAAAAATATTAATTTATCATTTTTCTTCCTTTAGTTAGTAAGGTTTAATCACATTTTAATTATGAAAATTACCAAATGACATGCTAAAAATACAAACACATTTTTTATAAAATAGTACACGTAAAATCAAGCAACTTCCGTCAAGGATACGTCGTCAGAACCGGTCGTAATTCCAGTGAACCGGTCGCCGGAATGTTCCGGCCGGTTCGCAGAAAAGAAAAAAAAAACGGCAGTAGCTTTGCCATTTTTCAGATTTTGTCCAGCTTTGGGGTCTTGGGAAAAAACCTTAATAACTTGAGTTCTATAACTCCAATGGATCTCTACTAGGTATCGATGGAATCGTGACTTCCCGAACTATAATTTTCTGGGCTCAAACACCATTTTTGAATAAGTTTTGATTTCAAAATTTTGCCTCAAAGTGGACTGTTTCTGCAAGATCTTGGACAGTGAGGTGTGTTTGGTCAAACATGCATAACTTGCTCATTTTAACACATTTTTGGGCGATTCAAAAGGAATTTTGTTCTTAACTTACCCATATATTCTCAAAAAATATAAAACCATAAAAATAATTTGTAGATTTCAAAATGTACCATTTATTCGAAGAAACTATGTTTTGTTCGTCGGTAAAAATATTTTCAAGTATTTTGCTAGATTTTTCTACATAAACCCCTACCATTATACATTTAAATCACATGGAATCCTATATAAACATGTCTAGCATGATTCTAAGTACAAAGAGCTCAAATATAACATTTTTATCATAAAAATTAAAAGAAAACCAAGATTGGGGGTTTTAAGGGATTTTCATACCTTTTTGACTTGGATTTTCTTCTTCTCTTGGCAATGAACCTAGTTAGAGACTCCACCTTGGCTATTAGATAGACACTTCTAGTGTAATATCCCTTAAGTCTTCTCCAACAATGCTCTCAATTCTCTCTAGAATTCTTTCTCTTTAAATTTTAGTGAATGTAGCAAATGAACCAACATTTGCACAAGTATTGGACATTTCTATTTATAGAACTCTAGGAACACTCCATTAGCTCTCTTAATCAACTAACATTGGTGAAATTAAGGGTTAATCAAGCTTACTATAGCTTGAATGATCATTTGAGTGACATTTTGAATGACCATATGAATGACTAGGGTTTGTGGGGAGTTGTTGTAAGATCCCGAATTTTAATAAATAAATTTTAAATTTTTCTCATAAATTTATGCATAACAGTAAGGTGTTAAATTAATAAAAATTAAAGTTAAGGATGTTATGTGCAAAATTTCTATGTCGAACAATATTCGTTTGATCGGGGAATATTCGTTCTGTCGAGGAATATTCGTTCTGTCGTGGAATATTCGTACGACGACGCCGAAATATTCAGTTATGGGTGGACCCCACAACAAAATATTGTCGGATATAGAAAATGATAGAAGTAACATTTTTAAATAAAAATGGTCAACAGTATTATCACATTTAACTGTTAAAATACTCAGTGATAAAAGTATGGTAGCATATGATATTTTACTGTAGTACACGATATTTTACTACAGCACATGGTACTGCATAGCAGCACACGGTATTCCATAGCAGCACACGGTATTACACGATGTTTAAATTATTGAACTGATAAAGTGGTTATCACACAGTATTTCATCAATAAATGTCATTATACAGTATTTTACATTATTGAATCAATAATTATCATTACACGATAGTTTACATTATTAATTGCACAGTGTTCCATATTATTGAATCAATAATTGTCATAATGCACAGCATCTTGTATTATTGGACCAATAATTGTTATAGTAGTAGTCACGGGTATTAAACAGTTAGACAGAATTATTATTTAAAAACAATGTATGCTTAATAATTGGGATATTAAATCAATAAAATAATATGAAATGTGTAACGCGTGTAAGTGTGTAACACGTGTAAGTGTGTAACACACCTAAGTGTGCAACTCGTGTAAATGTGTAACACGTGTAAGCGTGAAATGCGTGTAAGCGTGAAACGCGTGTAAGTCAACGAACGGTGCGGATTAAAGTGTGAAACGTGTGTTAGTTGATGAATGGTTTAGATTAAAAGATGAGATTAAAATGTGTAACGTATGTGTGAAAAAGTTGGTTAGGCTCTGGTTATAAATAGGGGGCTTAGCATAAGGAGTTTCATACATTCCTCACTCAATCTTCTTTCCACTCTCTAAATATTTCTTAGTATAAGTGTCTCTCTGAGTATATTAAAATTATCTTAAACGTTGAAGATCTGGAAGGGTAAGAATATTATTTAAGTAAGTTTTTAAACACTCACACACACATCAGTTTACAACTCTTCCTTTAGAAGACTCTTTTATTAGAAGATTTATCTTGAAAAACTTCCTTTGGAAGATTTTACTTTGAAAATTTATTTTCTTTAAAAATTATTTTAAAGTATATTTATACTGTATAGTTACTTTGATGATTTTATATACATGAAATGGGTATGTGTTACTTACTAATTAAATTATGAATATACGTATAGGTTGATCAATCTCATAAAAGCTGTATTAAGTGACGAGATAAGGTCAGGGATGTCATTTTCTTTCATACTCTTCAACTTACTACTGTAAGGGATATCATTTTATTTCAAACTCTTAAACTTACTATGGTAAGGAAGTATCTCATTTGTACCTCTAAAATTATTACACGGTGAAATTCTTTAATTAATAATTCATTAATATTCCCTTAATAGTTTGCACTTCATCTAATACCATTTGACAAGAACATTCCTATTACATTTCCATTGTCATATTTGAACTATGAACTTATAAACCTTGAACTTTTGAACTGTGGACATTTATTTGAACTGTGTACATTTTTGGACTAATTTTTTATACCTTGAACTGTGAACATTTTGGACTAATTCCTTGTACCGTAAACCTTACTGTTGAATTTCATACTCGTGGATCTTGGACATTACTCTTGGACTTGAACAACTTTTCTTTACATCATGTTGATAATTTGGACATTATTTGAATATGAACAAAGTCAAATTGCTAACTTCTCATGTTATTATTTATCATGTTTCTTCTGTTCATTATTTATATCTCTGTTGTTATTTCAATCATCAAGAATCAGGTTGTTTTGAATATCTGAGGCTTAGGGCTCAGATGATAAATTAAAGGCGATATAGGTTAAAGGCGATATAATTGTTGAGTGTCTTTGGTCGGATGACAAGGACACGTGATGAATGTTCTCTTTGGCCGGATGCAAAGAAGAACTGTTGTTTGACATGATCATGGTCAGTGGTGTTTTAGATGATAAAAGTTGATGATGTTTTTCTTAAAAAGAGAAGCGAGTAGACATTATTGTCTACATGACTCTCTTAGTGGTGGTTATTTCACTGCAGTAGAACTTTGTTCAAGAATTTAATTGTTGTTGCTAATCTTGCTGTTTATATTATTCTATCAAGAACACAACTGCAGCTGTTGATTTAAAACTTGTTGTCTATTATATTTGATTAAGAACTCAACTGTTGAAGGCTAAGAATAATTTATTTTTCATTATCATAGTCATGATATTCCTTACTGGGCTATTTGAGCTCACCCTTTCCTTTTTGTTCAATTGTTCAGGAAATGAGAGCGTAGCCGGGACTAGCGGGGAGAAAATGGGAATGGAGTAGTTGTCCGAGATAATTGTCATAATAGTCTTCAATATATTGTAAAATAGTAATAATTGTGAAGACAAAGTTGTGTAATATTGGGTACTGTTCAGTGTGTTGTAATAATTTTGTTGTAGTCTTTTGACGACTCAAATTGGGTGGTGTGGGCCCAATTTGGGGGCGTCACAGTTGTTAAGCCACTTTGTACCCAAAATCACCAAACAAACAAGTTTTTCATCCATGTGTGGCTCAAAATTTGAGATTTGCTATTTTATTACACCAATTTGATTTTATTTTTATGTCTTATATAATTATATAAGCATCCATATATATATATATATATATACACGCCAATATATGTATACATATTCACCTATACTTGCACAATACTTGCATTTTTTTCTCATATTTAACTATTATTTGACCTTTAAAATGTCACATATCAACTTGACTACAAGCAACATAAATGGCGAGGTGTAAAATAAGCAACAATCATTAACACTTAACCCACATGTGGTAAATTCTCTAACTCCTATAAGACCTTTGTCTAGTTGACCACTTTGTCATTTCTTGACATTTCTATTTGTTTTCTTGCCTTCACACATGTAAGTATACTCGTGATACCAGGTATACATTACCTCATTCTCTTCACACCGCTATTCCACAAAATTACAATCATACAGAGTTCATCCTTAATCTTAGACTGCCACCTTAATAATTTGACCACACATACAAGTCTTACAATTATTGCGTGCCTAGGCTTGTTCACTATATTCATATGGCTTGCCTTATATATAAATTTGACCCGCCTTAATCTTAATCCATTTTGGACTATTATTAAATTTCCAATCACTTGGCCACTAGGTTGGGTTTAATTTTAATTACCACCACAATACCTAGCTTATCTTTTTCCAATTTACTAATTTGGGATATCTTAAATTACTATTCAAGGTTTAACTTTCATAAGCTTGTTTAATTAATATATTAAACTTTACAGTGTTCTTGATGATTAATTCAATTAATCATTTATCACGATCGACTAAAATATAATTAGCGTACATCCAAGTATATACGTATCTATACATATACACCTTCACGAAATTTTAAAAATATTTCTCCAATTGAAATTTATTTTACTAATAAATTTCCTCATACATCACACTAAAAACTTCTTACATAATTTTCTTTAGTCAAATACATTCATCGAGCTTTAAATATATTATATTACCTTATTATTAATATACCTCCAAGTATACATAATAATGAAATTCTATATTTTAAAATTTAAAAACCTACATTCACTCACATTTAAATCCTAACACAAAGATTAGGGTCAAATATTTACTCACTTTCTTCACATTTTACTTCTCCAAATTTAGGTTTTAACTTCAACATTTATTTCATCATCTAAGATCTTATTTAAAAATCTTCTGAAATATCCGAGATATTACAATGACAATGATTGACTCCAGTCATCGTCAAGGCTTGCTTTCCATGTCAAAAGAGCAGTTGTGTAACATCTCTTACCTTAAAGGGCCTATCATCTAACTAAGACATGTTAACACAATCGCAATAAAGGAATTAAAATAAATAAAAACCTCATTTACAATATCAAATCTCCAAAATAAAGGTTCAAAACTAACAACAAATTAATCAAAATTAGTTATATCTAATAACTCCAAAATTAAAGTTGAGATAGTAGCTAACTCTTGTAATATACTCTTAGGTACAAACCTCAATCCCAACTAAGTTGTGTTACCTGTCATGAGAAATAGAAAGGAACCGGCAATGAGGAAAAAACTCATATACGTATACAAATAAATAGAAAAGAAACAAATGAATAAGAGTAAATACACTATTTAGGAATATGATAAATCAAGTGCAACAACTTACCATAAATTCTTTCATGAAAAATTGATAGGAATAAGAAATTCTTACAACTTAATATAATAAGATGCACTCCAAAATATCGGTTAATAACTTATTTTTCTTATCACTTACGATGTAAATAATCTTATCACAAATACAAAAAAATATATATATAAGATATTTGCAAATTACTAAATAAAATACTTTCCCAATATATTTACTTACCACTTACAACTTACATACTATCAAAGTTCTTAGGAAAAAAAAAACTTAATGGAAGTAAGATACATATCAAATCATACTTTACTTATGTGATGCCCTAAATCACTATACTTTCTATAGTTGATTTGACGCTCACTATAAATGCTAAATCATTTAAGTTTATAGATGATATATTTATTCATAAACCTTATCAAACTAAATTTTAGAGTATCAACAATAGCATGAACAGTCCATATTATCAATACCCTCATTAAATCCAATAATTTCATAAACGAAGTCATCATCTTAATTTTCAAAGATCTTTCATCATTTCATACTAAGTCATTATAATCGATGCAATGGCCTTAGTACTCATTTCTATTATTTTAACCTTAATATTTAGATATTTTATAACTTTACATATCCAATATTCACGGTATCAATAATAGGATGGTCCTTGGAACATAAGAACCTTGCGATAAATGTTTGTATCTTTATCTGTGGCAAGATTTCTTTTCTTACAAAACGCCTCATAACATTCAATACCCTCACTTAGATATATATCATTATAGAGTTATTTCTTCATATCGATATTTCTTATCTATCTAAAGTTCACAATATTATTAACACATTTGTACTTAGAACAGAGGATTCTTGCGATAAATTTGGTTTCTTTATCGGTGCTAAGTCTCTGGTCTTACAACACTCACAATGTTAATCAATATCCTCATTCAGATTAATAGTTCATTATCAATATTATGTTAATATTTAACAATTCTAAGTCCTATAATAGTACAAACATGACAAGAATATGTGATGAAACTTGAAATATATTGTGATATAGATTCGGTTACATGGTTTGTTTGTTAGTATTACAAAGTCATCAAGACTATAACCAAAAAGACAAGCAATATAAGAAAATATATAAATTAATCTACGCATTTCTTCTTTCCTTTCTTCTTCGAGCCGGAACTCTCGGGTTTTGTCTACAAATTAGTTTTATTTGCAAAGGTGAACATACTAAAGCTCAACAAGTCTAAACACAGCATATAAATGAACTCACACTGATATGTAATTTAAGAAGTTCATAGCTCAACAAAGGATATTTCAATTATTTTAACATAGCAAAATTGAGTGGTAATTAAATCAAGAACTATTGTTCTTCTGTCTTTCAACTCCGAAACTATCAAGTGATATCTATAGGGGGATCAACCTAACGACATCATATGTTATGTATAACATACATTATACTAGACTAATCATGAACAGTGTTTAAATTTTGTTCAACTCAAATTCTTTCATATGCAAAGGTCGCACCAAAATAAGTTGGTCTGACTAAAAGCTTATAGCAATTCAATACTTCTCAAATAAATGTTCATTTCTCAAGTTATGCCAAAACAAATAGCAATAACTTTTATATCAAAGATTTATAACACTTTGTTGAACAAGATGTATAAATCACAAAAAAATTAAGTAAACATAAGTGGATGAGAGAAAACTTGCCTTAAAGCAAAACTAGGGTTTTTCGATAAAGCGTTAAAAGACTACATAATGGTTTCCGCGTACCCGAATGTTAGTTTATCGAATTTTATTTCTTAATAAATATTTTTATAACTTAACTAGACTATTTTCATAGGTGAAACGAATCATACAACTCATATAAAAAGGGCTTATTTTTTAATTTGTGGTAGCCTGGTTTGCTGTCAAAGTCCGCCGGATTGTAACAGCCATAACTTACTTATAACAAAATATTTTAGGGTGATTCTTGAGTCTAAATTCATCAAAATTTCCTAATATACAACTTTCATGAAGGTAGCTAGACAGATTCCTAACCGATTTTCACGGAATTCGCTAATCAGGGGACTGATAAAAAATTATTTTATATTTTTTTGACCTAATTGATAAAAACATGATACTTTAAGTATTAATTTGCTAAGATAACATGTTCTAACAATCAATAACACTTAATAACATATAAATAGCAAAATGATAAACCTACGTATATAGAGTTTTATGACTTTTATTCAAGAACACACGGAGAACGAAAAATCGTACATGGTAATGACTTGTGTTCTTGAGTTTTATAATTGCTTGTAAAAGTATATTTCTACTTTATACTTGAAGAAATTTAAACATTATAACTACTATTATAAAGATTTGCTCAAGAACACACGAAGAACACAGAGAACGAAAAATTGTACATAGTAATGACTCGTGTTATTAAGTTTTTCTACAATACTATGAAAGAAAAATCGAACATAACAACAACTAGGAATTTTACCTCTTATAATTGCAAGCTTTAACTATTTCTTTGCAACTTGAGATCACTTAACTCACAAGAATTCTCTCTTATAAAACTTTGATTATAACTTTGTATTCTTGAAATTTGCTTTGTAAAATGACGAAATAATGAATGATGGAGGCTTGTATTTATAGAATTTTCAAACCTAGGGTAGTTTGGTCTATTGGACATCAAGAGGAGCACTATTACACAAAAGATCTAACAAAGTTTTCCTAGCAATCCAAGTCGAAGTGGTCGGATTCCTTTTCATCTACCGAGCCATTAATGGCCATAAATGCTAGATGACATACTTCCTTTGCTCATCCTTCAAATGACATATGCATGTGCATCACTCCTAAGTTTTGATTAGTTGAAAACCTAGCTTACTTTGTACAAAAGTTTGTTGGTTGATTACTTACTAATTTCACCAATCAAACTTACTTGAATTATGCTTAATCTTAATTAAGTGTATTAGTTGCCATAACTGACTTTTACTATTCACAGTTGACTTTTTCGTATTTTTACCGTATAATTTTTGTATTATTTTCTTATTCTATCAGTATAATTTTCGTATTTATGCGTGTATTTGTAAATAGTACTTTTCTAGGGTTTAGGGTTTTACCCTTAGGGTTTTTAAATTAGGGTTTAGGTTATAATATTTTTTTCAATTTAGGTTTTCGCCCTAAAATAACTAAGGTTGAATACTAGAACTAAAACACAAAATCAAATACATAGAAAAATTACATAATACATTATGAACATCAATCAATCTTTATTTATTCCTATAAAGTTGAATTACAATATTTTTTGAAGTTCGGAACATTATAACTTACATTAGCTTACACGCACTTACTCAAATTTATTTATAATCTTACAACTTACAAAACAAAACAAAAATTATATCTTACACGTACATATATATAAGAAAGCAGCATACATTAGAGCCATGTAAAAAAATATGGGTCCCACTTACACAATACCCCACTTTTTCGGTTATCTAGAAATAATAGTCATCAAATAACTTATACAAGGGCTTGAAAAGCACATAACACAATACTACCCAATATCATAAACCTATACGGACTTGCAAGGCACATAACACAATACTACCCAATATCACAAACTTCATACCTTACACTTACCAGTTATAATCGTACGTGTCACATAACATTGGCGACACGTCTACGTACTCTATCTGTACTGCATAGAGAGAGTGTCAAGAATGGTATTCAATTTACCAACATAGGATATCTTACAATGCTCTCAAATATATATATATATATATATATATATATATATATATATATATATATATATATATATATCATATCATATCATATCATAATATAATCAAAAATTTACATCATACGCAAAATCATGCATAAATCTTATACATAAGTTAACTCATAATATTATTCAAACATCTCTACTGTATAAAGAAAATTACAAGAAAATATTACAAATGATAAATAAAATTACAACTTAAAAAATACGAATGCTCCAAACCTTACTAAATATAATATTAAACGTTACAACAATATAATCTCATTTTTTGTAACTAAAATAACTCATAAGTTATTTATGCACATACATCTTCATAAATTCATTAAAATAAATAATAAAGAGTAAAGAAACTTTTAAAATCATAACTTGACAAAAATATATGTAAGACCTCAATCCACTATCTTTGTCAGAACACCCTCATTTAGAAAAAAAAAAAATTCTTTAATGTAAGAATAATATGAAAAATTAGATTTCAAGAGCTCTAAATTATTCTCAAGAAACACTCAAATCGGATTTAAAATCATCAAGTTATCAATATTTGAAAATACAAATTTGTTGCAGAAAATTTGTTGCACTAATTTTAAAACAGTTTTAAGAACTCTCTGGTTTGACATAATAAACGATAAAATTAGCAAAAACTTAAAGAAAGAAAGTTTTATAACAATTCAAGAACTTTCCATAAATATAAGATTCATAAAAATCGGATGAAAAACAAATTTTATATGATGTTTATAAGACTCTGCCAAAATTTTTGCCATAGAAAACACTGCTGATACAAATTACTATTTTTACCCTATTTCTAGATAATTTCTCAGAATACTTAAAGAACTAAAGTTTTAGAAGATTTCAAGATCTTGATATATTGTAAAGAATCGTCTAAATCAAAGTTAAAATAAATTTTATATGAATTTTATAAGATACTGATCAGATTTTCATCATAAAATATAGTATTTGTATAAAAGGGCTGTTTTGGCCTACTTTGAATTAGAATATCAAAAAACTCAAATAGAAAAAGTTTTAGATAACATTTATTCCATTCTAAAAATTCCTAAATCAAATAAATTGGATAAGAAATTAATTTAATATGATTTTTCGAACAGTACTAAAAAATTTAGACAAATTTTATGCGAAATTAAATTTAAAAAAGTGAAGATTCGTACCTTAATTAGGCAAAATATCCCAAATTTTCCTTCAATCATATTTTTCAAGAACCCTAATTAATAATTGACAAAAACCCTAATTTAAATGTATAATCAAATAGATATTTAGGGTTGAAAAGATTCTTACCTTGAAACTAAGAACACTAACTAATTATTATTATTCCATATCAATCATCCTCCATATTCTTGCTTTCTCCTTCTACTCCTTGGTTAAAGAAAATAAAACAATGTAATCTATTTTTTCTTCTATCACAACTAAATAAATCTCTTAAACTAAATTGAGTTGGGTCAAGCCCATTAATAAATTATTAAACGAATCACATTAAATGAATTAGCTAGGCCCAAAACACTTAAATTAAGAAAAGGTATATAAAAAATACGTAATGTTACATTATATATGTAACGACTCGAGTCAAATCTCGAATCCAAATCAAATCATAGCATAATAAAACACAATGCGTTTTCTCAATAGTATCTTCTTGGGTCATATTAGCTCACCCAAAAGGTTATGATTGAATGTATTAATGATAGCAGCTTGAGTTTTTATATACACATCCAAATATCACACATTAACTGATGTGAAATTGGGGGGGTTATAAAGTCTCCCACTTAAATACTTGATGTCCCCATCAAACCGAACAAAGCCGCACAAGACATAGAAATTTTGGCTCTCTAGCCATTGTGAGATAATACCAGCAGCTTACTAAACCCGCCTTCATGTTCCCATCTCCGGCAACTCGATCGAATGACCCGACCCGAGTTTTTGATAGTCGACTATGATATTATATGTAACGACCTAGGTCAAATCTCGAGTCTAAATCAAATAATAGAATAATAAGGCCCAATGAACTTCTCAATAGTATCTTCTAGGGTCATCTTAACTCACCACAGACTCACCTAAAAAGTTATGACTGAAGGTATTAATGATAGCAGTTTGAGTTCATATATACACATCCAAATATCTCATATTAACCAATGTGAAATTAAGGTGTTACAAGTTGCTTCATCTTCTAGTTGTACTTGTTTTGAAGAAGAAATGAGTAAAAAAACCACTATGAAAAAACATCTAAAAAGGGGGGAAATGGTTTTATTTCATTGCAATGTTGCTACAAGCCTACAAGTACTGATTTTGAACATAAATGGTTTTGATGAAGGGATAAATGATTTTTAAGTGTTAGGATTCGTGGTATTTATTTAAAAACTCAAATAAATGAAACAAATTAATTGTCTAACTACTAATCTACTATGTTTTTCTAGATTGTTGATTTTTCCATGTTTGAATTTTCCTTATGGTCCAGAGCACCACATGATGTTCCTTAAGTTCTCTTTATAGTATTTCTTGTAGTATTGCTGACTGAATTTAAATATTGAGGCATTTAGTTGGATGAAATCATTTTAGATGAAATAAAATGATGGAATCGAAATCATATATAATGGAATCAAAATCGAATACTATTGGGATTTTAATGGAGAACCGTCTCACTAAGAGATATCCGTCTCACGAAGAGATATTCTCACAGAGAATTACACAATTCAAATAATTCAATAACTCACTTTATATAAAATATTGATTTTACAACTATATTTATAGTACTCCTAAACAACAATCATAATCCAAGTTGGACTCTAAAAGATAAATACAACTTAAATAAGGTAACTACAATTAATTAAAATGACTCCTAACTAAAATACAATTCTAATTTATGGGCTTCATCCATAGGCTTCAAAAACCTGTTATAATATTCCAACCAAGCTCTTCGTCGTCTTCTTTGACATGCATCATTCTCCTCTCATTTAAAAAAACACTAGTCCACGAGTTTTGAAATAGCGAAGAATAATAAACTATATCACATTAGAGACATTCCAATAACACATGCACATCCGAACGTTTAATGTCATAAGCCCAATTTTCGGGAATAACATTAACACAAGCACGAAAGTAGATACAGTTTTGGATCCTAATACAGGATCTAGCAAAAGAAAATTAACATGTTCTACCTTACTGGTATCCTTCTTGTTGTGTTCAACTTCTTGATCTTCATGATTTACTGCTTGTACTGGACTTTCTTTAAGGCAAACCACATTTGCATCTTCAATAGCCTCATTAAGATCCTCACAAATCTCAGCATGTTGAGGTTCTTGTTCTGTCTCGCTGACTTCGTATTTCTGTGTTACGCGTTCCATGAGTACATCTAACTTTGCTGCAATTGTCTGAACATATGCATTAAGTTTTGCAATGTTTTCTTCAATCGTTCTATGACGATCCCTCCAATCATAATCCACCATAACTGCTTTAATATTTTTATTTTCTCTTCTTTCTTTTCTTTTTTTTTTTGAAACAGGGACTAAATTGAAAATTTTTGAAACTGCAAGGGCTGGAATGTAAAAATTGTAAGTATAAGGACTAAAATGCAATTAAAAAAAATTTAAGGGCTAAACTATAAAAAAAAATTAAAAAATTAAGGGCTGATATGAAAAAAATTCAAAGTTTAGGGGGTATTTTAATATTTTGATGAAACTTTGGGGTCCAAACTATAATTTGCTAGATATTAATAACCTAGCAACGTACATATGAGATCAGCAGCTACAAATTCTTTTTCTTTCTCTTTCTTTTCCTTTTATTTTTCTATTTCTTCTTTGTTGTCTGTTTTGTCTTTCTTTTCTTTTGCGACTTCACTTCTTCTTTTTTGCGATGATGGAGATGGAGCAGTAAGCGCATGGCAGCGGTGGCACAGTGGCACGGATCGACAGGCAACGATGACTTTGTCATAGTTTTTTTTTTTTTAATGGGTTTTTCTGGGGATGGGATTTTGGGTGAGTTTCTTAATTTCTGGGTACAGATAGGTTTCGATGTGGCTTCTGGTTTGAGTTTAGATGCTAAAAGTGGTGATTCCAGTGGTGATGGATCCGATTCTAGGTGAGTCACGGTTGTGGGTGCAACGCTGGCAAAGTGTAGTAGAGAATTAGGGTTATGGTTCTAACTTGGGCGGCGACAGAGGTGGTTAGGGTTAGGCTCTGGTACCAAAATAATGGGGAACCGTCTCACGAAGAGATATCCGTCTCACGAAGAGATATTCTCACACAGAGAATTACACAATTCAAATAATTCAATAATTCACTCTATATAAAATACTAAGTTTACAACCATATTTATTGTACTCCTAAACAATTATCATAATCCAATTTGGACTCTAAAAGATAAATTACAACTTAAATAAGGTAACTACAATTAATTAAAATGACTCTTAACTAAAATACAATTATAATTTATGGGCTTCATCCATGGGCTTAAAAAACCTGTTATAATATTACAACCAAGCTATTCGTCGTCTTCTTTGTCCTGCATCAGATTTGCTCATACTTCTGCGAATTCGATTAATAACAAAATTATTATAGAGTACTAATATCCTTGTGAATTTATTAAAACAAATAGTACATCATCAGTAATAAACAACAAATTGAAAATAACCTTCTTCGGAAGAGGTAAAAAGCACAAGCTGACAAATCCTGAGATAATACTTCCAGGACCGGCAAATTATAGCAAAGAGATTTCCCACTGGATGTCATGGTTGCCACAACCACATTCTTGCCAGCAATGGTAGCTTCAATTGATTCTGTTTGCGGATACTACAAAATTAAAAAACATGTGCGGAAATATCTGAATTAAAAAGGACTACAGTAAATAGCAACCGCACCTGTGGATATACAACCTAGCAACCCCAAAACGATTGAATGCAGACTTTATGTCTTCTGAAAGTTCACCAGGGATCGTAGTTGGCTTTTCTTCCACATATCTCTTCAATATGAACAATCTGCATAAAAAAAATTAGTACTCAGGATGGCACTAGACAAGGAAAAATCATTCTAGACATACCAGTGTATGCCTCCAACATACCTGAAGGGGAAAAAGGAACACCCCAAAAAGAACATATAAGATAACAGGAAAAGAAACACAAAAGAAAGAGAAGTGAATAACAAAAGACAAAGTAAAAAAGAAACCTGTCGTTGAGATCCCATGGCCATTCTCAGATGTTAAACCATTTCCGAAGGAAGTACAATTATATTTCCAGGTTCAATTCTAGCATACTTGCAATCTTACAATTTTTATAGCATACTTGCAAATTGAAGTCTTACAAATTTCCACTTTCATTTCTCACAATTTCTACTCATGGCATATATCTTCAAGTTCTAATCTCAATTCTTCTGTGATTCCTTCATCAATCAGCAAAACATCAACAATTTCGAGTTCTTGTCTTGTAGACTAGACGCAAAATATGAAAAGAATTTATTAAAGTTTTAATGGATAATGTGAAAAAGGCCTAGTGCATCTATTGTGGTAATTCAATATTACTTCGTCAAAATAAGACCGTTCCAAAAGAAAAGAACAAACTTAGCAACAACAAAACAAAAAAAAACAAAAAAAAGAACAAAACTCAAATCACAATTGAATTAATAATCAAGGTACACAAATAATATTTCAAGCTCAATTTGTTACAATTAGACGTGATCTTTTAAGATTATATTTAGTGATTGATAAAACACTATCAATCACTAAGATTAAATGTTTATACATGAATAGTTCTAACACTCGTTGATTCCATACTCAATTGTTAGTATTGGCTTTTACAACTGGAATAGCCCACTACGCAAAATTAAGTTTACTCTTGTTAGAATTGACTCATATTTTTGTGAGTTCGATTAATGGTCATTACGACAAAGTAATCGGGAGTCTCGCTCCCCGGTGAACAAACAGTTGTTCAGCTCGCCAGTGAACTGACGGGAGTTGCAAGGGGGCAGTGTCCCTGGAAGCCAAACGCAAAGGTGTAATTAAGCTTGGGAATTTATTAGTAATCCAATATTTAGTTTACTAATGTATTAGGTTTGAACTCATGTTATAACAGCTAGAGTTTTTTAGTTACTATAAAATTAATTGTTTGGTGTGTGAATCATTGTAGAGTGTGTCAGATATCTAATGAATACGTCAGACAAACAGAACTAGCCAAATTAATGAACCTGGGTATATCGTGTGTTCTTACTTTTCTGTTCTTCATCTAATATTCTATGTGATTGTGTTATTATTTAATCTTAAATTCTAACAAATACTTTATTCATACGTTTAGTACGCTACTTAAAAGTTATATTAGAAAAAAATAAAATAGAATGTATAATACATATTAATATAATAATATTATATATTCATATATAATATTATACTATTATTATAATATCATATGATAGAATATAATATAATTTAAAGTAAATATAATGTATGCTAACATGTATAATATTAGAAATACTATATATTTATGTATATAATTATAATGTAATATAAAAAATATAAAATTATAATATAATACAGTTATAATATAATATAATATATATATTTAATATAATTATAATATAATATAAAATAATTATAATACATATTAAAAAATATCATATTATATATTAAATATATTTATTATATGTTATAATATTAAATATAAAATATATTTAATGTTTAATAATATACATTATAAACATATAATTAATAATATATAATATAATATCATATCATATATACTCTATTAATATAATATAATACAAAATAAATATAATACGTATTAATATGTATATTATATTATATACGGATGAAGGTATTTTTATCTTAACATTTTTTATTCATTCATTTATTTATTAAAATCACGATTTCTTAGGAGAGCAAGCAATTGCGATTCCATTGTCTTAACATTGTTTATTTATTCATTCCTTTACTCATTAGAATTGCTATTTTTTAGGGGATTAAGCAATCGCAATTCCTTTTCGCTCTCAATTCAATTCTGACAAACTAAACACCACATAAAAAGTTTAGGGAATGTGAGAGAGAAATGCATTTGTACGGTAATTTGTTTCCTTGGCAGCTCTTGATAAACTTACTTAGGAAGCTCTAGACCCTTTAAAAGGAGCAGTATTTCTTTATTTAGTTTATTGGTTTTTTATATAGATTTTTGTTTAACCAATTTGTTTTACGCTTTGAAAACAGGAAATATTTTTTATGAAAGGAAAAATATGTGGTTATTTCACATGGTGTTCCTGTTAGAAAACATAAATTAAAATAGAAGAGATGGAGGAAATCGCACACATACATAGCCATTGAATAACAGACTTGGCTATTAAATAGCCTTACAAAGGAAACTGAAATAAGCATAAACATAGGCCACGTCTTACAACTGCTATATCGTGGCAGTAAGACTAAATCAATAATTTAACTAGTACCAAAATAAAAGGACATTACGGACGTGGTGATAACTAACCACTTGACCACTAAGTTAAACATAAAACTAACATTTCCTCCCTTAAACTAAATGCTATGAGCTTCAGTTTATATCATTTTCAGAACAGATTCCCAATTGTTCTCGCAACTTGGCAAAGGTGTTCAACTTGAGTGGCTTAGTCATTATATCAGCCAATTGATCATGTGTATCACAGTGCACCAATTCCACAATGCCATCCTTTGTAAGATCTCGAAGAAAATGAAAACAAACATCTATGTGCTTGCTTCTACCATGCATTACAGGATTCTTTGAAAGCGTGATTTCAGGGGTACTATCACACTGAATTACACATGACTTGCCTTGATTCTGATCCAGCTTTCCCAACACCCTTTTCAGCCATACTTCATGCACATGAAGCTGCAGCAATAAACTCTGCCTCTGTGGTAGATAGACTTACTATTGGTTGTTTTCTTGATGACCAGGATACTGCTCCTGAACTCAATAAAAACATATAGCCTGAAGTACTTTTACTGTCCTCCAAATCTCCAGCATAATCACTATCAGTGTACGCAACAAGTTCATCACCTTCTTATAGAAAATTCCAAAACAAGTTGTTCCTTTCAAATATCTCAGCACCCTTTTTGCTGCCTGTAAATGAAGCTCAGTAGGATTCTCCATATATCTACTAATAAGACTCACCACAAACATCATGTCAGGTCGAGTTGCTGTCAGATACATGAGACTACCCACAATCTGTTTATAGTAAGTCTTGTCCACTTTAACCCCACCTTTGTCCTTCACAAGCTTAAAGCCAGGAACAATAGGATTATGAACATAATTACTTTTGTCCATTTTAAACCTGTGTAACACCTCCAAAGCATACTTCTTTTGACTGATAAAGACACCATCAGATCTTTACAAGACTTCAAGACCAAGGAAGTACCTCATCTTACCAAGATCTGTCATGTCAAACTCATGCTTCATGGAATTTTTAAGCTCTGTAAACATCAATTCATCATTTCCAGTAAAAATAAGATCATCGACATAGAGACTTATAATTAATACTTTGCCTTCTTTGCTTGTCTTGATGAACAGAGTATGCTCGTAGTCACACTTCTCAAAACCTTTTTTTATGAAATAGGCCTCTATGCGACTGTACCAAGCACGAGGTGCTTGCTTAAGCCCATAAAGTGTCTTCTTTAGCTTGTAAACTTTTTGCTCATTTCCCTTTTGTACATAACCACAAGGCTGCTGGACAAAAACCTCTTCATTCAACTCACCATGTAAGAATGCAGATTTCACATCCAATTGATAAATGGACCACCCTCTTTGAGCTGCAAGTGCAATCACCAAACGGATTGTCTCCATACGTGCCACAGGTGCAAAAACTTCAGTGTAGTCCACCCCATATTGCTGTGTGTAACCTTTCGCTACAAGCCGAGCTTTGTGCTTTTCTATTTCTCCATTTTCATTTAGCTTGGTCTTATAAACCCATTTTACTCCAATTATCTTTCCTCCCTTAGGTAATTCTGTTAATTCCCAAGTACCATTTTTCTTTATTGCTTCCATTTCTACATCCATAGCTATCCTCCATTTCTCACTTTTAATTGCTTCTTCAAAATAAATAGGATCAGCAACTGCAATCATGGCAAGTTGAACTTCATTTTCTTCCTCGGAAAAACCTTCTCCAGTTTCATAATTTCTCATCCAGACAGGTGGTCTGCGATTTCTTGTGTCAAGTTGAGAATTTGTTTCAGCAGCACGATCATCTTCATTTGCTTTTGCATTTTCTTCTACATTAGCATCAACATTTGATTCATTTTCTTCTTCATTTATAATTACTTCTTCTTCAGAATCACCCCATTCCAAATCACATGTAATACTTGCTTCATACTTCTTATCCCAATCCCAGCGATTGTCTTCTTCGAATACAACATCTCTACTGATAATAATCTTTTGCAAAACTGGATCATAAAGTCTGTAAGCCTTTGATTCTTCACTAACTCCCAACAAAACACAACTAAAACTCTTGTCATCCAGCTTAGTTCTCTTATTGTCAGGAATATGAACATGAGAAATGCATCCAAAAACTCTAAAATAATCAATTGAAGGTTTAACTTTACCCCAAGCTTCTTCTGGAGTCTTGTTTTGAACTGTAAAAGTTGCACTTCTATTCAGAACATGCACTGTCCAATTTACTGCTTCAGGCCAAAAAGTCTTAGGAATGTTCTTTGCTGCCAGCATACTTCGAACCATATTCATGATAGTTTTATTCTTGCGTTCGGCAACACCATTCTGTTGTGGTGTATATGATGCCGTTAGCTGTCGTTGTATGCCATTTACATTACAGAAGGTTACAAATTCCTGAGATGTAAACTCACATCCTCGATCAGTTCGTAGGCTTTTTAGAAAAGAACTTGTTTCCTTCTCAACACGAGTCTTAAAATTCTTGAAAATAGTAAACGCTTCTGATTTTTCTACCAAAAAATAAACCCATGTTTTTCTACTAAAATCATCAGTGAAAGTAAGCATGTACCTTTTATTGCTATTAGATATGGGTGTAATGGGTCCACAAATGTCTGCATGCACTAACTGAAGAATCTCTGCAGCTCGCCAGGTACTTCTTTTTGGAAATGAATCCCTGTGTTGTTTCCCTACCAAGCAATCCTTGCATAACTTGGAAGGAAGTTGAAGTTGTGGTAATCCATTTACCATTTGCTTTTGTTGAAGAGTCTTTAAACCCTTAAAACTCAAATGTCCATATCGACAATGCCAAAGCTGCACAATATCTTCTGTGATTGTGTTGAAACAAGATGATACTATAGGCTGAGATAAAGCATGCAAGACAAACATTCGATTTGAGGACATTCTTGAATCCATAATCAAACCTTTCTGTGAATGGAACACCTTACACTTGCCATGCTGAAATAAAATAGTAAGACCTTTTTCCTGCAACTGTCCAACACTTAGCAGATTATTCTTCAGCTCGGGTACATAAAACACACTTGTAATGATTTGAGTTATGCCATTCATTTGTAGCCTAACATTTCCTTTTCCTAGAACAGCCATACTTGCGTTGTTGCCAAGCTTCACGGAATCTCGAAAATTCCCATCAAGATCTGAGAAATATTCCTTCTTTCCACACATATGATTGCTGCATCCAGAGTCTAGAAACCATATATCTTCTCTACTAGCTTTGTTCAAATCCATATATGTCATTAACAACATCTCTTCTTGATTCTCTACATAATTTGCCTCTATTTCTTTGCTTGGACATTCCCATGCAAAATGTCCTAGTTTGTGACAATTATAGCATTCCACTGTAGCCTTATCAAGAGACCTCCTATTTCGACCTCTTCCTCTTCCTCTATAGTTGCCATGACCACGACCTCTTCCTCCTGAGTGATCACCATGAGTAATTTTCAAGGCCTGTTCTTCCTCAACATGGGAACTCATGCGTTGTTCATGCAAAATTAGGCTACTTTGCAGTTCATCAATGGTTAGAGTATCAATATCTTTAGATTCTTCAATGGAGCACACAACATAATTAAACTTAGGAGTCATAGATCTTAAAATTTTCTCAACAATAGCAGTATTACCCTTATCTTCACCATTTTCTTTCATCTTGTTGGCGATGGTAAGAGTGCGAGAAAAATACTCATTCACAGTTTCTCCTGTCTTCATATGAAGAACTTTGAACTCTTTTCGAAGAGCTTGTAGATTTCCACGCTTTACCCGTGATGTACCTTGATATTTCTGCTTCATAGAGTCCCAGATATCCTTCGAAGTCTTCTTGTTAAGGATTGTTTCTAGGATAGAACGATCTAATGCCTGAAATAGATAGTTCTTTGCTTTCAAATCTTTCAACTGCTGGTCTTCAATATGCTTCCTCTGTGCATCAGTGAGAACAGCACCTTCTGCCACTGCAGGAACTCCATTTTCCACTAGCCCCCAATACTCCTTTGATCGCAAGAAGTTCTCCATGAGCATCTCCCAATGATCATAATACCCATCAAACTTTGGAATGGCTGGCTGTACAAACGAATTCTCTGTTGCCATTTGTATATCACTCATAGAAAACTGCTGCTTCTATTTAATCAAGCCCCTGTTATGTGGCTCTGATACCAATTGTTAGAAAACATAAATTAAAATAGAAGAGATGGAGGAAATCGCACACATACATATCCATTGAATAACAGACTTGGCTATTAAATAGCCTTACAAAGGAAACTGAAATAAGCATAAACATAGGCCACGTCTTACAACTGCTATATCGTGGCAGTAAGACTAAATCAACAATTTAACTAGTACCAAAATAAAAGGACATTACGGACGTGGTGATAACTAACCACTTGACCACTAAGTTAAACATAAAACTAACAGTTCCCAAAAGCAACAAGGATGAGCCATTTGGTTTTTCTTTGTTTTCGCTGTGTTAAAATAAAGAAGTATAAAAAATAAATAATAATAAATAAATAAATAAATAAAAACACACTTGGAGGTCCATTTGGCTTGTATGCTAATTAATATATACACTGAATAAGTCACCAGCATGTGTAAATGGTTTAGGTTTGAATGAGACCAAAACAACCATGACTAGATTTTCAACTAAGTTGCTAAAGTAGGATCAAAATTGAAATATTGGCAAATTAGTCAACTGGCCACCTAACAATTCACTTTGGAAGGTTTATTTAGGAAATTGATATTTTTTCATGAAATTTTGATATTCTTACATGTAAATTCTACTAAAAATATTATTATAGATGTATAACGACGATTAAATTATCGTTATAGACTCTATATGTGGATCCTACGTGTGAAAATATCAGTTTCCTTTATTTATTGCAAATGGATTAATCTCAATGCAATTGAATTGGAAATTCAGATTTGGAATTTGTTGACTTGATTTGTATTTGTATTTTTTTTAATTATTTTTATTTTTTATCAATAAAATAAATTTTGTTTTTATCACCTAAAATAATACAATGAGTGAAAAATCTTTAAAAAATTGAATTGAGAAAAACTAATCAAGTTTGGTTTCGTTTCGTTTAGTCAGGTGTGATGTGATGTGGTTTAGTAGATGCATGTATTTGTTTTATATTTTTCAAAGAAAAGATAAAAATAATTTTTTAACGCGTATATTGAAATATTTTCTAAAACACAACCTTGTAGAAAAAAAGGCATAAATTTTATTTTTCCTATTTAACAAATAAAGATAAGTAAATTATGAAGTTATCATGATTATAATAGTAAGGTTTTCCTTCCATTAGTGGGAGCATGCCTGCTTAGTCTAAACCCACACCAGTTGACTAGTACGTACCACGCAAATACTCAATTAACGGCTTTTAGTATTTCTTTATTTAGTTTATTGGTTTTTTATATAGATTTTTGTTTAACCAATTTGTTTTACGCTTTGAAAACAGGAAATATTTTTTATGAAAGGAAAAATATGTGGTTATTTCACATGGTGTTCCCAAAAGCAACAAGGATGGGCCATTTGGTTTTTCTTTGTTTTCGCTGTGTTAAAATAAAGAAGTATAAAAAATAAATAATAATAAATAAATAAATAAAAACACACTTGGAGGTCCATTTGGCTTGTATGCTAATTAATATATACACTGAATAAGTCACCAGCATGTGTAAATGGTTTAGGTTTGAATGAGACCAAAACAACCATGACTAGATTTTCAACTAAGTTGCTAAAGTAGGATCAAAATTGAAATATTGGCAAATTAGTCAACTGGCCACCTAACAATTCACTTTGGAAGGTTTATTTAGGAAATTGATATTTTTTTCATGAAATTTTGATATTCTTACATGTAAATCCTATTAAAAGTATTATTATAGATGTATAACGACGATTAAATCATCGTTATAGACTCTATATGTGGATCCTACATATGAAAATGTCAGTTTCCTTTATTTATTGCAAATGGATTAATCTCAATGCAATTGAATTGGAAATTCAGATTTGGAATTTGTTGACTTGATTTGTATTTGTATTTTTTTTAATTATTTTTATTTTTTATCAATAAAATAAATTTTGTTTTTATCACCTAAAATAATACAATGAGTGAAAAATCTTTAAAAAATTGAATTGAGAAAAACTAATCAAGTTTGGTTTCGTTTCGTTTCGTTTAGTTAGGTGTGATGTGATGTGGTTTAGTAGATGCAAGTATTTGTTTTATATTTTTCAAAGAAAAGATAAAAATAAATATTTTAACGCGTATATTGAAATATTTTCTAAAACACAACCTTGTAGAAAAAAAGGCATAAATTTTATTTTTCCCTATTTAACAAATAAAGATAAGTAAATTATGAAGTTATCATGATTATAATAGTAAGGTTTTCCTTCCATTAGTGGGAACATGCCTGCTTAGTCTAAACCCACACCAGTTGACTAGTACGTACCACGCAAATACTCAATTAACGGCTTTTTGTGACGGCTTATGAAAGATACCTATTAAAATTTAAATTACTAGGTATTTAATTATTGGTAATAGAAATCAATCATATATATCTTATCATTTTCGTTGATTAGAGTTATTTAATTACCGATAATTATTATTGTTAGTGTTTATTACGAATTCAATATTATTGTGCATAATTTTTTAAATATTCATCTTTTACTAAAGTAGTCCATATAATTTATATCAAATAATTTAATGACTAAATAAATAAATAAAGACTAATTAATTAAGTCAATTTATCATAAGGATATTTATGTCTAAATTATTAAAATAAAGAAGAGTGTATTTGATATACTATGGGTATTTACTTTGTGAATATTTTGTAATTATATGATAAATAAGGATATTAATATTTGAATTAATAAAATATAGGGGATCTTGTTGTCTATTGAAAAATATCAAGATACCCAACATGTGATAATATAAGATTACCACTTAATTTTTAATTATCTGGATGCTCACCTAATGTGAAAGTCTTTGCATTTTACTGAGTATGTGGATTACCGGTAATGCTAAATTATCAATGTAACAAACAAATATGATAATAATAACCGACTCATATTACTGGTTATCCAGAATAACCATTTCAGACAACCCGTAAAAAACGACCCCAATGAAATTCTGAAAGTAGTCTTTAGACCAAAGGCAGCAGCGTACGTAGTCATAATAATGCCTTTTCATGGATTTGGTTAGGGTGAAGTTGAAATCAACTTCACTATAGTAAGTTATATGTTTTTTTCACCACATTAAATATGTATGGATAACAATGTAATGAAAAAACATATAACTTACTATGGTGAAATTAATTTTCAACTTTACCATAGCCGGATCCCCTTTTCTTGTAGTGTATACAGTCATATATTCAAGTCCATCCTTTTACTAGTCAAACACATACACTTCGTAGCAAAATTATTTCTCCTTTCAATTAATTAATTCCACTTGGCCTAAAGTCCAAACCAAACTTCGCCCGTTATATATATATATATATATATATATATCCTGTTAAATGGAGTCATCCTACAGCTACATATATAGCAAAAAAATGGCACTTAGAGCTTCCATTTCTCATATTATGCTCTCTGTTTTCTGTTTGATTTTGATTTTTTTAGTCCCTCCAGGAACAGGTGCAACAACTTTACTCAACATTTCTTACAAAAATTCCAAGTATTAGCTAGTTGTTGAAGATTAACTGATTTAACTCTTTTTTCTTCAATTTTTTTTGGTGCAGATGGTGGAAATCTACCGGGAGAAGTATCAGGAAGTACATCACACCGTGGTCCAGGGCCTCACCAGATTAGCGCAACAGCGACGGATGATACTGTTTATAGTCGGCCATGTGCAGGTAGCAATCGCTGTAAGCCGTAGATGCGTGGAAATCAGCAGCTACGGATTATAAATTATATTGCTCGAGTTTAGTTTAGTATGCACGTGGTTGGATTTTATTCCTTGCTACTTTATTTTTTGTGTTTGGATATGTTATTATTCAACTAGGATCATTATGTTTGTCTTAAAAATTGAGCTTAATTAGTATTATTGAAGTTAATTAAAATCTATTGTATACAATAGAAAATAATTCATGGACAAGTCTACATACACAACATCTAAATATAAAATCAAACATTACATTTATCTTAACCATTAAAAAATAGAATATGATACGGATTTCAATGTCATACTCTACTTTTTAATGATTAAGTTAAATGTAGTACTTGGATGTTATGCATTAATACGTATTCATAATTCATTATGAGCAGTGCTATGGTGTCGGAGCGAGTTTATGCCTGCAGGAACACATGGACAACTCATAGCAATGGATCCTACTGTATAAGAGTGGATCTCGTAGATGTGTTTGATCCGAGTGCTTCGGCCGTAAATCTTCCCGATATCATGTATAAATTAAATTTTCCCAACAATTGTTGAGGTGACAACACACTAATTCAAGTTAAAAGTTTTTTAGGTACCAAGTGCAAATAGAGATTTTTTCCATAATTAATTTTTTTTTCAATGAAATCAAAGTGTATCTAAATACGATGAAATCATATAAAACAAATTGGTTTGTCAAAAAATTGGATATTTCGGTTAATTTATGTTAGAAAATAATTTTGAGGTGAACATTATATGTTATTCGATATTTTAGTAGCGATTTCTAAGCCAAATTACTTTATGGGTGAAATTATGTATTTGATGAAATTTGGTATAAGAGAAATGTGTTTAAACCTATTTATAACTTATAATAGAGATTTAATTGGTAACATAAATGGAACAAGAATACACTTATTTTTTATTGTTTTGAAATGACATACCCATCATTTTGCAACGATTTTTAGTGCCAAATCATTATTGGTTTCTTTTTAGCTTTTTAGTAATGCTTTTGGGTGATGGTTATTTTAGTTTATCTCATATATGCAATTGTATACCTAGTTTAGACCAAAGTGGTTAAAAAATGGAAATATATGCATGATTTAGAGGATCTTGTGAGAAATTCTCTTGAGGAAAGAAAGGAGAAACTAAAAGTTGTTCCTTTGAAGAAAAAAAGGAAGATGCACTATTGTTATGTGACAAAGGATTAAGCTTTCAAGGAAATTAAATACTCTTAATTATTTCATTTTAGGAAGGATTGTTATATATGTTTGAATTAAAATTAAATACTCTTAATTATTTCATTTTAGGAAGGATTGTTATATATGTTTGAATTGAGATGAAATTTGTAATAGGTTTTTTTATTTGCGAATTTTTAATGTTATCTATTACTTTTGTTAGCCATATTCATATCTTTTGAATTTGTCACAGATGCAATACTTATATATTGCAAGGGTATAATTCAATGTTTTTGTTACTTTAGCAAGTTTCGTGATATAAACCTTACCTTCTTTGACCCACCTTGAAAAATAATTCAAAAGGAAGAGGTTAAAACTTATATCAACCTACATCAAATAATACACTCACCTTGTAAAACCGACGTCCTCGTTGGCTCATCTACTCTGGGTGGTTTCATTCTCCCTTACATCTAAGGTATTTTAAGTAGCTCTTTTCACAAGTCTTCCCGTTTACAAGTCCCAACTTACAAGTATATGCTTTCAATGAAAGCACCAAGGATACAAATAATAATTTCTTTGACCCACCTTAAAAAATTAGATATCCAAGGAGAAAGGATAAGACCTGTATCAACCTAAACCAAATTACATTTACAACCGATATGTGATTATTTTTTATGGTCTAATATGGAGTTCTCATCATTTTGTGATTGCATTACAAGAAGAATCAACATCAACTACATACAATTTCACCATCAAAGGGCTTCGACAGGACTTAAAGCTTAAGATACAAAGCAAATGAATCATTTTTCACGATTGGTCTCCAAAACCATACAGTGGAGGAGGCTCATGACAAATTTCCAACTTCGATTCCAAGCCAATAGCTCCATATTTTGATATTTTTGATAATAAATAATGTCAACCAAACTCCAATTGTCGACTGGGACGGCCCCACATCCGGGACAGTAGCGCCGCGCCCTTTGGGAATTTTTTGAAAAACTTGTTTATATAAAAGATGTCTAGTTAGAATATAAATTCATAATAGATTAATACTTTATCAATCTCATAAAATAAGTATCATTTCGATTTCTTAAAGTTAATTTTTAAAATTTTAAATTTTAAATATAATGTAAATTAAATTTATTTAGACAATGCAATTCTAAATATTACTCTCTTTGTGCTACAAAAATTTAAATATAATGCTAGTTTTATTATGTGTTTAGTTTTATAGTGATGTTGTTTATAGTATGTAATTATAATAATAAATTTTAGAATATTGTAGAGTGTTATACTACCAATAAAAATGTGTTTATTTTTTTGGCAAGTTAATAATACCTTTATATTTCAATTATAATATGAATCAAATAAAATTATTGGACATTAATTAAGATTTCGTTGCATATAGTATTTTCTTTTCAAAAGAAAAACATCAAAGATCAAAAACTTTGTGTATCAAAAACGATATTTATTTACAGTGTGTGGGGGGGGGGGGGGGGGGGGGATTCTTTTTTTTCTTAAAATATGTCGAAAAATGTGATGACAAAGAGTTTGGTGCAAAGTGCCAAGTTTGGATTTTGGTTGGACGGAGTAAAGGTGAGCAATAAACTGAATTATCTTTGAAATCGTACCAAAAACTTCACAACCCGTATTAATTAAAATCGCACCAACAGTTCCGACATATGTTATAGTTTTAGATAAGTTGAAAAATCACAAATGCGGTTTGAATTTGATTTCTGAGCAAAATCGCATGTAATAAACTACACCGCACCATGCACTATTAAAATGATACATATCAAGAAGTATTATTATAATATACAAATATTTGAAATTATCTCAAATTATAATTATCTGTGTTTAGAATTTTTATATGTAAGAAAATAACATCATTCATGTTTTCAGGTTCTATTTTGCTTTTATTTAGACAAAACATTATAAGTAAAGTTGTGTGTGATTGTGTGTTATTAAAGTGATATTTAATATTCTGTGATGCTAAATTGTTAATTTAAATTTCAAAAAAATTAATCATTTCAATTAGTTTTGAAATCGCACCAAATGAAACCGCACCGCACGGTTCAAAACCGCAACACACCAATTACAAACGGTTTCATCTACGATTTTAAATTTGTCAAATCACACCTAAGCGATCTTATATGCGGTTTGAGTTTCAAACCGCACCATACTCACCATTCGGACGGAATAGTAATTAATTGGTTGTGTTTCAGCATTTGCATCTATATGTTTTGGTTTACTAGCTAATAAATTAAGGGAATTGATATTTTCACAAGATAATTTGATATTTTCACAAGAAAATCATCGTTATAAACATACAGCGACAATTAAAAACATTGGTATAAACCTATAGCGACAATTTTCTTGTGAAAATATCAAATTTTCTTGTGAAAATATCAATTTCCTAAATTAATTGAAGGAACAAAAATATGCTTAACAATTTAATAACGGCATGAGATCCTCTGTAATTAACTTTTTTTCTTTTTCTGTATCAAGACTTAAGACGATAGTTTTTAAGGTTTATAATGACAGTATGTACCGTCGTCATAGTCTTATTTTTTTTGCAGGTTTACAACAACAAGATATACCATCATCGCAAACCTTAAAAACCGTCATTATAAACTTCGATAAAGATAAACAGAGAAATTATTTATAGATTATTTGAACTCTTTTAATAACAATCATTTAAAATTGAAAGTTACCAAATTAATGCTTAACAATTTGGATTTAAATTCGTGTTCTCATTTGTAATTTAAAATTGACATGTAATTTGATATTTAATTTTAAGTTATCTCGTTCTCATCTAAATTCATCACAGCATGTATTTTCAATAATTTTGCCGAAAAAAATTAAAAATTAAAGAAAATTCTAGGAAGGATAGAAAAGTCACATTAAATAATAGTTTGGTCAAAACCGCTAATAAGAGACATTATGGAAAGTGAAAGTCAAACCACAAAGGGGCGAAGTTGTAATTTCCAGAATATACGTGATGAAACTAGTATGGGTGTAAATCAAAGGTTATCTTTTAGTACATTTTAATCAATAAATAACCTCAAAGAAAAATGTTATTAAGATTGTTACTCCAACATACAATAAATTGCTTAATGCACTTCACATTAATCATTTTCTATTATCAAGCTAAAGATTATTACCCCCAACAAAACATGAATGAATTATTTTTATATCTTCATGTTGTGTAACAGGGGCTACAAAAGCTGCTGAAAGAGGGACTTGTCTAGGAGTCTTACTAGAACAGAGAGTTGCAAACAACATAGCTCATAAATAAAAAATACTTTTAAGTGGGAAAAAAAACAAGTATAATTCTGGGTAGCATCAGATGGTTAAACCCAGTGCCTTTTTCCGGGTGCTTTAACCATCAGCAAATCTGAATATTGTAGACACATGAAGAAATTGTACCTTAAGAACTTCTAACGATTTTCCGCTTGAATACCAGAATCAGATATACCAAATGCTACAGTTTCTCCAGAATATCGACAGAGCTCCAAGAGAACTAAATGTTGTAAAAGAGGGTGCTACGAGCAAACACGAATCTTTTGCCCTTTACTTTCTTCAAAAACATTAGCTAATGACTTTGTGTCTCTCTCTGCTACACATCTTTTGTATGGGACAAACCCCTTCACATGCCCTCGTACCTTAAAATTAGGCCACCGCTGAGAATCAATAGCACCCGACTTCTTTTGTCCACTGTTTACCTTGCTAACAGTTGAAGACCCTCCATTTTTTCGTTCTTGGTCTATTAGTCCTTGTTCCAAGGAAGAATTTGTTATCAGAACCATCTTACCAAATAGTTTTATGCTCGAGGAAGGCGATATGTTGTCTGGTACTGATGATGGCAATCCTTTCTCGATTGTAAATGAATTGGATATCATGCATTCGTTATCCTTTTTAGTACAAAAAAACATATTTGTAGACGGTGCATCCGTGGGGAATGAAGTTGGTGAAAGGCAGCAATTATTCATTTCTGAAACTGCAGGACTGAATGTGTCTAAATTAATGGCAGGCAAAATCGAAGTTGGAGATAGGTTGCCCGCGTCTACAACAGATAAATCTGTGGAGAAAGATCTTTCGGGTTCTTTTTTAAGCAAATCAACCATTTTACGAGGATATGGATGCATAGGTTTCTTCTTAGGTCGAGGAGGCGGAATCTCAATTGAATTGAGCAAGCCATCAGTCTCGCAATTTGAATCTCGTGCAACCTGACACCAATAATGAAAAGATAAATGAGTTGAATGGCATTATATACAACTCCACCTCACTTATGTTGACTACCAATGAATTATAAAGCTCACTTTATAACTACTGTGTGCATACAAGAATAGGAATAAGGAGAAATTATTCCATGGTCCATAAACATGATAAACAGTATGCTCCCCCTCTCACATACCTTTGGGTCCCACATGGGACCCTTTGTGCTGGGGTCTACATGTATATGAGAGGGGGAGCATACTGTTTATCATGCTACCGGTGTATTTAATAATTTTTCAGGAATCAATTACTTGAATACGAGAAGTACACCTTAGAGAAGAACTTTTGAGCATGGCTTCGAATCTGAACTGCCGTCTTGGTACCTACATGTTCTGTACAAGTAAAAGAAAATAGAAACAGGGCTTAGAGATTGGTTGGCATAATAATACTGGTGAATATGACACAGTTTAATAAAAAAAATGATAATTTCACAAGATTTCTCTCACCGGGTAGAACCCACTTACTCTACATGCATTGACTTGGTCAAAATACAATTTCTCAATTGTGGAAATATCCATTCCCAAAAAGGAAAAGTAGTACTCCCTCCATTCCACGAAAAAAGTCTCATTTGTCAACTTTTTTTGTTCGTGAAAATATCCATTCCCAAAAAGGAAAAATAGTACTCCCTCTATTTCACGAGAAAAGTCTCATTTGTCAACTTTTTTTGTTCCACAAAAGGAGTGCACTTTCAGTTATAGTAGTATAAAATAACATGATGTCCTCAAGTTTTCCGTCATAATTTCATTATCATACCACACGACTAATCTAACAACTTACAACTTAGTACTTTTATGAGTATACATGGAACAAAAATATTTTCCTAATATTCGCAAATTTTGTGAGTGAGACTTTTTTTGTGGAGCAGATGGGGTAATTACAAGAAAAGAACAATAAAAACTTCTATAACAAATAAACTCAGAAGAAGCTCACCTTCTATATGCCGCCAAGCACGACCATACAACTTTAAAGCTTCAAGAAACTTTTGATGCTCTTCCTCTGTCCATTTTTCTCTCTGCTTTGTTATAGTGTAAGGTTTTCTGACCTGTTCTAGAAAGTAAAACACCCAAGAACGGCGAAATATTAAGTAGTTGTTCAAATGACACCCCAAAAGTTAGAAGCAAGCCGACCATAATGAGAGGAGACCTTTGGTATATACTCATGATTGGAGGTACTGATACTCTTTCCTTTGGAAACAAAAGTTTCAGACTGAGAGCTTGCACTGCTGGGACTCAAATGATTGGCCATACAAGAAGTATTCTGGTTCGCGTTTTCACTTCTACCCTATACACAAAGGGCAACAAAATGAATAAAATTTTAAACTTCAAAGCAGATAACGAATCTGCAGTTCAACACGACTCCCTTTTGATGGAACAAACCACTTATAGTAGGCTGATATGAATATGTTTACAATTTAAGGAAAGGGTGAAATCACTCGTCTAACATTAAAAAGTGATAATATAGACTAATATAAGTATTCTCTCCCACTTTCTTTGCAAGTAAAATTGTCCCACAGTATGGGGATTGAAATCAACAACCTTAAGGTTATTCCTCAATGTCTCTGCAATTTCTCCAACTTTCTAGATTAAGAAACAGTCTAAATTGGCTAGAAACTATAAGAACTTATGAGAATTACGAAAATAAGTATATGTCACTTTGATTAACTGGAGGCGACTACTTCCTTGTTTCTTTGGTTCTTCTCAATACTTTTGGATTTTTTTTAAAAAAAACTGAAGTTAACTAATAAAACAAACTACACCCATATTTCATCAAGAAAAGCATCTAATAAATGATGAGAACTCAATATCATGAGCAAAAAGCCTTAATGATTTGTTTCAAAGAACAACCAATCGGTTTCCATTTCTCTCCAGCTGACAAAAAGCTAAAATGCATGTAGGTGCCCACATTGGATTATATACAATCTGGACTTCACTCTTCTAACCAAAATAATACTCCATCCATACGAGTCGTCGCAACAATAAGTTTAAGTCTTAATAAGCAACATAGACAACAAAGTAAGGGTGTTAATATTCGCACACCCTAAATTGATATTTGCATACCCAAATATGCATTCATGCATATGGGATTGCACCATACAACCCAATAATGAATTCACAACGTGATCATCTGCATCCACCAGCCATAAAAAAAAAAGTACCTAAACCCATAGTCCATGAATTTGGTAACATTACAACAAATTGTGAGGTATCAACAGTAATATCATATTTCAAACATAACATCTACTGATAAGTACAATTATAAAGCATTTATCATGTAGACATTCAATCAATAGAAAAAGGGAAAAACCCATACATCTATAATGGGTGTTCTTTAACAACATCAACGATTCACATAATTGCTTAAATAAAATAAACTTCAATAGCAGAAATCACCGAAATATATGTAAAATGAACACTGGGTGATTCTTAGTTTTACACATACCTCGATTTCTTGAACAAACATAGCTTCTCAAATCTTAGAGAGAAAAAAAAGCTGAAGGAGATAAAGATGTCACGCAAAGGGACTGAAATGAAATAGTAATACGAGGGGGAGATTATTTTTTCTTGAAAAAAAAATTAAAAATTAAAATAAAATGAATGGAAAGCTCAAGAAGAATAGTGGGGTAGGAAGTTGGGATCTTGTGGCTAAAAAAGAAGGGACTTCTTCTGTCATACACATGGGCCTCTTGTTCTCTCTCTCAGATCTTAACTTGTGGTTGTGGGAGATATTGCTGGACATTACAACTAAGCTTAAGCAGGGCCACCGGAAAGATTTAGATTTAGAGTATTATTTTATTATTATTATTTTAATATGATATCTTCTTCTGATGGACAGATATTTCCATTTACCACCACTTATTTGGGTAATTTTTGGATGGGAGAGGTGGACAGAGTTTCCTTTCCAAGATTTGAGTTTCAGGAGTGGTACTATATTAATTGGGCTGAGCCGGTGATGGGCCTTCTGAAAGTTAATTGCCATGTATTCTTGATGGGGAATTTTTTCATGGGCAAAGCTAGCAATGGTCCTTGCGAAAATTACTGAGATGTGTCCATGAAGGGAAAAAATTCATGGGTTGTCGGCTTTGTGGGCCGGATGCCGTAGTCCATATTTTGGGTTTATCAACTTTAACCAAGAAATAGCCCTATGAGAAAGCTAGCTTCATGCCTAAAGAAAGACTATTTATAACGTCAAAGCAATATTTAGGGGACTTGACACTAGTATATAACACTTAGAAAGTAATTACAATATTAGTGCATACATAAAATAATTTCAAAAATAGTGCCAATGAACACATCAGATCATTCAATTTCAAAAAAAAATAAGGAAACTTGAAATCAATGAGAAGTAACTGTCATATTCAGCTGTTACCAAATCTTTGCGATCTAGCAACCAAAACAAATCGAAGAAGAAAAAGAAGTCGGAGATACCAAACCAAAGAGCATTCAAGATCAAGAATAGCGGAGTAGCCGAAGTTCAAATAGATCAAAATATGCAAACAGCAAATCACGAACAAAGAAGAAGACGGAGTATCCGAATTCGACAAAGAGGACATCCAAAACTGGCATGCACGATTAGGTCGAAGGAGAACCGAATCTGAAATAGAATTACAAAGGTAAGTAAACCATAATCTGAATCTAGAAATTAAAATTGAATATAAGACAGAATCGGACAATGATTTGTCTACTAGTGTAAAAAGCCCTTTCGATTTTCAATTAGTAACCATATACAAAAGTAATATAAGGATTATTGATGGATTCCATATTGGTATAAAGTAGAATTGTAGACTAAAAATTTGGTATGGGTCTTTCAAGGTTCAATTCATGAATTTACCCATAGTTACTACACAATCATAAATTGGTTACCTGCATATCAATGTTTGGTTATTTAGTTTAATTGTTCAGTCTTCAATTGGTCACCACGTCATGATACTCAGTGATTTGATTATAAACTAAATGTAAATAATGTGTTTCAGATTTTTGGTTACTAATTACAATAATTTTGTTTACTATATAATGTTGGGTTATCTGCATATTAGTGTTTGGTTACTTAGTTTTAATTGATCAGTCTTTAATTGGTCACCATGTCATGATACTCATTGATTTGATTATAAACTGGATGCAAACAATATGTTTCAAATTTATGGTTACTAATTAGAATAGTTTTGGTTACTGTAAAATGTTGATTTGGTAACCATTCACAATATTGTATTATTTTAAATGCTTCAGTTGACATACAATGGAGATGATTTCAGTTGTCCTTTATTTCAACGGAACGTGGCCTAATAGTAACCAATACCTCAATTTTGAAATGATCGACCTACTAGTCCCATCAACTTGTTCATTCACCGAAATGCACAACTTGGTATGTAGTGCAATAAGGCTAGACACTAACACAACAAAATTGTCAATCAAATTTCATATTAGAAGCAACATTCCACCAATAAGTATGTCAGATGAAGCAACGTTCAGATTCTTTGTGGAAGTCAGTAGAAAATCATATGAACATGGCAAGTTTCCACTAATTATAGAGAATGTATAAAGTAATGGAGACACTACAATCTTACAGAACTTAAGAAATGAAGAATTAAAAGTAGGATTAATGATGTAATGTCAATTAGATCAGTACAATGGAATTCAGAACTTGTACCACTGGCAACACAAGATTACCAAATTGGAACACAATATGTTAATCAGTTTGTCATCAAAGCTATTGATCAAGTATAAGACAATCAACAAGATAGAGCATACACGGAAGAACAATCTGATGAGGTCATATCAGATTCGAATGAATATGAAGTTAAAATACATCAAACTTACAAAGACAAAAAATCTTAACACAAGCAATAAGTCTACATTCAATCAAGCAAAATCGATAACACAAGGTTAAAAGAACAAGTGGTAGAGACTTTGTGCTAGTATGTATAGATAATGAAAATTGCAAATGGAAGTTGAGAGCATCAAAGTTTCGAAAAATCAGTATGTTCAAAGTGAGAGAATTCGATGATATACACATATGTTCATCCGACATACTTCTAGGAGATCACAGACAAACAAATAGTGAGTTGGTTAGTGAATGCATAATGCATAGATTAACAAAATCTAAAGAAAATATACACACCTACAAATATTGTGGAAGACATGATTACAGAGTATAATTTGTCAATATTTTACCAAAAAACATGAAGATCAAAGGAGAAAGCATTGGAAAAAGTAAGTGGCAATCCACATGACTACTCTCTGATCCCATCTTGGTTGCACATGTTGAAGAAAACAAATCTAGGTATTCACTTGAAAACTATTTGTAAATTTTTTATAATTTATTGGTAACCCAATAAAACTGAATTTTTTACCTGTGTATGAAGGTTTGGCTACCAACTGGACTATGATTTTTTTTTCTTCATAAAAATGGTTTTTTGTCAGTAAACCTCGACTACAAGTTTGACCACTAACTGCTCTATATATTTATATTGACATTAATGAAATTTCATATCAGGTTCAATCACAGCCCTGGATTTGGAAATAAATAGCCGTTTCAAGTATCTATTCTTTGCCATGGGAGTATCCATTCAAGCATGGCATCATTGCTTCTCAATCATTGTAATTGATGGCACATTCATACAATCAACCTACGGGGGGACACTCCTCATAGCAAGCACCCAAGATGCAAATAGAAATATTATTCTGATTGTTTTTGTAGTGGTTGACAGTGAAAATGAATTGTCTTGGAGATGATTTTTCGTCCATTTGAGAAATGCTTGTGGAGTTAGGGAAGGCCAATGCATTGTTTCAAATAGACACGAAGTCATTGTACTGGGACTGAACTTTGTGTTCCCCGATGTCATGCATGGTTCATGTACATATCATATATTGAAAAATATAAAAAACAGATTCAAAAAGAAAGGAGAAGAACTCAAAAAAGCATACAACGGGGCTTGTAGAGCTTCACTATTGAACAATTCAACATACACATGGCTGAACTATATGCAATTGATGCTTGAATAAGGACATATTTGGAGGAAGAGGTTTAGTTAGAGAAGTGCACAAGGATTCATGGGACTGTATGCAGATACTCAACAATGACTTCAAACACAGTCGAATCTATCAACAACATAATCAAGGGAATCAGGGAACTTTCGATTACATCAATGATTGAATGCCTCCGTTGTATGGTTCAAAGATGGTATTTCACAAATAAACAAGCAATCATATCAACATTCACTACTCTTTCCACAACAACGGAGAGAAGACTGCAATCTAATATCATTGAATTAAAGAAACTTAAGGTCAGTAATACAAGTTTTAAATTATTGCATGCATGTATATTGGTTACGTGTTATATTAGTTATCTGTATAAAACTTTTAGACTGCATTTGCATTTTATGGAAACCGCAATAGTTATTATTGGTTACCTGTATATGCTGAAAAGGTTGCCAACAGTACATATGCCTGTCATTTTCCTGAAATAAAAAAACTAAATAATTATACATACTAATTGCATCCTTTAATTGTGTGGTAGGTTGAGATATTAAACCTAGTGATTTTTACTGTTTACGATGTCACCAAACAATTTATTGTGGACATGGAACAAAAGACATGTAAATGCCATAAATTTCAGTACCACAAGATGCCTTGTCAACACGCTGTTGCTGTTATCAGCAAAAGGAATTTGAGCTGTTATGAATTTTGCTCAAAAAACTACTCAAAAACAACTTTGGTAAACACGTATTCAACTTTCATCCTGCCATTAGATGACAAAGAGAATTGGATGTTCCAAAAGAAATAAGAAACATATGTGTAAAACCACCAAATACAAGAAGATCGGCTGGAAGACCTAAGATAGAGAGGTACAAGCATGGATCTGAAAATAAAATTCAAAACAAATGTACCAGATGCCAAGAAAAAGGACACAACAGAAAAACATGCAATAATCCACCAATTTTACGATCAAAAAATGTCTGATATAGTACATCATCAAAAAAAGTGTAACTACAAAATAATATTGTTGTTTACTGTTAGTAACCAATAAACAGATATATGGTAACTTTTTTATTGATGTAAGGTAACCGAGATTGTGTTACACAATATTGAATAATATTTTGAATTCTTTTCTTCTTACATTAAGTAAGAGGAAAACCACACGACCACTATCTGATTCAATCATGATTTAGCAAGATAAAGAAAGCAAATACATGGAATATTTGGAAACTGTTTTGAACATTTTTAATGACTATTTAATTACCCATTAAAACTAAAATAGTTACATCTGTATAAAGGTTTGGCTATCAACTGTAACATATTACAAATAATATAATTTTTCAAAGGTTATTTACAAGTAACCAACAGCTACATAAATGGGTATTTGGTTACCCACAAAAATTAAAATACATGGAACATTTGGTAATTGTTTTGAAAATTTGTAATGACTATTTGGTTACCCATAAAAACTAAAGTGGTTACCTTTGTTTGAAGGTTTGGTTACCAACTATACCATATTCCAAATAATATAATTTTTAAAATGTTATTTATAAGTAACCAGCAGCTAATACGTATTTGGTTAAAAAAATCATAAGGAAAATAGTAATTAACCAACATGTTGAAGTTCTGTCACTCACTAATACGCATTTGGTTACCTCTAAAGGAACAAGTCCAGAACTCCAAATATGAACAAACAAATAATGACAAAGTACTGGTAATAAAATCAAAGACTTAATTTCATTAACGTAAACATTCACTAAATAATAATAATTCAACAACTTTAATAAATGGTTATGAATATCGAGAAGAAAAAAAACAAGATTAAAAAAAAATTACAAGGAAAAAACATAAACAACCAAACTATTTTTCTGGGACAAATCTGCCTAGATATTCTGTATTAGAATTGTATCCCTATATTTTCTTATTCCTAGCATGCATGAAGAGGTTAACACATAATTTCTTCCGGTATTGGATAATGAGGAATGGATTAGGCATTTCAGCAAACTTTTGGTGAAAAAAATGTTCAGCAAAACGAACAGTGAACATACCACAATCACTACAAAAACAAAGAAAAATAAATCAAACCAAACATCATACTAGATGGAAGTTTTAAAGAAATGGAAAAAAAGTATAAAACTTACCCCTCAATTTGTTCAGGCACCCCTTCTGCAAATTTAAGTTCAATGATTTCATGTTCCAACTTCTGAAGATATGGTTCATTATTGAAATCAATATTTGACATACCCTTCCAAAACCCACACTTAGACAAGATTATGGGCAGAATGAAAATATAAGACTCACAAACATCCATTATATCTGTTCGCATAACTGTCCTGGTAGGTTGAAGAGAATTATAAACTACTAGAAGTCTACGATGCACATCAAAAATCAATAGAAACCAATGATCTGGCTTTGTCATGTGAATTGGAAACAAAACATAATCAACATCAACCCAAGGTGTGTTCACATCCATCAAATATCCACGAATGTATTCATCGACATCACCCTCCCCCGACAGTAGAGTCGTATCTGTATTTTTTTGACAATATTGACTATATAAAGCAAACAACTTCACATGAAACCAACAATCTGTAGTAGTGACCCTGATTTGAATATTGGTAGAGTGCCCAACCAATTTTCAGAAGTAGTAAAAGGAAATGTTGATGTGCTGGACCAAAAAATAAATCAAAATCCATAAGATATAAATAATTGTCAAAAATTAAAACTTTCTGATAAAGGAAACTAACACTGTCAAAAATAGTAACCAAAATAATTAAATGAAGTAACCATAAATCATTTTCTGCAATATCGTAGAACAAGATAACTATACTAAAAACTATAAAGAAATAAAAAGTAACACAACAGAATTTCAAAAAAAAAAAAGTTCACATTATCGTCAAGCCACTCTCCAGGAGTCTTTAATTTGTATAACCACATTTTAGATGATATTTGGACATACCTAAATCTGAATGTAGGTTCAGTCTTATTATTGTCTCCAGAGAATTTTTCAGTCCTTCAATATAAAATCATATAAGAAAAAGAAAACAAACTCCATTTTTTTTATAAAAAAAATATTATTTATAAAACTAACATACATTTTCCTGTTATTTATGCCAATCTTAAACCATTGATCAAATAATACATATTCAAATTTAGATGGCATACCCATGCAAACATTGGAAAATACAGAAAGACCTTTGCGTATTTGTGTAGGAACAACAGTAAAGGAAGATGAATCAGCAGAACCAAACTTAGACATATATGGACTCATCAAAGTCGCACTCTTCGCAGGAATGCGAACCGGTCTACCATAAGGTTTGGATGCACTTCTCTCCACTTCAACACGATGATCTATATCCTGAGTAGTTAAAATCATTGCGTCAAATACCGAACTGCTTTATGCCTCGGTTTTACCCCTTTTTAATGCATTAACAAAATAGGTCACAAATACAATTAGAATTTCAAATACAAACTCCAAACTGATTGAGCAGTAACAAAAAATACTATAGAAAAGTAACCAATCCAATCTATGAAGGTAACTAAAATTGTAAAAAAACACGAACCTCAGTAGGGGTAAAAACAACAATCTCTTTCCCATAAGATTGACTTAAAATATCAAAAGATGATTTGTCATTATCCTTGCCAATCTCTAAAGATAAAAAAAACACTAAATAATCAATAAAACAACAACATATAACACAGAAAAAAAATGTGTTTAACCTTGTCATCATCTCTATCAATGTGAACCCCACCCATACCACCAACATCATCAGTAGTTTTCCCATCAAACTGGTTGACATCATCCGAACCATTGCCTACATCATCCGAACTACTTTCTGCCTTGATTTTACCCCTCTTTAAAGCATTAACAAAATAGGTCACAAATACAATTAGAATTTTAAATACAAACTCCAAACTGACTTAGCAGTAACAGAAATACTATGAAGAAGTAACCGATCCAATGTATGAAGGTAACTAAAATTATAAAAAAAAACACGAACCTCAGTAAAGGTAAAAACAACAATCTTTTTCCCAGAAGATTGACTTAAAATACCAAAAGTTAGTTTGTCATTGTCCTTGCCAATCTCTAAAGCTAAAAAATACTAAATAATCGATAAAACAACAACATATAACATAGAAAAAAAATAAACAAATGTGTTTAACCTTGTCATCATCTCCGTCAATGTGAACCCCACCCATACCACCAACATCATCAGTAGTTTTCCCATCAAACTGGTTGGCATCATCCGAACCATTGCCTACATCATGAGACTCATAAGGTATATCATCATCATCGAACTCATCACCATTATTGCGGCCTTCCGAACCATCATCATAATCATCATCACCTTCATTCCCACCTTCACTAACATTAGGGCCGCCACTTAAATAATTCCTCATAATCTTTCTTATGTCCTTGCAAATATTGATACAGAAAGCTTGCAATTCAAGCTTCAAATCAGCCCCCAAATTCTCAATTTCTTCCTTAACTTCATTCACCTTCTTTTTCAAAAGCCTCACCCGTGCAGCGACAATCTTTTTTATATCAGAAAGTGAAAATCCCAAATTTCTACCCTTACTGATTTCATCCACTTTCATATCAACAACATTAGACCCACCGCCATGTCCATGCAAAAAGTGAAAACCACCCAAATCCAAACGATCCTTCTCATCATCCTTAGGAATAAGTGTGACGCCCCCAAATTCGGGTCTTAATCACCCGGATCTGGTCATCACGATCCAATACAAACATCCACCACTAAACAACATACATTAACTAAATACGGAATAATAAACATATGTTATTTATACAAAAGGTATTACTAGTTCCAAGATTCAATAACCTTACAATAAAAGTACAATCATACCCTAAATAGTAGTTAGGGTTCAAATTACAACATCAAAAATTAAACTAAGCATAAACCAAAAAGGCTGTTACTAGAAGTCTATCACTTCATCTTTTCCTTACCCTTGCCCTTCCCTGAAGCCTCAGGTTTAACTACAATATAGTTCATGATATAGCAAGGATGAGCAACGAGTTTACTCAATAAGTTTAAATAACAAGAATAAATATATCATGAATGAAGGGTATTTAAAAAGAACTCAACAATATGAATAACAGAAGTAAGAACAATAGTTACCTTAAAATTCAGAGAGATCAAATAGACCATAAATAGTAAACTTTCAATGGAATCAATAGCTGATTGACCCAAAGGTTACTAGCCAGAAATACGTACCCAATGGGATCAGCCTCTTGTACACTATGTGTATGCATAACATTTAATTTTCGTATTTTTTTTTTATCTTATAATAGATATGTGGGGTACTCCCCTATAATAAAGGGGTGTTCATAACAGTCCAAGAATCCGCACCCTCAAATGGTTTGGATAGCTTTTGAAATCTTTGCATAAATGTCTAGCCGAACAATAGCTTAGACTTAACTCAGAACAATTTTTAAACAATAGAACTTTAAATAGGTACAAGTCAAAGATTTTACAAACTCAATTGCATAAAGTGCAAATAATAATAATATTGATGTGGAATAATTGTAAAGTAATTAATCCACTTAAAGCATGCTTGGAAATAAAGTTCAAGCTTAAATAAATAATTTGTACAAAGTAAAGTTTGGGTACAAGGGACCTTGCCTGTCTGCTCAACTACAATAATCTACCTATAATTAAATAACTTTAAAGGACCTAACATTGATAAAATTGGTCTATCAATTAGTATTGCGTAATTGCACGTTTATACGCTTACTAAGGACTTATCTATCAAATAAGTATAACACATAATTCACCTCATTCGACATACTATCATTAACCCTATAGACACGTAAACAAATTTGATTAATGATTTAATAGGTTAAGAGTATTTTTCTTAAGTATTAAACACTTAAGAAACTTTTAAACAATTTAATATAATTGTTTAATTAATGAATTATTAAATACATTATATTTAATTAACTTTTGCTTTATTTAATTACTATCTATTATTAGTTAAATAGTAATTAATTAAGTACCTTTAGCTATTATTTAATTATAAATAATAACTAATTAATCTTACTTAAATAATTAGTTTATTTATTTTAATGTTTCTTAATTATTACTTAAGGTTAATTAAATAATAATTAATTACTTAACTATATTATAATCTTCTTTAATTATTATTTAATGTTAATTAAACAATAAATAATCGTATTTCTCTTTATTTATTAGTTAATATTAATTAAATAATAATTAATTATCAATTTTATTTATTTTTATTTATTAATTAAATAATAATTAGTTACTTCTTAATGCCCTTTAATCATTATTTAATAGTAATTAAATAATAATTAATTACTTAATTAACTATATTTATTATTTAGTTATAATTAAATAACAAATAGTTAGGTTAAAACTACACTACTTATTTTTAATTATTACCTAATATTACTTGAATAATAATTAAATAAGTAAAACACTTAAATCATATTTAAGTAGGTTCAACATACATTATCATGCATTAAAATTAACTAATTACATTTTTTAATAACAAAACTTTGAATTTTACACTTAATTATTTTCGAATCTCACTGGCAGATTTGGGGTCTCGGGCGAAATCGCGTATATCTTGAGTTCTACAACTCGGATTGACCTCTAGTCGGTCTTATTAGCTTCTTCTCTTCTTAAAATACAATTTTCCATCATCGGATCGTTTATTTGGACAAGGTTTGGCCACTGAAAGTGGCCCAACAGCCAGTTGTCGGTGCGATTTCTCCGACAGCGGGGTCTTTTACTAAAAAAATCATATTTCACTCGTTTTAAATCGGTTTTTAGTCAATCCACTTGAAAAATCTTCGTATTTAAAAGTTCTATCTCTGAGAGTTGATGGATCACAAATCTAATTTACGGATCGTAAACAGTAACTCTGGGAGCGGACTGTCCAGATTTGGACTTTCTAGTAAGCTTGATTTTCAAAGTTTGAACATGTTTTCTATCATTAAAGCTTATAAAACATAAGTGAAACACATGATAAACTATATAAACATACATAGCATGATTTTAACCATAAAAATCATTATATTAATATTTCTACCATAAAATTAAAAGATAAACAAAACTAGGATTTTCTAAGTTTTTTCTTACCTCTTGGACTTAATAGCTCGTTTTCTCTCCTTTCCAAAGTAATGGATAAATATAGATGTCATGAAAACTTCATTATCCTCCTTCTTAGTAGGTGGCTCCACCTCTTCTTCTTCCTTTCAAAAGAAAATGCTCTCACTTCTCTCTAACTCTATCTCTCTAACTTAAAGATTGCAAATAAATAAATGACCAACTCTTTAGCTTACTAAAGGAGTATATCTTACTAGGTTTATAGATATATAAGCTATAACTATATATTTAGACCATCATATGCTAGCTTAGATACTTGCACAAGGAAAGGCTTTAAGGACACATTAGGTGAATGAATGACCAAAATGTTGTACTAACAAGCAAGCTAAAAATTCAACTCACAGGTAACTTAGCCATCCTACCCGTCTCATGCAGCTGACTTGAAGGATTGCTATGATGTCCACCTACTTTCTCTTTAATAAATTATTAAAAGAAAAGTAAGCTAAAAAGGCTACACCAATAATTAACATAATAAACTAACTAAAAGAAACATTTAAGTCCCTCTCTCCCTCCTTCTCTTTGGTACACGGATGATGACAAGGGATTTGTGTCCCACAATTTAAGTCCCAAACAATTGCTTCAATTGATTAAAACATGTTACACGTTTAATTTTTCAAATGAGCTCATTATTTATATTTTATTTAATACCCATTGAACTCTAATTAAATGATTTGGACTCTTATTTAGTCAAGTTCATTTAATTTACATTGGACTATTTAATATAACTTAAATGATTGGTTATTTAATTTTGTTGCACATAAAATACCCAATCCATGATTAAATAAATAATTTGATTGATTAAATAATTAAATATTATAACTCATTAGTATTACATTACAAAATGGACTAATAAATATTATTATTCATATTTCACATTGTTCACATTAATTAATAATCATATTAATTAATTTATAAAATTTAATTCACTCATTATATTCAATTTAATTGAATATTTAATTAATGAACCACTTATCAATTCCCTTGATATTAAAACCTTAGAGTTTGTTCACTAATTCAATTAACCTATTAGTGACTCCCTTTAATTAACTCTAGCAATTAATCACATAATCATTTATTCACGTAATTAATTAATCACACAAAGTAACTCATTAAAATTAAATACTCTATTTAATTAATAATGAGGTTTAAAATTTCTCGAACATTACAATAAGCATTTGTATCCTCAACTGAAATATAGTGATAACAATAAATATAGCATCTCTAAAACATTGAATAATTAAAAGAAATAAAATAGTATACAAAATATAAATAAATTAAAATCAGTAACCAAATATATTGTTAATGGTAACCAACCATAATGTTATTGGTAACCGATGTACATGTCCAAAATCAAACACTAAATCATTCAACTGGTCAGTTTTGGGAGCCTTCCCTAATTCCTTCCATCTAAATAATCTAAGTTCTGACGTATTCTCATCAATACAAAAACCCCTAACTTTTAGAGTATGAATGGTTTCAAACAAGAAAACTTGGAAAACATATGACAAACCATTCAACTTATAAGATTTACAATAATTGCCCTTGTAAAAATTATATATAACACCCTCATTCATGTCATTCTTCAAATGTCCCTTCAAAACAAGGGATAAAGAATTATTAGTCTATTCAAAGGCAAATTTCCTCCACGGATAACTATCAAGGTCGCCATAAGAGATAAAGTTTAACAATGCCTCATCAACGTGATTATCTAAAACAGTAGCTAATATGAAATTAAAAATCAAGAATATAATAGACATCCTAACAGCCTTCTCATCATCCTCAAATACAGCAATTTGGTATATCATCTCGATACTAGTACGGGTCACAACCTCATCTTTAAAAAACCTAGCCACCAACTAATTTTCCATTCCCTTGAATGAAAAAATATCTTCATTTCCTTGCCAACTCAAACCAGAAATTAAACAAAATTCTGGCAGCCCAAATCTTACCCTTTTCTCACCAAACAAAAACCACATCTCCCCTTTGTCCCTTTGATAAACTTCTCTCACTAAAGCCTGATGAATTAATTGTGAAAATATTTTCGGCTCCCCAACATCCACAAAATTCCCAAAACAAGTTTTTTTTAAGCTTACCTAACTGATCTTCAGTCAATTTCTTCATAATGACAATGGGCACTTCAATGTTAGACCAATAGATTATTTTTCCAATGAAATGGCGATGACGTTCCTTTGTAATATAAATCTCAAATCTACAAATACAATACATTACCATAAACAAACAAGCAAATTACTATCAACCTCAAATTAAACCAAATTAATCAAACACATTAAAAAAAGTAACCAAATTAAAATTGCATTACTAAAAAATAATAATAAGTATCTGCATTAACATAACGTATACAGTAACCAAATCAAAATCTAACAGTTATCACAACACAACTATTGTGTAACAAAATTTATTTCAACATCTACATAATCAGTAGTATCCAAATATATTAAAACTAGTAACCAAAACATAATTAGTAGATTTCCAAAAATAATTTTATCAACCTTTGTATTGTCAAAAGGTAACTAGTAACCAAATCAGACTATAATAGTAACCAACCCTGCACTTGGAGGTTACATAACCATTTTAACAAATATACATTACTTAGTTACCAAATAAGACAACACCAGTTCCCAAAACAAATTCACAAGTAGCCAAAAACAACTAAGTATAAAAAAGCACATCTTAAGATGTTTTTGGCAGGTAATAATATTACGGCTATAAACATCATCTTCGACTTCATTAGCTATTTTGTTTGGTTGTTCTTCAAAATCAAACTCCAAATCAAGCGATTGCTTAAGCTTCTTAGAAACATGTCTCCCCGATTTCTTATCCTTAACAGTGGATTTGACTACTCCCTTCTTCTCCTGTTTTAGGGACTTCACAACACCACCATTCCCATCTTTATTCACATGAGGAGAAGAATCATCCTCCCTAATTCTTTTACTCCTCACATCATTCTTCTTATCATCCATCCCCCCAACCATCTTTCTTGTAGAAACCATGTTTTAACAACTCGAAAGAAATAAAAAACTGCGACAATAAGAAAGATGAAGACCACCGACGGTGACAACCAGAGAAGAAGAGATTGACTCGGCGACGAAGAAGAGAAATGAAGAATATAAGTTTGGTTTCCAAGTTCCCAAATTATAAAATAAGGCTTTCCAATTGAAATAGATAGAAACGACAAATGGGAAGAAAAGGCATGCAATTCAAACTGCGCCATTATGCACAAAAATTAGTAACAGTACCCAATTTAAAAATTAATTTGTCACATCAGTAACTCATTAAAACACTCAACTAAATTAAAGGGATACCAAATACACTAAATATGTAAATAAAATACAAAAAAAAATTTAATTATATGAATATTTTTCATATGCACTTTTGTTGTAATTTTTTTTTAAATGTACTAGGAAGTGTAAATGAACCCAATATTTATGGATAGTTGATAATATTAAAATAATATTTATGCTGTTAGAACAAATGTGTATTTAGCGACATTTTTACATTTATTTTAACAACACTTTGAACTTTCAGTGACACTTATGGCTCTAGTAGCATAATTATTGCTCTGACATTATCAAATAAATATGTATTTAATGACATTTTTATAATTATTTTAGCAACATTTTAAATTTTCAGTGAAACTTATTGTTCTGCCAATATAAGTATGCTGTAGCACAATCAATAGCCTAAAGAAACTTCTTTTACTGCACTCAAATTCTCAGTAACGTCTAGCTCTGGATGCTAAGCATCCTAATTTACCATGAATGACAAAATGCAGGAATTTGATAGTTAAAAGGTTGGCTAATAGCTAAATCTGTTTACTGACTATATCACCTCTTCTGATTTCCAATGCTTGCACATTATGAATGTTAATGCCAAATTTTATAACCCGTTGAAAATCACGAAAACAACCAAGAAAATCAAACGTCAAACACCAATAAAACAGGAGAAAATATTATGAAAACACAAAAATTTACATGGAAATCCAACAGGGAAAAAACCACGGGTGAAAGGATAATTTTACTAGTATGATGGTGGTGTTTACAAACTTTCTCAAGTACAATATAGAGCTTATTTGCTGGAAAATATTGGTTCTGAATCTACAAGTCGTAAGGGCGGTTTGATAATGATAATATCTTTTTTCACTCCCATGCAAGTCTCTATTTATATGAGTCTACAAGTATTGGAAAGAGTGTAGGGCCAAAAGCCTCAAACTGTGTATGGGCCAGCAACTAAAAAAGCCCAAGTCCCAGGAGAGTCCACTACTTGGCTTATAAAAGAATTAAAATGTTAAAAGAAAAGCCCAGCCCAACAAAATAATAAAGGTCGGCCCAAACCTCAATCTGATATCCGGATCCTAATATTGCCCCTCACTCTCCTACTTTAAAGGCTTTAAATAGGAGAGTAATTCAAATGCCCTCATTTCCCTCGTTACTGACTGCACCCAAACAATCCTTAACCTCTTCGTTTGACGCATAACTATCATTACCCCTCCACATTACCCAAAACAGCCGCCTGTTGAACTTCGTGCACCGTTTCCCCCTCAATTAAAACCCACAAAATTTTCCTTAAACCGCACAACTCATTCTCTGCAAATTTTAACTTTTTCATCTTCTTATCTTCAAAAACAAAGAAAATCCCCAAAGCCACTATCTTTCCAAAACCCATGGCAGCCCAAGGTCACGCTTCCTCATCCCAAGCCCCAATCAGTCAGACACCTCCGTTTGATAGAGAGAGAGAAAACACCATTCGTAGAAATTACAGAGATGCTCCAGCAGCAAACACCCCCTCCTCCATAACCTAGACCCAACTCGACTCAATCCGAGTAGATTACCAAATCCCCCTTCAGTATGAACTTTGTGTCCCCAAACCCCATGAGAGAACGTACTGGCAGTTCGAGGGAGGTTGGATAGGGGTCCCGACATGGACCCTTAAACATGGTGTCCGATTCCCTCTTCACTCTTTCATCACCGAATTCCTAGGGTTTATGGGAATCGGGTTTTCTCAATTAGTTCCAAATTCCTACATCCACATAATCTGTTTTATTGCCCACTGCAGAGAACAGAACATAGTACCAGCCTTAGATCTATTTCTAAGCTATTTCAAGCTCATCAATTCGAAGGAAAAGGATTTCAAGGTTTTGACCCGATATGCCAATAGAAAGGTATGGATGACAACCCCATCCAGCAACAAAGGATGGCATTCGTCCTGGTTCTTCCTCCGAGGAACCGACACCGTACTACTACCACCGTGGGGGGAGCCGAGCAAAACGTCTCTAGGCTTCGACCACATCGAAGACGTCCGAGAAGCCGACCTCGAGAAGCTTCTGTCTACAATGTCGAACACCCTTTGGCCTATCAGTCTTCTCAATAATCCCGACTGGCTCTTCGATCACGGAAGTAAGTACTCGAACCATCCGAAGGTGTTAACCTTACTTTAATTTATCTGTTTTAACCCAGATCCATTTTATGCGCAGTAGTGCTCTTTCGTAGCTCTGAAGAGAACATTACGGATCAACCTCCGATCCCTCAAGGACAACCCCAAGAAGGACCCATCTTCATATCTTCCCCAACCCCTTCGAAAGAATCCGATCCTCCCGCCGAATCCGAAGACCGAGACCTTCTTCCTCCTCGGCAACTTCAGGGGAAGATCCCTTGGCTCAGGGAGCCAAACAAGCCTTACTGCTTACAAAGTCTGCGCCCGACACCACAAATACCGATCCCCCTTCGGAAGCCCCAAAAGAAAAAGACCCACAGAAATCCAAAAAGAGAAGTGTTTTCGAGATGTCCGAATCAGAACTCAGAAAACACATGAAGGCTAAAAAACCAAAACCTTCATTCCAGACAAATCCACCTATGTCGACTCAGACAGATGTTCGCCCACCGGCCGATCAACCCAAAATACCAACCCCCGAACCAACCCAACAAACATCCCCTGAGCCGAACAAAGAGAAAACACCAGACCAACCACCCCAACAAACACCAGGTCAAACCAGTAAGTCAGCTGGTAAACGACCGATAGGTGAACAATTCGAACCCCTGGAAGACCCCCTACCGGAAGGAGATCCCCTTCGTCAACCAAGTACCACCACCGGTGCATCCCAAGCTCTTCATACCTTCTTCCCAAGCGATTCCGACAATCAACTCCCCTTCACGACTTACAACACTTTCAATTTTTGAGCCGATAATGAGATCTTCCATGACTACACCGATCATGAGCTCATCTTTGCCACTGCAATTCACCAAGGCCGAGTAAGATCTACTTTCTTTTCAAATTACCTTAAGAGTTTTCATGGTTCTGATTACTTTGAATTTTTTCAGGCCTTAGCCACCTTCAGTCGTCTTCTTGGCCGAGAATCAAAACCATCAAACAGTGATTCAAGGGCAAAGAGAATGAAGTCCAAATACAAGGCCCTAAAGAAGAAGAATAAGCAGCTCACTCTGGATAACCTGAGCCTCAAAACATCCAATGAAAATTTACAACAACAATTCGAGGACGTAGTGGACATAAACAACTAGAGGACCGAAGAGATTACTCGGCTTCGGAATGAGAATTCCGAAACGTTGAAGAGCGTTCAGCAACAAACTGAAGAACTTGCTCACCTGAAGGAACAGAACAGTCAACTGTCCTCAAACATTTAATGTCAACAAAACGCCAATGAAATCCTGAGGGAACAGGCTCGCCTTGGGACCCCCGAGCTACGCTATCAAATCCTCGAGGAGTATAGATCTTCTCCCGAACTGCTAGAGGAGATAGTAAATAAATTCAGCAAAGGATTCCAAGCAGCCATAGCAAAGGCAACAAAAGCTGGTGTGGATCCCGCAGTATTCTCCGACTCTGATTATGATGCTCCCGAGGACAACAATTAACCACTGAAAGAGTACATATGTCTTTTATTTTTGAAATGTAAATCGTAACTACTATGAATGAAATTCAGAATTTTATAAATTCCTTGTGCGAACATACACCAAGTACTAAAATTCTCACGAAATCCCACAAGTATGAACAAAAACACAACAACCCAACTAATTATTGGAAATACTTCCTTAGTCTAGTTGCATGCCAAAAGTTCTTTAATTCGGACCCATACATATCCCGAAGACGATATGTTCCATATTTCACAACTTCAATTACTTCATATGGTCCTTTCCAATTGGGCATCAATTTGCCCGTGTTCAATGGTATAGATGTAATATCCCAGATAATTTCAAGATTTTAAATAATATCTTAATTGATTTTATTAAAGGTTAAGGTTTAAACCTAGAAGGTGAGAAGGAAGATGTATAGAAAATGGGTAAACATTTTTTTTTTAACATAAATTATTTGTTAGAAATTAAATATGAGAATATTTTAATGATGCAGGTAGATAATTTATTTAAGAATGAAATTCAATTGAGAAGTGAAGGTAAATATATTAATATTTATATATATACACCTATAGTTGAGTTTGTTAGTCAAACAAGATGATGTGTGAAGTAAATTAAATACTTAATAAAACTAATAAATTAATTAGTTTTAGTATGGATTAAAAAGAAAAGTCATGTAATATAATTAATTGAATTAATTATATAAGTTATGAATTAAGGTTATGAGTAACAAGTAGGGAAGTGGAATATTGCCTAGAAGGACAATATTAAGAAGTTAATTAATTAAGTAATTTACTTAATTAATAAGTTGTTATAGATGTAAGCCCAATATGGAGATATTTGCATGAAATGGGTAATTAAATAAGAGAGCCAATAAAAAGTAAGTTATGTAGCCCAAACCATTAAAAGTCAAATGATGGTCAATGGTTGGGAGAAGCATTTCAAGTATTGATTGAGTGTAGAGAATTAACTAGTGTCTAGTTAATTGAATAACCCTAGTTGGTTGACAAGAGAGATAGCATTAACCAATCATTGGTTAATTACTAGATAAATAAATGTGGGGTTAAGAATTAACCGTGGATGGGTTAATTAAGTAACCCAATGTGGTAGAATTAATTATAGCAAATCTAATTGGATTATATTATAAGTCCAATTGAGGTATTAAACTAGGTCAAATTAATTTAACCTAGTAGTCCATATAATTTAATTTGAACATGGATTTATGTAATAATTAACCAAGCACAATGCTTGTTTAATTAAATGTAACATAGGGTATTTAATATTAGCCCAATGTAGTAATTAAATTGAGCCCAAACAAATTTAATTGACGAGCCCAATAGAAATATTAAATTGATCCAATGTGGAGCCCAAATGGTAGTCAAAGTTATGGTCAATATATATACATTGGTATATATATATATATTGATACTTATATAATGATATAGGATATAAAAATAAAGCCAAATTGGTGTAATTTATTGGCAAATCCCGAATTTTGGAGGGGGCCCCACATGAAAATGTTGAGTGTGACTTTATTTTGCTTGTTTTACACTCTAAAAGTTGCTTCCAAGCAACCTTGATAGGAGTCATTCATCCTTGTCAATCATCTTGTCCATCCAAGCTATAGTAAGCATGAGTTTAAGCCTTAAATATCCAAGTGTTGGTTGATTAGTAGGAGCTAATGGAGATTAAGGAAGTACTATAAATATAGTGCTTCACCAATTCATTGTGTTGGTTAGCCATTTTACAAAAATTTCAATAGAGAAAAGAGAGAGAACTCTAGAGAAAAAGAAAAAGAAAGTTAGATCTTGTGAGCATTGATGGTTGGATGATCTTGGAGCAAGGTTTAAAGATGGAGGTCTCATCAAGAGGAAGCTATCTATGTAAGAAGATTGATCATCCAAGCCTTTTCAAAGTTCTAACAAAGAGGATAATCAACAAAAGGTATAAAACATTCTAGCTTGGTATTGTTCTTTGGGTACTATGTAATTTCTTTGGTAGAAAACTAATTTTCAAAATCTAAAAAGGTAGAAACATGCTAGATTGATATATCTAGGGTTACATGGGTTTAATATGAATTTTTGGGTGTATTTATGTGGAAAGATTTCATCAAAATCATCAAATAAGTTTTTACCGACGAAAACCAAGTAACCAAAATCATGGCAGCCACTCCCGAAATTTCTGGGCATGATCCGTAAGTCGGATTCATGATCCGTAAATTTCTGGTGTTATATGTGTGGGATATGAAGATTCTCCAAGTGGAATCACTTCGATCCGATTTAAAATGAGCAAGTTATGATTTTTCAACCAAAACACACCCACTGTTTTAGGGCTGTGCATAATAGTCCGGTTTAGAGCCAATTTCTGTGACCAAAACAAATCCAAATTTGATGTTTGATAACAGAAAAATGTAGTTCGGGAAGTTACGAATCCATCGATACTAAATAGGCCTCAATCGGACTTGTGGATTTCATTTTATTCAAGTTCCCGTCGAAGACCCCAAGTCTGAAAAAGCATAAAAGTAATCTGCCTATTTTTTTAAAAAAACCGACCGGTTCGGTTGTTTTCGGTTTTTAATGATTTTTAGGTAAGGCCGGTTCGGGCATTTTTAGGCCGGTTCTTGGGTTGGTTCCAAAAGAGAAAATGCTTATAATTTTATAAAGAAAATTATCAAAATTTAAAATCCGAATTGTTTTGTAATTTGGTATTTATTAGAATTAATGGTGGATTAAAGCTTACTAAATTGCTAATAATTATGGGAAAATTATTTTTAATTTCAGAAAAATAATATTTGACCTATTGGCATGCTAGTTAAGTGTTATAAAATAAAATTTGAAATTATTGGAGTGATTCACTATATATTAGCTATTTATTAGTGTATAAATAGGCTAATAATCTAATTAAATATTATTTAATAAATATTAAATAATATATGAAGTTATGTAATTAATTAATTATGATTTAATGAATATTAAATAATAATTAAATGATGTTAAGATGAATAAGTTAGTTATTTATTATTTAATTGCACTTAAATAATAAGTAAAGTTAAATAAATAATTAATTATTATTTAAATTAATATTAAATAATAATTAAAGAATATTAAAGTTAGAAAGCTAATTATTTATTATTTAATTAATATTAAATAATAAGTAAGGTTAATTAAGTAATTAATTATTATTTAATTAATATTAAATAATAATTAAAGGATAATTAAGGTTAATAAACTAATTATTTATTATTTAATTAATATTAAATAATAAGTAAGGTTAATTAATTAATTAATTATTATTTAATTAATATTAAATAATGAGTTCGGATAATTAGTTAATTAATTATTATTTAATTCATATTAAATAATAATTAAATGGTAATTAAGTGGAATAAATTATTACTTAATCGAAAGAAGATTATTAAGTAATTAAAATATATTGATAATATTATTGACTAACTATTAAATGATAATAGTTAAGAATTAAATCATTATTCAATAATTAATAATGATATGTAATTAATTTAAAATATTATTAAAGGATTAATAATATTATTTAGCATTTAATTAACTATTAAATAATAATAGTTAAGAGTTAAATCATTATTAAATAAATAATAATGATAAATAAAGATTTAGAATATTATTAAAAATTAATAATATTGTTTAACAAGTAATTAACTATTGGGTAATAATAGTTAAGGGTTGAATCGTTATTAAATAATTACTAATGATACGTGAGGATTTCAAATATTATTAAATGATTGATAATATTGATGAACAATTAAATTATTATTAAAATGATTGATAATAATGAAAAGTCAATTAAAATATTATTAAAGGGTAATAATATTAGCAAGCAATTAAATTATTATTAAAAGATTAATCATAATGATTAAGGTAAACTATTATTAAAAATAAATTAATAATAGTAATGATTATTTAAAGTGTTATTTAACAATTAAATAACATTATAAGTTATTACTAATTGATAGTAAAATTTAAAATATTATCCAAGGTGGGTAATATTATGATAAGTATCGAGATAAATGATGTGATTAAGTTAAACCAAGGGTATGGTCCATTAGTGATTAATTGGTGGATCGACCTAAATAAATATAGGGTCCAAGTTTTAATGCAGTGACATTAATAAATGTCAGAATTGCATAGTTTCGAACAAAAGATTTATGGTGTTGAATATGAAACACTGAGTCAAGTCAAAGAGAGACTAAAATATGAAATTAACCTTATTAAATAAAGGGGATGATAAGAAGAAATAAATATCTTTAAAATAAGATTTAGTATTGAGTCAAACTTTGACTGATATTGTGCACCGTTGATCTCACATACCGTGTAGGTGGTGCAAGGAACGTCAAAGATTAACGTAAGCTGGTTATACAAGTCCAGGCAAGTTTTTCAGAACGTGTTGCATTATGTGCATAATTTATAAGTTTGTTATTAAACTGTGATGTGCTCATACGTGGTTATGTGCAAAGATGTGTTAATGTGCTTTTGTGAAATAAGTTGATTTGAACTATTGATATGCGGTAGTTGATTTAAGACAATTGTTCTGCATTGAACTATATGTCATGATAGAGGCTAGGCATGAAGCATAGATTAAATGCGAGGCATGATATGCATGAGAAATGTATGTACTGCAAAGCATAAGATGCATGAAGCATGAAGCATGATTGAACTGTTTTTACGTGTTATGTGAAACTGTTAGACTTGCTGAGCCGTCATGCTCACCCTTGCTTAAAACAAAACATTACAGAGTAGCTTGCGGAAGCCGATTACTCCGGTAGAGGCAAAGATGAAGATTGACTAACGAGTCATCAAGATTGAAGCATAGGTGCTTTTGTAGTAAAACCTTGCGGTAGACTAATTCATTCACTTGTGTAAGTAGATATGAAGAGTTTATGTTTTGTTGTGCTATAGATTAGCAAACTTAAATTGTTAAGAGAACATTTACAGATTATTTGAATATCATTTTTCAGACGTTGTCCTTTATGAATAAGGATAATAGGATTGTGTGATTGAGTCATTATACATATGATCTCAAATTGATTGTAATAGAATGTCGTATCATGTATGATATGAAGACATACTAGGAATGTATAAAGATTGCGATTCTGGAATAGAAAGAGATGTTATATAATTGTAAATAAATGATTATTTAGCAATTATAATATTGTTGTAATTCATGAACAATAAGGAAAAGTAGTACTAGTGTTGAACCGGATCCGAGGTTAAAGGAACCCGGATTTGGGGTCGTCACAGTAGATGCTTCAACCTCCCGAATGACCAAATCTCCGATCTCAAAACGCCTAAGTTTAACCCTCTGATTATAATGTCTTGCAGTTTTTTGTTGATAAGATGCCAACTTCAGTATTACAGTATCCCGAGTTTCATCCAACAGATCCAAATTAAGTCGAAGTCCCTGATCATTATATAACTCATTGAAATTAATCACCCGAAAAGATGGAGAACCAACCTCTACCGGAATCAAGGCCTCAGTTCCATATGCGAGTCGAAAAGGAGAATCACCTGTTGTCGTTCTAGGAGTTGTCCGATAGGCCCACAAAACACTGGGAAGTTCTTCAGGCCATCTTCCCTTAGCATTATCAAGCTTTCTCTTGATCCCATTTAGTAAAGTCCTATTAGTCACTTCAACTTGTTCGTTCGCTTGAGGATGTGCAACTAAAACCCTTCGATGTTGAATTCCCAAGTCTCCCAGAAATTTCTCAAATTCAGCACCAAAGAACTGCAAACCATTATCAGACACCAGAACAATAGGAATCCCGAACCTAAAGACGATGTTATCTTTCAAAAAATGAATACAATCCTGCTCAGTGATCCGCCGAAGAGGTTTTGCTTCAACCCACTTTGTCATGTAGTCGATTGCAACAATCATATAACTGAACTGACCCCTGGCCTTCGGCATTGGTCCCACCAAATCAACCCCTCAAACGGCGAAGGGCACTGGAGATAGTACCGAAGATAATTCTTCGGGCGACCGATGCGCCACAGAGCTATACAATTGGCACTTCGGACACTTCTGCACAAATTCTTTCGCTTCCCGAAATATCGTCGGCCAATAATATCCTTGCCGAATCAACTTATATGCCAAGGACTTTGCCCCCATATGGTCTCCACAAATACCCTTGTGGACTTCCCGAAGAGCGTAAGAGGCCTCCGAGGGAACAAGACATTTTGCCATAGGACCCGAATAAGTTCGGCGGAACAGATCCCCATCAATCAGGCAGAAATAGGAACTTCTATATCTTATCTTCTTTGCCAAGATCTTATCAGTTGGCAACTTTCCTTCGGCCAAATAAAATAAGTACGGTGTTAACCAACAGTTGGACCTTTTAACACACTTCACTTCCCTTCTCACAATACTGGGTTCAATCAACTCCTCTACATATACCGGCCCCAACAATGACTCGCTCGGAGTAGTAGCAAGCTTGGATAATGCATCGGCCACAGTATTGTCATTCCGATCAATGTTTTGTAACGAGCATGAATCAAAGCAATGAAGGAAGTTCTTCACCTCGGACAAATATTTCGTCATACGATCCCCGCGAGCTTCGTACTCTCCTTGAATTTGTTTGATCACTAGCTGTGAATCACTAAGAATTATTAAGTTTTTCACCTCTAAACTACGAGCCAACCTCAGACACGCCAAAATAGCCTCATACTCTGCCTCATTGTTGGTTGCTTTAAATCTGAACCAGATAGCCTGTTGAACCTTAAATCCCTCAGGACTAGTTAAAATTACACTTGCCCCGATTGAATCTGCCGTAGACGATCCGTCCACGCATAAAGCCCAAGAAAAAGACGAGGTTGGTTGCCCCCCAGTGATCAATGCAACTCCCGACCCCGAACAGTTAACTGGGTCTTCCTCCGAAAACATGCATTCCACCACAAAGTCTGCCAAGGCCTGGCCTTTTATCGCCGTCCAAGGACGATAATCCAATGTAAACTGACTCAATTCTACAGCCCATGCTACCATTCTTCTTGATGAATCAGGCTTATGCAGAATTTTCTTCAATGGTTTATCGGTGTAAACAACTACCACCCGGCCCTAAAAATAGTGTCGTAGCTTTCTGCTAGCAATCACTAGGGAATATACACACTTCTCCAAGTTGGGGTACCTTGTTTCAGCATCTCTCAAAGCATGACTTACATAGTAAATCGGATTCTGTTTACCCCCTTCCTCCCGAATCAACACTGTTCCGACTGCCAGGGAGCTCACAGCTAAGTACAAATAAAGTAACTCCTTAGGTAAGGGTTTCTGCAGCAACGGAGCCGAAGACAGATATTTTTTAATACCTTGGAACGCATCCTCGCACTCTGAGGTCCAATGAAAGGACTTCTCGTTTTTAGGCCCCTTCAACGTATCAAAGAATGGTAAACACCTTTTTGCCGATCGGGACATGAACCTTCGAAGAGCCGCTATCCGACCTGTTAGTCTCTGTACATCCTTAAAGGTACTCGGTGATTTCATATCAATGACCGCCTTTATCTTCTCGGGGTTGGCCTCGATACCCCTCTTACTAACCAGGTATCCCAAAAACTTGCCCGCCCCGAGCCCAAAAATACATTTGGTAGGATTAAGCCGCATATGGTAATGGCGAACTGTTCGAAAATATTCCTCTAAATACTCCAAATGTCATGCAGCATCATACTCTTAACAATCATGTCATCAACATACACCTCCATATTTCGGTCGATCTGCTTTCGGAACACTTTATTCATCATTCTCTGATAAGTTGCTCCAGCATTAATGAGTCCGAATGTCATTCGATTGTAAGCATAAATAGCCCGATGGGTGATAAATGAGGTCTTGGGGATATCATCTTTCTCCATCAAAATCTGGTTGTATCCCAAAAATGCGTCCAAAAAGCTCAGTATGGCATTCCCTGAAGTTGCATCAATCAATTGGTCAATGTGTGGCAAAGGATAGAAATCCTTCGGGCAAGCTTTATTCAGGTCCGTATAGTCGATGCAGACTCTCCACTTCCCATTCTGTTTGCGGACCAATACAACATTAGCAAGCCACTCCGGGTACTCAATCTCCTCGATAATACCAGCATCCAATAGCTTTCCTACTTCTTTATCAATGATCTTCTGTCGTTCAGGAGCAAAGATCCGTCTCTTCTGGAAAACAGGTTTTTTCTCAGGATCAACGGATAACCTATGGACTGCCACGTTCTCTGCCATCCCCGGCATATCTCGAGGTGTCCAAGCAAAGATATCAGCATAAGTTCTGAGTAACTCCGTTAATCCTTTCTTCAAAGTATCTTTTAACCCGACTCCTATCTTGACCAACTTCTCCGTATTTCCAGGAATGAGTTCCACATCCTCGGTTTCTTCAGCAGGGGAAGCCAATGGGTCAGTAACTCCCTCGGTAAAAGGCTCGACATCCACTGTCAAAGTCTGTTTCATCTTGCTGATCCCGACCAGTAGTGCCGTGAGAGTGTGCCGAAAACACCTTCTCGCTATATCCAGATCACCTTTTACTTCCCCGACCCCGTGGGAGGTAGGAAACTTCATCTTAAAGTGGGCAATCGAGGTGACTGTCTGAAGAGTTGATAAAGTCGTTCTTTCCAGAATAGCATTATAAGCTGAGTCTACCTGCACTACAAATAACTTAACGTTGATCTTCACTTGTTTAGGAGCGTCCCCAAACACCATCGGTAATTCCACTGTCCCAATTACAGGCACGGCTTCATTCCCGAATCCGTACAAGGGTGATTCCTGTCCCACTTCCAGCCTGATTCCTTCCAAATCCATGCGTTGATAAGCATGACTGTACAACACGTTGACAGAAGACCCGTTATCGACCATTATCCTCTTCATATCCACAGGCCCTACTTGGGCGGTTATCACCAAGGCCCCTTCATGTGGTTCCACGGGATCAGCCGGGTGTCAGAAAACGAGATGACCGTCCCCTGATACAATCTTACTGGTTTGGTCGACTGTTCTGCTAAAGTCATTACAATTTCTGAAGTGGATCTCCGACGCTTTCCCGCCTGATTTCTGGGTAACCCTCCACTAATGACATCAATAACTGGCCTCGGCCGATTCGCACCAGCCTCATTCTGGTCACCCCTTTGTGGTCGTTCTCTTTGAGGAACTGTCCGCCCAGCGACATAGTGTAATAATCGGCCGCCCTGTACATTCTTCTCTATCAGCTCCTTCAAGTCGTGACATTTTTTTGCATCATGTCCTCTCGACTGATGATATTCACAAAATTGATTCGAGAATCCCCGATAACCCTTAATGGTTCGGGGTGGTTCGAACAGTTGTGTACCTCTTATTTCATTTAATATCTGGACCCTATCAGTATTTAGAGGAGTGTAGGTCTTTTGTTCAAATTTATTCTGGATGGGTGGCCGGTTTGCTTGATTACCTCCCCTCGGGCCAAGCCTATCCAGCACGTCAGATTTTCCTTCCTTTGGCTTATACTGATCAACCCCCTTCTGGTTCTTTGTCAAAGTTGCCATGGCTTCTTCAATCGCAATAAAATTTTCTGCTCGTTCATATGCATCAGTCAGGTCCTTCGGCGGTTTGAACATGATGTCCTTCATCAACTTCTTTGATTTACCGATGTCCAATCCTGTAGTGAAGAATCCCAACGCCTGGGTCATATCCAGGTTAATCACAGCCCCTGCAGCCTCCCTAAACCGTTGTACATATTGGTTTAGGATCTCATCTCCTTTCTGTTTGATTTGCATCAGCGATGCTGTTAATTTTCCCCTCTTCTTATTACTTCCGAAGCGGTCATGAAACCTATCGCATAACTCTTTCCATGAATTAATACTCCCCGATGGCAAAGACACGATCCACTGCTTCGCTGCCTTCTTTAAAGTGGTTAAGAAAATTTTGCACATCCCTGCATCAGAGTGGTTGTAGTACCCCATTATAATTTCATAGGAATTCGTATGGTCGTAGGGATCACCGGTACCATCAAAAGATTCCAACGGTGGCAACTTCATCTTCGGGTCAGCCTTTTCCATGTTAATAGTAGTTGAGAATGGAGACTTGGTGTCCACGGGCTTAGCTCCTGCCTTAACTTCAGCTAACTGTCGTTCCAGGTCTACCATTCTTTTTCTAAGCAAATCACCATCACTGACTTTCAGAGAGTCAAGTCCAACTCCTGAACCTTTTTTCGGACTTCGAACTTCCCGACAATCCAATGTATCTTCTAAATGTCTCCTCGAGCTTCGAGCTACACGATCGTCAGGCTGATACCCTGACCCCCTTCTTGGGCTCCGAGCTACATAATCGTCATGCTGATACCCTGACCCCCTTCTCGGGCTCCGAGCTACATGATCGTGGTTTTGGTTACGCCTCCACCTCGGGGATAGGGAGTGCGTCCACCCATCCGAGGAAGTCGACCTTCTATCCTGAGAAGTGGTTGGGCCCTTATCTGCCCGTCCCGAATGCGGATTTGGAGGGCCGTAGCTACCCCCGACTCTATCAACCAAAGGTGATGAGGGCGGATCGTTCACCCTTCCTCGACCCCCCTCATCCGAGGCGTCCTCACCCCCGATCCTTAAACTGTGTCCTGAGGTTTCTCATCCTCCTTCAACCCTTCCAAGAGAACGGCCCACTGTTCCTGCTGATGTCAGAGAGACCGAATAGCCCCTTCTACTGTTTGGATCATCTGCCTCTTAATAGAGTCCCCCTGATCGTAAGAATCCCTCTCATCGGCCTCACGCTCTCGGACAGAAGATTGACGGTTCGTACCCCTATCATGGACCAAGCCTGGAGAAATAGAGGGAAATAACTATCATCGGACTGAGTTGGAGTGTGGCACGGTCGAACCTCCTCTGTGAGCAGATGGACCCAACCTGTCCCTAACCGAACCCCGCGTCATAGAAGGTGCTGACGAACCAGTCTTCTCCACCCGATCACCTTGATGCTCCATAACCAATCTGCTGTTGTGCTAAACTCACGCAGTGATTTTAAAACAAAACCAAAAGCCCTCCTTCTAGCGTCAATGTTAACGCCAAATTTTATAACCCGTTGAAAATCACGAAACATCCAAGAAAATCAAACGTCAAACACCAATAAAACAGGAGAAAATATTATGAAAACACAAGAATTTACGTGGAAACCCAACAGGAAAAAAACCACGGGTGAAAGAATAATTTTACTACTATGATGGTGGTGTTTACAAACTTTCTCAAGTACAATAGAGAGCTTATTTGCTAAAAAATATTGGTTCTGAATCTACAAGTCGTAAGGGCGGTTTGATAATGATAATATCTTTTTCCACTCTCATGCAAGTCTCTATTTATATGAGTGTACAAGTATTGAAAAGAGTGTAGGGCCAAAAGCCTCAAACTGTGTATGGGCCAGCAACTAAAAATGTCCAAGTCCCAGGAGAGTCCACTACTTGGCTTATAAAAGAATTAAAATGTTAAAAGGAAAGTCCAGCCCAACAAAATAATAAAGGTCGGCCCAAACCTCAATCTGATATCCGGATCCCAACAATGAACATCTGATGTATGCCGATATACCAGAACAGCGATAACTGTCAAAATGGATCAATAAAACACACAAGAATACCAGAAAAGCGATAACAATATATACCAAGGCATTGTTTGGTATTAGTTTCATCAAAGCCCCTCACAAACAAACACTATGAAAGCCCAAGCCAAACAAAAGAATGGGAAAAAAAAACTGAGTTACGATCTGTAAAATTCATATTACGCTGGCGAATTTGCCTGATCATAAAGTAACAAACCATCTTGGTCATTGATATGTTAAGGAAATAATATGGTCATGCAAACCTCTTCCCTTTAGAACCCTGCTTGGCCAACGCTCCTTTTTCCGAACGAAGCCTTGCACTAGCCTTGGGTTTCTCCTTTCATCTATGCGTAGTCCACTATATTTTTCCCGATCAAACCATGCACTAGCAGCTGCCCGAATCCAAATTCTTAACATCAATGCATAATACAAATGATCACCCCAAATTGTAAACTTCTTTTACTTGCTTCTTGCTGCAGAAAGCAGAACACTAGCTCGCTAGCTCGGAAATCTAGGAAAAGGCTCAATTTCTGCAACAGAAGCTCACGGCTTCCATAAAGAGGCTTACTTGTTATAATCCAATCCTTATCCAGAAGTCCCGCTTTAGAACTATCAATCATCTCCTTGTGGAAAGTAGACACGATGCTATATATAGATTGAAATCCTCATAATGCATGTCAGCCATAAAATATGCTTTTGAGTACAGCGGGTTACCTTTCCTCTTTCTCACAGGGCCCACTGCTGGATCTCTTCTTCCTGAGCTCAGAGTTGCCCATTTGATAGCACCGGTGCCCATCAAATAATGTGGGGGCTGTAAGTTGGTCTTCTTCCCCATGCATGTTTCAACAGCTAATACGCAAGTTGATATAACAGCAGCATTGCTCCCAGATAGTTGAGCTATCCCAAACCGGTCCCTCTGCGTGAATGTCCGTACACTCAATGAAGCTACAATTCGAGCAAACCATGCACATAGCCGCACAATAGTTAGAAAACATTAGCATATTGACTCGGGAAAGAAAATCGAAGTCTGGTTCCATATTGGGGTTTTTTCATATCATTTTGGCCTTTTGTTTCATATCTAAAGATTGTGGAGACTATGTTCATCCAGAATTGTCACGTCTGATTTGATTATTAGGCATATGATTATTAGCTTAAAAAAATAAGGCAAGGACAAGTATACTGGTTGGAAAAAAATCAAATGCAGTTATGTAAAAAAAAATTAAAACCATTAATCCAAATAAATTCTCTTTTTGACAAGTATTTATATTCAAGGAGACACCAAGGGGGTGTGCCAATGTACAAATGGAGCCACAAAAGGCAAGAAATCACTTGCACATAGTTATCAAAGCATTAATGCGGGCGAGGCAGTGGTCGGATGCCTGGATGCCTTGTCGATAAGGCACCCGCCTAGTCCTCCACAAGGCGATAAGTCATTTACAATGTGTACTCAATTTATATATTTTTTTTAATTTGAGCTCTTAAAGCTGCCACACCAAGGAGAGGAGCAAGGAGAGAACAACCGTGGAAGGAGGAAGAAGAGGAGAGCTTGAAAATGTTGTCAATGATGACAGCTCCAGCAAGAAAAGCCAAAGTTAGCCAAAACCCTGGTCTGTGCTCTAGCTAAAAATAAACCCTAACATCTTCCTTCTTCATCCCATCAATTCCTCTCTTTGGCGTACGACTTGAAAGGAAGTTGTCCAAGACGTCGCCTGGGCAGCCCAAGGTAATGACTTAGAGGCCAAACTCTCGCCTTTAAACCTTTCGCTAAGCTGTGACCTTGCCTGGCCAGTGATCAACTGCTGGACGCCTAGTCATCGTCTAGGCGAACCTTTATAAGCGTGCTTGAGCCACCAAAACACAGATTAAATTATGGCCCTAGACTAGACTCCAACAAGAAGTCAAGAAAAGCAATAGTTGATACCGGATATATTTCCTTTTGCCAAAAATAAAGAAAACTCAAAAACATTTTCTCCCTCTGTTTCTAAATATAAGATCATTACTGAATTTTTAAAAATTAATTTAAAACATTTTCAAACTTAATATAGATTCATTCATTTTGATGTGGAACCATAAATCGTATGTTATTGGATTGGAAAATCCCAAAGGGTAGGTGAATTGGAATTTGTGAATTGGCAAAGGCCTCTAAGGAAAAGCCTCAATCTAAGGGATTCCAATCCCAACACCTATTCCAAGCCTATCCATGACCAAAAAAAAATGTTTAGAAAGGAGTATTCTCAAACCTTCATAATTCCACTCTACAGTATACAAGAAAATTTTATATATCCATAAGGAAATATAGGAAAATCATATATTAATTGTCTTTGGCTTTTTAATAGTTCAATATGCTACTAACTACAAATGGTAGACTACCTCCTATATATAATATAACTATTACACAACTTTCAGTCGGGAAATGTCAAAAAAATTAAAGGAAAAAAAAAATAAAAAAAAAACTATAGATCGCCAATTAATGACTCAGCACTTAACTTTAATCACATAAATGTACCTAAATTACAACCACAGGGCCACAAATAGATCTTGTATCAAATTTTTACTCTCAAAACCTAAAAAGTAAAACGTTCAACAACATATAAAACCTAAACCTACTATGAAATATAACTTCTTCAGCATAAATGCATAATAGCCTACTCTACGATCTTGTAAAGGATTAAAATCAACACTGTAGTAGAGCATGACTATCTATTTGTGAATTCAACATATCCAACATCCAAGAGACATCCTTGAAGCTTATAATTTCAAATATTGTCTCTTTACATTGCTTTCAGGCCTTCTTCATTCTCATTTTTTTTGTACCAGTCTTTAAGTATTCAGTATTATGACAACAATCTTAATAATGAAATGATAATATAAACAAGAAATGTTAATGCAATGAAACAAAGAAACTAGCATTCCAGAAGCTAAATTATAAGGAACTTATGCTACGTTAGATTGAAAGAATGAAAGTAAAGGAATAGAATAGAGAAGGGAATGATTCACTACATTTCAGCTGAAATGAGTCATTTCATACCCTCTCCTAAGGAATAAAATTCATATATTTGGGAGAAATTGAATGAGAATAGTCCATTCCATTCCGATGGAGCAACCAAACACAATTTTTTTTTATTCCATATGAATGAGTCATTCAATTCCCACTTTCATTCCTTCAATCCAAATCTAGCATTAGTCCGAGGAATCCTATACTTGGATATCATAAAATGCTTGCTAGAGTTTAGATTCTGCTACTTGTTCTGTGGCCAAGGTTAACTGATGGGATACTTGGAAGGCCTCGTTAGAACAACTCTCAAAACCTTCACCCAGCTTCAACATAAACTGTTCCAGAGGTTTCAGGCATATAGCTAGAACTCTTCTATAGGTTTCACCACTTTCCTCAAAGAAGGCTGCTCGTGGCCAAGTATCAGCATTACTCTCAGAAACCATACATAGGTCAAGATATGCAAGATACAGCAATAAAGATTTTTCTTTGCTCTCCTCCAGCACGGCAAGAAGAGGTTCAGTACTTGTTTTTGTTTCTGCTGCTGCCGATCCTTTTGGGCCGGGGGTGCAAACGTGAACCCCTTTGCATGTAACACCTACATAACCACATTGATGTTCATTGACATTACATCAAAACAACTACCTATGTAGGATAGCTCCCTAGCTACAAGATATGGCTATCGACAAAGAAAGTCATGGCAGAAGAAGTCATTAAAAAACTGACCTGATGTAGATGATGACTTAGTTCCCAACATAGAAAAACAATAAATATATATTCCAATATAAAAGATGATCTGCTCAGCAATGAATTTTCCCATTGTAACCTGACTTTTGCACTCATTAGGGAGAAAAAATGCAAGCACGTCTGAAAAGAGGTATTCAGCACATGAAAACTTCAAAGCTTGTCTAACAGCTAAAGGAATCCCCATCTTGAAGCTGAAGAATGGTGGACGCTGTTAAAATTAACAACTGTGATCAGCAACCGTGGACATATGAGGAAGACGCCAGAATATATATATCACAACAGGAAAACTTTTCCTTTCTCAACTCCAATAAAAATAATAATGTCCAAAATACAATCTTCCTCGACAAAGTGATCATTTATCTCCTTATCTTCTTGTTAAAGCCTAATTTTTTTGTACGCTAGCCCATATTACAAAAAAACTAACAACATGTGAAATCAGTAGGCCAAATTAAGCTTAAAAAATTGAGGGTTTGACTGCTAAAAAATAATAATAAAGTAAATTATATTGTACCGTTGATCTTCACTAATAATTGTTCAGCACTTTTGTCATGCAAACTTACGATATGGACACGGACTAGCGCCAAAATCGAGTTTCAAATATAAATTGATATGGGTCTGCACCTTCGCCTGACTCAAAATAATGTTATCCCAACACTTCTATTTTTTCATCAATTATTTATGCTTTTCATATTTTTCTTATAATATTTTATTGAACTTATCTACTTTTTTTTCCATCAAGTTGCAAGGAGTCGATAATCAGAGTTACGAAAAACAAACTGAAAAAATTGCTATTGATTCTCCTACATCTACTGTGTTTTTTCTAAAGCTTTTTTTTGGGGGGGGGGGGGGGGGGGGTGGATTGGGGAGCTGGGTTTTGAGGGTTTAATTAGATCGTACATTACATGACTTGTTAAAGCTATTAGAGTTTCCTTAAATCCTCATACGGTTAAAAAAGAATTTGCCTACCATCAATGTCAATGTACTGTAGTACTACTGGTTACCTTCCCTTCCCTTCCCTTCACGTGCGCATAATTTCACGTTCTCATTCTCTTGAATTTTCCACATCATTGAAAATCTTGGATTCTCATTTGATATTGTGAAGATGATATCTATGGATACTTATGAATCGAATTCGAGTTCAACCAAACCCTTCATCCCAATTCCCAAGCTAACTGCATCCCTCTGACCTGATCATTTAGGTTGAGAACCATTTAGTAATCAAATTACATGCATCTTATTGGTTTAATTAGTTAACTAATTTTTATGTTATGGGTTGGTTTAGTTTTGGACCCACATTATTAATTAGAAATGTGAGCTGAAACTAGTTGAACTAGTTTTGACCCATATTAGTCAACACATTTCAATTTGTTTAGTTTTCAACTTAATTAACTAGTTTTGATCCGTATGGACTTCAAATCAGTTTTGTCCCACCCCCAATGTTTGTAATCTCGGATTGAACTGGCGGTCTAACAACGGTTCAACCAAAACTGGTTGGCACGTTGATCTGATTTAATTCAAACAATCAGTTTTTAACGTTTCGATCAAAATTCGGTTGACTGTAGGTCCCATTGGTAAAATCGATTAATTGACCAAATTTTAAAGTTTTTTTTTTGTACAAAAATATTTTTATTTTTAAAATTAAATATTTTTACTAATATTATAATATTATTTCATTATATTTTAGTTTATAAAAAATTAGATGTTTTAAAATTTTATTAATTATTAATAATATCTTTTTTTATGTATATATGACGTTACCAGTTCAATAACGGTTCTACCATTAATTGGACCAGTGACCCATTCACCCGGTATTCTTTTCGGTCGGAATTTACAAACATTGCCCACGGCTCATAATTTTGTCACATGGCGTACTCATGTTTATAGAACAAGAACAAAGCTTAGCTCGGTTAAAAAAATCTTACTGTAACAAGGCAAAACATTTTTCTTTTTTTTTTCTTTCATATTCTTCGGAAAACTGGTTTCTTTTTATGACGCAAAAATTAATAAAGAACCCTAATTTAGTTGGTAGCTATATAAAAAAAGATTACGTGATAGTAGAAATAGTAATCGTAACTTATATTATTTCACAAAGGAAAGATCGGATAAAGAAAATTCTTAGATATTAATTGAATTCATACCTTTTGGCATCGTATTTTTTCCTAAAAACATAATATATATATATATATATATATATATATATAAAGGTTTTATTCCCTAACAACAAGGAAAAGAAACGAAAAAGGTTATGCTTCTAATAATTTTTTTTTAATTCTTAATTTAGTCACATCAATGTTAAAAAATTTAGTTTCAGACTTGGCTTTAAAAATTAAATTGAGATTCTTTTTGTATAACAAAGAGTAATATTTTTACAAGTTTTTTATTTTCACAATTCTATCTTTTATGAACTTGAAAATTCTTTTGTTCCATAAAAAAAGTCTATTATAAATACAATATCTATCATTACTATATTTTTAAGATAGACTTTAATATTCATAATTATATTAATAAAACTGTAAATTATTCTAAATTAATATTTAAAAATAGTATTAATTTTAATATTGAAACAGAGAGTATTACTTTTTTTGCAACCATATTAGGAGGTATGTTTCAAGAAATCTGTTTCAAAAAATAAAGAATTTTGATAATACATTTATAGGAAGCTACAATCTTATTTGGAGGAATCATTGCCTTTGTTGAGCGGCGGGCTTTTATTGGGTTAATAAAATAGTATATTTGGCAAATATAAGTCGATGTGGATTGGATTCATAACAATTTAGATCGGTCCCATTTCACATAATTCATATTAAATATGAATCAAATAATTTTAATTCTTAACGGAGTCATAACTATTTTATGTAACCCAAACTCATTTTTTGCTCGACTTGCTCTAACCCAAGGCATTAGTCATGGGTCAAATGGTCAAATAACACGTTTAGACGAGGTATATTTAAGTCAAGCACTTGGTATACATGTCTGAGATTTGATAAAATAACCCATTTAATTCTTGTACATTTTCTTTAATTTTATTTTAATTCTTATATAATTTTTATTTAAAAATTGTCTATGTACTACGTGAACAATATTGTCCTTTGTAAGTGCAAGCGAAAAATAATAATATTTGTATAAAAGTGAAAAACTAAATGTCAACATGAAATTTTGAGTTGTTTTTTAAAGAGAATGAGCTCTACTATTGCCGAATGGGGACTTGTTGGTGGCCGGAAGTTTCTTGCGGCGGCTCCGGCGTTCCTATTCTTTACTGGTTCTCTCCTTGGTAAGACTATTAAGCTTTACTGATGTTGTCTTTTTGATAAGTTTGACTTGATTAAGCTTGACTACTAGTGTGTTGCCAGTCAGGGCCGGCCCTGAGGGGGTGCCGAAGGGGCGACCGCTCAGGGCCCCCAAATTTAGAAGGCCCACAAATTTTTTTTTTTTTTTTTTTTTTACTAAAATACGAAATTTTTTTATGTATATGTATACTTTAAAAAGAAGATATTGTTATTTTAATTAATGATGAATTTTGATATAAATTGTGCTTTATATATTAGTGTTCATAAAAAAAAATTATATGCGAGAGAGGGCCCCTATTTTTTTTTTTGCACAGGGTCTCTAAACTCTCAGGACCGGCCCTGTTGCCAGTATACAAATCAGTTGCATCATTTTTCTATTTTATCTGTTTAAACTGTCTTATAAATTTGACGCAATGCATTGTATATAATACAATTATGTAATTCATGCAGTCAGCTAGAAATGATGCTAAGCTAGAAATATCATATTTCTTAATTTATAATATAATATTTGATTTTTATCTTTGTTAAATAAAATATTTGATTTTTATCTTTGTTATTTGTTAATTTGCTAATTTTACTAATTTGCAAAATTTTAAAATTTAAATTAGTTTATTTTAATTTTTAAAATAACAATTTTGTACTTACCAATACTTTAGTAATAGTTTTTTAAGAAGTTTGCCGTATAATTATTGCATCACTCAAAATCAAATAAATTACATCGTATTAATTTAAATTTTAAGAAAAATACTCTCTTTCTGTGAACGAAAAGGAAAGGGAGTATGTGTTTGGAATGTTAAATTATTGTATATGCTTAATTTTGATATATATATTTTTGCAAATTAACTTTTGGATCCCAACTCTCCAATTTAATGGAGCCTGTTGATGTTCTAATTCTAATCATATCAATCCATCAATATCAATGCAAAAGTTCTGATAACACCACCCATTGTTCTGGGTGATCCTGAAAACTCCCGTCACATTTTAATTTACCCTTTCCAAGTGTTTCGCATAGACTTTGAGATGTGTCGAAAAATATCTCATATGACTTTAAATAAATATTTAGTTACTGAATATTTGGTGCGTTTATAGCATTTGAAAGTTCAAATAAATTTAAAAATTTTGTTCGTATAACAGCAATTTATTTTAAATACAACTTATTTAACTCTCAAAACGCTACAAACGCTATCATTGTAAACGCCAGTACTCAAACAAATCCTAAAAATCGAATTTTAATATTGTATTTCGGTACCAAAGGATTATATTTCTTTGCCCCTTTTAAGAGCTGAGGAACTTTTACCAGTCAGATATTTGAGTAATTAACATTTTGTATTTTGAATGATATTTTCACTTAAAAAATAGAGAAATAGTTAGTCCACGTTTTTTTCAATACGTCCACTCGGAACAGTGACAGTTGATAAACAAAATATGGTAGCTTAGTGGCGCACCGACTACTTTAGTCGGCAGACTTGGGAATTTCCAAGTCTTTTTTTTTGGAAAGAATTATAAACAGATATGCAAAATAAAAAATTATTTATCAACAAAAAGAGAAGAATAAGGAATGATCAACAAATGCAACAAACGCTTTAATAATAAAGCAGTATGTTTATAGCATATGTATATTATGTAATGTTTATTATTAAAAGGAGAGCAAAAATGTTAAATTTTTGTGGCGGAAAGTTGACATTTAGTTTCATATATATAAGACTGAAAAAGTCAACTTTCATATTGAAATTAATCATCCATTTTATTTTATTTCTAGAGCAACTATAGATTGGATCTTGATTTCAAACGATTCAAAGTGGACAGTTTATAAAAATAAATTGAATTTATATAACAAAGAATTGTATTTCAGATAATATTTGTTATACAAGTATTATATAATCGCAACTCTTTGCCGCAACTTCTTTACATAAACTACAAAATGAACTGCTCATTTTAAATCGGCTGGATTCAGAATCCCTATACATCTGTGGCGCAAGGTAAAGGAGATTACACATGTAGGAGCATAATATTACACTTCAAAAACTCATTTGGCATGGGCGAATGTGTGAGCAGGGTCTGCATTTTATGGCTGGTTAGCATATGCACACTTGGGAAGGATCTCATGCATCCCATCTTCCATAACCACTTTCATACGGACGTACGCCATCCTTGGCTTCGCCAACGGCTTTGCGCGATCCAGTATCGGCATTTGCTGCCTCCAGTATCGGCATTTGCTGCCTCGTACTCTCGACAGAAGCCGTTGGGCCCAAATGGCGCGGCCAAGCCGGCTTCCTTTCCCTCCCCTTAATTGCTTTATCCAACCTGAGCCTAATGGAGAAACATGTACAAAATCTTATCCATTCCCCCTCTGGTCTATTCCATACTAATAATCCCTATTGTTTCGGAGTCCCCTCGTTGGCTCCTTATCAAGGGAAGAAGCAAAGAAGAGCTTGAAATATTAAAACGTTAAGCGAGGCTCAATGGCAAGAAGTTGCCTGCAAATCTCTGTTTATCAGAGCCATCCTGTGGGAAAATGGGAGGCCAGGCCAAAATGAACCTATGGGCTACAAATTGGGCTGCTAAGAGAATGATTACTCTGATGATAGCTGGACTTGGAGTAGAGGCAGTTTACTACGGAGTTCAACTCAATGTGGAATACCTAAACTTCAACCTTTACTTCACAGTCGCTCAATGCAAATGTTGGAACTTCCAGCTGTTTTTATAGGGAGTGTACTCTTGAGCTTCACAAATCATCGTTTGCTTTTCTCTTGGTCATCTTACATTGCTGGGATTTCGTCGATCATCTGCATTGTTTTCTCTAGGGGAGGGCGAAAAAGTGGAATGCATCGAAAGGGAGCCCGCCTCAGTTGAGTATTGAAGGGGTAGGGTTCATGGCTGCTACAACGGCATTTGATGTGCTGTATATTTACTGTGTGGAGCCTTTCCCAACTAATGTAAGGAACTTTGCTGAGTCTATGTTGCGACAAGTAGTGATGTTAGGCTCCTCTGTTTGTTGTTCTTGGCAGGTTGAGCCCAGCTCTTTCGTTTCTTGTTTTTGCAATTCTTTCGATTTGTAGTGGATTGTTGAGCCTGTAGCTTCCTGAGACTAAGAATGCGCCATTGTATGAGACCTTGGAGCAGCAAGAGAAAAACGAGAAACTGAATTCTCTTGCCATGGAGTCGGCATTAGAACTGGGAAGTAAATGAAGAAATTGTAAATATTCTGTTGTTTTATGCATCTTACTTTTCCCAAGTACAGATGTGTAAAAAGTCACAACTTGTACAATGGTAGTGTTTGATGTTATCTTTAAGCAATGATATTTTACACAACTTTTTATCTGATGCAATTCTTCTCTTCCATCCTTTTTTCTAGGAGAAATCTCCAAATTTTGGAAATTGACTTTGACTTGGGGAAATCCTATTCGAGTCCTTCCCAAATGGGTGTGAAATTTTGTCAATTCCTCACATTAATTATCATTCTTACTAACAATGGTAGACAATCCAGAGTCACTACTGCATTCTACCTATTTGAAGTTGCAGAATTCAATTATTCCCCCAAAAAACAGAAACGAAAAATGTTATCTGACAACAGTAAATGTAAAACTATAGTTTTACAAGCTCTTAGCATAGGAAGCAAGCCTTGGGGAAGGAAAAATAAGTATAGAGTGAAACATAAAAGAAGAAAATTTCTACAAACTTCGCAATCATCAAATTAAATCTGATGTTAACCTCGGGATCAACGTAACTTCACATTCTAACCATCCCAATCCTTTAAATCCTCCTTCAATTGCTTCAACTTATATTAAAATGACCAAATTTGGCCACCCCTCTACAAAGTATGCATGCTACTAACCCTGCACCATCTCCTTGAACCCCTTCCTCTTTCAACCACATTTTTGAAACGAAATGAAATCTTCCCCTTACATAAACCACCACTGCCCATGATCATCGGAAGATATTAGGAATCTGTCAATGCGGGGCATGGACAGAGACTCACCCCTTCTCATCAACATAAAAAATCAGCTTGTCAATGGCAAGTCGATCATTCCCAATTCATTGTTGAAGCCCGAGAAGTCCTCTTGGCTCTAGTCTCTAGTCTCTTTAGAGCAACCTATTCTTTCAACCAAAAATATAACCATTTTAAAACAACCCCAATGCACCGCATTATCTCCCACAGCCCGTGAACTCCAGCGAACTCCTCCCATATCTCCCACCACTTCAAATCATCAAGACCATAAACACTTGAGAAGCTCCACATCAAGCCCTCCGCCACAAATTTAGACAAGCAAGAGACCGAGAAAAGCCCACCTAAATTTCAAACAGCTCCACTATATAATAACTACTATCATGTCCGGTGTCTCCAAAACCACCTGCTTCACCCATCTACTGCCCCATATGCTCCCCTCCCTCACTAGCATAGGAAATTGGATTCAAACAAACACACCAGAAAAGTGTTTGCCCTCCTGAACATCTCTTTAACAACATGAGAGTTATCCAGGCCCCCTCACATCCCGTAATAATAACTAGTCTAATCAGGAAACTAAGGCAAGAGCATCACACCCCTTCTTCCCTCAAATTTTCCTCTTCTACCATCACTCATCAACCATTCCAAATTCTTAAGCTCTTTTTTAAACCTAGTCTAAGACTATAAGTAGGAACCCCTACCCCCCTTCTTTTCTCCTTCCCTTTCTCTTTATGCCCCCTTTCTCCATGTACCATCAATTGCCAAGAACAAGTGGTACCTTCGTTAACATGGCCCTAAAAGGAACACCCAAAAAACTACTACAAACTTCTGCATTCCAGTCGCTTCTCTAATTCTTTCTCCATCTACCCAACTCAAAGACCCTCATCCTCCAATGATCAATCAAGTCAAAAGAACACTCCTCCAAGCCAAAAGTTAGGCTCGCATTCAACAATACCCAAGGCTTTCGCATAGACCTCCCCATTAAAAACACCACCCATTTCCCAAACGCAGACATGAGATAAAGCCGAATAACAGTGCACATAACTACCCATAGTCCTCCCCATCAAAAACACCACCAATTTCCAACCTGCCAAGCACACTGCCAGCACTATCTGAATTACCCTTCATCACTTAGTAGGATTCACCCCTGCCCAAACACCGACCACAAAAGCTTAGAATTGGGCAAAAAAATACCCAAGATATTTGCATTCTGCAGCAATACTGAACCCCCTACTTACCAAACACGGCTGACCCACTTAGTCATCAACGCAGCCAACTATGTCACCATGCTATAGGCCCCAAACTACATCCTCCACAACTGCTATCAGTTAGTCGGAGGACTGTATATTAGCCTCCGCTTTCACCACAACCAAAAACTCCAGTGTGATCTGCCGTAAAAGTCCCAAAGAGATTCTGGTCTCTATTTCTGGGCCACAACAACCCTTCCTGCAACAGAAATTCCTTCTGCCATGACCGTCCTCAGGGCAGATAACTTGCTCTTGATTATCCAGACCCAAACATAAGTGGATATCACCAAAGAGAAAGGAAAAGTGGATGTTCAATAATCATTCATGTGTTCCGGTAACAAGTAACCTTGGCCTTGTATAGAGAGCATGTCTAAAAAGAATAAACATAACCCAACTCAAAAACTAAGACCTCTAAACATAACAAAAGTCTGAGAAGATAAAACATAACTAAACCAATACATAAGATATCTAACTATGATTCTTATCATATTGTATCTCAATCAAATGTAAATTCCAATTATATATTCACAAAACCCAAAATATTCCCTTTCGTAAATGGGCATTTATCAGTACTTTGTTAATCTTCAATCACACCACATAATCTCATGGACAAGACAAAGCATTATTAAGTATTGTAAATGTGATCTTACAACAACAAAATTTCCCTGAAAGAACATCAGATAAAAATTTGAACACCACCCTACAACAAAAGAATCAAATAATAAAAACCTTCATCAATCCATCGATACTACATTATACATCCTCATCATATAGTTCTAATAATATGATGTAAATCTAAATTATATAATCATAAATCCCAACTTTCTGCCATTTATTCATTAGTGGTTAAGATTTGCTCAATTTCCACATGTATTTGCAGGATATAATCAATGTCTCACTACAACAACAAAAATGGTACTCAGAAAACCTCAATCAATCATTTAATACTATACCTTATCCTCAAATCAAAAGCAATATATATCATAAATCCAAAATTGGAAAAAACTACCCATTAATCCACAGCTAGCGATTCTCGCTCCTCGCCAGCTTCAGCAGCAATAAGCTTCTTATTCTTCTCAATTGCGGCAGCCACTTCTTGTGGCATATACTTCTCATCATGCTTGGCCAACACCTCCGTCGCAGAGAAATAACACTCCCCACTCCTAGCTTTCCCTGATACACTTTTTGCCGAATTATCCTTTTTAATCTCATCAGAAAAGGGTTTAACAAAACCCTCAACAACAACCGAATGCCCTTCGCGAAATAAATCAGGTAAAGATCCCTGATACCTAACTAACATATCTGTGATTAGATCAGTGATTACGAATTCCATTTCTGCGGAAGAAGCAGGTTGATTTACGCTTCCCTCGAGCACTAAACCACCGAGTCGGAACTTGGTTTTGGTCGGATTTTCGGAGTATTTGGACAGGGCATCAGTTGGGGTTACGTAAAAGACTAACTGATCTTGAAATTGGTTTAGGACTATGACTATGAACCCTGCTATACAGCTGAAGGTTAGAGCGTAGGTCCATAGGCGGCGGTTCTGGAGTTGCCGGGCACGGGCGCCGATGTCGACCTTGTTCGGCCGTGTTGGGTGGCGCCGGGCGGTGGAGAAGAATTGGAGGTTTATTAAGTGGAGATCTAAGGGGTGGGATTGAAGGAGAGAGATTGGAGATGGAGAATTAAAGATCGCGGGGCGGTGGTAGTGGTGGACGGCGGCGGTGGTGGTGGTGCGGAGGAGGCGAGACACGAGTCTAGAGGCCATTTTAGGAGAATTTTTGGGGAAGAGAGAGAAAATGAATTTGGGTATTTTTTTATTTTTTTATTTTATTGGATTGAAAAGAAAAAGAACGATTTGTATGGCGGCCATAACAGAAGTAGGGGCATGGGAGGAAGAAGACTCTAGAAAAGTAAGACTATTGAGTAATTTATGGTGGGAAAAATATTTTACAAAATTAGACCGTAAAAATAAGAAAATTAGGACATAGGAGATGGCTTGTAAGATAAGAAAAGGTTGGAGATTTTAATAGGGTTAACATAATTAAGTTATAATTTAAAATAATTTGTAAATTATGATTTATAAATAAAAATATTTAATATTATTTTAATTTATAAACTAAAAATTAAGTTAAAATAAATTGCGAGTGTATTTAACTAAAATGACTTGCAAATTAAAATAAATTATAAATATTAGTAAAATACGGACAAAACAATTTTTATATTTAATCAAATCTATTTATTTTAAAATAATTTATAAGTCAATTTTTGTGAAGTAAAAAATTATTAGTTATCAAAAAATTGCTTATAAGTTAATTTATAAATTAAATAATAAATTACAAATGAATACTTAAATAGTAAAAAAAATATTTATAAATTAATTTGACCAAATTATAAGTCACCGAGAACAGGTCATTCAAAGAAGATTGCTAAATAAATTAGCATATTCAATGCAAATATTTTTTAAATAAATGAATTAATATAAATAATATACCTTGGTGTTCGCACTTCATCAAGGTGCTATTAACTTGTTTTGTTCGAGTGGATTAAATTTATCTAAAAATAATTAGGTTTTTCTTTCCATAAATATCTGTGATTTTCGTGTTGTTATTTTTAGTTGAAAAAAGTTTATATAAAACTACTAATAATTTAAATAGGATTTTTACTCAATAGGAAAGACAATTTTGGATTTGTTCATGGAATATAGAAAAACGTTAAAAAAATATATCTTTGAACCCCAAATTTGTCCAATTTTAAAACAAAATCTATTTTCTTTGGAAAATAATATCTACAATCTAAATTTTTCCACTACACGATTAAAAATTATATAAATTTTATTCTACTATATCTTTGACCAAAGGTAATAGTTTAATAGTAAAGATATATGTACCGTATAAAATCACATATTCGAGTTTATTGAAAGGGATATCTCTCTTAGGACGTTTAGTTCCTTTCTTGACCCCTTTTTTAAACTCTCCTAAACCCTTAGGATTGAAATATATCCCTAAATTCACTATATTACAAATAGCCTAAGTTCTAAAAAAAACATTAAAGACTACTCCACAACGAGTAGAAGAACGATTTCAGAGGAGTACATTGCCTATCCATCAAAAGCTAAAGCTGAAGCAACAAAAATCAAAAATAATGCAAGTTTTGATATTATGATCAAAAGAATGTTAGTTACAAAATTCCATAATTCATATGGACCGTAATAGGTTTGTAGAAATTAATCTTCACTAACAAATGCACATTAAATGATTCCATTAGTTGAAATTATAATTATAGAAATGGAATCCTCACCGAAAGACTGCCGTAGATTGCATTGCAGAGACACAAAACCACTTCAAAACTGGTGCAGAGTCGAATAAATTGGATGTCATTAGCTTTGCAGCTCTAAATCTCGATAATGGTGCCATTTCTTATATCTTTGATGCCCTACCAGCACGGGTCTAAAGCTTCAAATCCTCTGTAACAAAATTTATCTGTATCTCTGTTGCAAGACATATGGCGACGATTTTTAGGGTCTATGACGACAGTTTGTCTTATCGCCATAGCTGTCACCATAGAGTAGGCCTATGGTGAGGGGATAAACTGTCGCCATAGACTCTAAAAATCGTTGCTATATGCCTCGCAACAAAGATATAGGGAAATTTTGTTACAGAGGATTTGGTCCCCGCGTCTAAGACAAGTTGCAGATGTGCATTCCAAACAGTAGCATCCTTTTAAGTCGCTCGTGCAACCGGTACAACCTCTGGAAAAAAGGTGAACGCATATGTTAAGAATGAAAATAATAACAAGTGCATCGGCAATAGCTTCTACCTACATAACAGAATCATGGCGTCTAAAGCAATGCTCGACAAAAATGGTGGAGAGATGGAGCTATCAAGCCAAAATGGTTTAGCATTTTTAGCACATTAGAGCTTAAATTTTTGTTAAAACATAGTTAGGTGATAATATGTTAAGACCAAACCCAAAACTACCAAAAAGTCTTTCTTCTGGAGAAAAATATACCAAATCTTTTATCAATTATTTTCGACAATTGTTCTTATTCAAATATGTACATCACCCCTTCCCTCGCTGTCTTAGCATATAAACTCCCTATGCTTATATCAGGGCCGGCACTACCTTGTAAGAAAAAAAAAGTCTGCACTTTAGGTTCCATTTCAAGGAAGGTCCCAAATTTTTGAACATCATAAATAATTCATATAAAAATGTCTTATAAAAATATAAGCCAAATAATTTTTTAGGGCCCATAATCCAATTCAAATATTAAATATGTAAAAAAAATAACAGTATAAAAAAAAGCCTCATTTAAATAAAAATTATTAATACTCCCTCCGTCTCAAAATAAAAGTTATCCATTGATTTTTGTAGTCAAATTGATCATTTTTAAAATTAATAATTAAACATATATATTTAGATTTTTAAAAAAATAAACATTGAAATTAGTACTAAATTTTATATAATTTATAATGTTTATAGGCTTTTTACATATATATTAAATAATAATAAGATATATTTATTTAAAAAATAATCAATTTGACCATAAAAGTCGATGAAAGATGTACTAAACATAGAAAACCTCATTAAAAATATTGCTTTAGGTCTCAAATTATCTTAAGCCACCCTCGGCTTATATCCTATATCATCAAAAAGTTGGCCGTCTTTGTGTTGGGAATTGTTTACGCGACACTCGTCTGTATTTGGCTAATTAAGTATGTTGAAAACAAAATTCTGGATTATGAAATCCAGCAATCGATCTTTTCAACAAAACATATGCGCCTGCTGGTGTGGATATCTTCTGGCTAAATTCCTACTGAATTTATGTGATAATATGAATTTTTCAAGGGTCCAATCCATTGGCATGGGACTTTTAAAACGGGTGCCATAAAACAAATACTGTGCACTCCAAACCACCCAAATAATATGGATATCTTGGGGCAATTGTGAAGCTTTTGAAAGATAGAAACGAGTAGTTTCCCAGATAGATTATTCACGTTGTTGATTTTGATAAATTCCTAAAGATGGACTATATGTATTGGCCCCAGAAAATTTTTATGGTATTTTTATGGATTTCTCCCTTAATAAGGAGAAAAAATATAACTTAGAGGAAGGTAGGTTGCAGTCTGCACAGTTCCGATGTCACATAGAGTTGTGAACTGCAAATGTAGCATTTAGCAAATGAGCTATTCGTGAGAACTTCTTGTTTCCTGCTCTCTTCAGGTGTGACTTCACCCTTGTAGGAAGAAGGCGGTAGAGAAAGGCGCTTGTCGAATACGAATAGATTCCAAATCCAATTTACTGGACCTTCTCACGCAAGATAATGAGAAATACCTCCCTTCAAAGCGTACAACTTTTTGAAGCCCCTTTGTCTGCCACATGAATGAGGAGCTAGTTACTGAATTTAGCTGCTGTAATAAAGAAAAGGAAATACAGAATTCACAAAATGAATATGAACAGGAAAGTACATTGCACGTTTGAAAAGTAAGTTCCACAAAGTAAAAAAAAATATTATGAAACTTGGATAAAAAAATATATACATGCTTTCAGTTTAGCTTGGCTTGGTACCAATGGCCCGCTGATCTCTTTGAGCAAAACATACAAGTAGGCCAGCTTGGAAAGAAAACTACGAAGATCAAAAGCATCCCTAATCTTAAGTCATACTTGAAAGCAATACAATCACTTCTTTGAAGTTTTTTTGGAGAGAAAGGGAGGGAAAATAGAAGTCAAGTATCTTTGAGTTTGTTTTGTAAGACAGAAAGGTAGAAAATTGAAAATAACACTCATTTTCTATCAAAAAAAATTGTCAATTTTGGAGAGAAAATGAACTCATATAATCTCCCTTCGCTTCCCTTCTCTACTTTTTGTTATTGGTAAAGCCTGATCCATACTTTAATTTAGAGGTAACTGTAAAACTATCCAAAAGGTAACTAGGTCTGGAACGGAGGGCCCAAATTTCGAGAGATAGTTTTGTACTTTCGGATGAATTAAGGCTACTTATATTGCGTTATATAAGGAGGGGATCCTGCAATGTTGATGTACGAATTTTCATATATATATATATATATATAGATATGATTAGCATTAATAGGGGTAGGTGACATTATTTCTCATGAAAAAAAAAATACCTACTAAATAAAGTCGAAGGTTGCAAAGTCTCAGAAGATAATATAGCTTAATTATTTGTTGTGAAGCTCAATATTAAAATTTCTAAGGAAATCAGTATGTTTTGAGTTCTTCCAAGTATATTTTTTTAGACAAAAAAATGTAAACTTAGTCGTGGCCCCAGTTGAGCTCCAAGTTCAAGTTTAATTACGGAACGAAAAGAAAGGATACAGAAGTATTCAGCATGGTGCCTAAGGATTGCAGAATATACATCACACCAAATACCTCCTGTGCAGTACATCAATATATCTATTTCTCCTTATCAACACGAGCTAAAGGATCTGAAGCTATGTCCTGGATGAAAAGAAACATAATTAAAAACCTATTATAAGTTTCTAACCATAGAGGGCCAAGAAAACTTGGAAAACGCCCAAATAATGAGTTTTGGTTCTAAGTTCTAACTCACACGTATTTGAGTTCATAAAATTAAGGAAACTAGAGATTTATGGAATACTATGAAACCATGACTTGGAGGAACAAAATGGAAACAATGGAGAAACTGAAAAATGGAAGTTGTCCAGCAAAGAAGACTGAAGTTTTGTTTTATTAATTCTAGTTTTCTATTACAATAAAATTTTGTAACGGAATATGATCTTAATAATTTGAACTTCTTGCTGATTTCATTCATCAGTCCTAATACAAAACTAATACATCATGTATAGATAGCCTAAAAGTGGGCACCAAGCAGAGGGGCCCATGTTTAACTAATGACCGGAACTTACTATAGGACTTGCTTTGGAGACTTGCAATTATTACATCATCTAAAATCCCAGACATTGAGACCTAGCCTGGCATCAACTTTTACAGCCCAAAAGGAAAATGACTCCAAATCTTAAATTCGCATTGTGGGTGATGCAGCAAAAGCAATAGAAACGGGGAGGAACAACACATAGTCAACCTTAAGGCTCCTTGAATCAACAAGGAATTAGTAAACACTGTCAAAAGATGTATACTTGAAGTAATAATGATAGTCTGCCAAAATAATTAACCCTAAAAGAGTATTTATACTACTTAAACCCTTAAAAATATAAATTCAGAAAGGAAAAACAAAACAAAAAGCCCAAAGTACAAACGAAACCAAAAAATTACTCCTTCTGTCCTCAAAAGGATGTCTTCAAATACAAAATATTTTGTCCACAAAAGAATGTCCAACAGTATAAAAGTTAAATATAAAATAAGTCTAAAAACTAATTTACCATCAAAAATATACTAAAGTGGGGTCCACTAAGCTTAAAAGAGACAGATTTATTATTGTACTTGCATGGGGTCCACTACGGACAAAATTGACACTTATTTTATACTCTCTCATCTTCTTTAGTTTTCTTAATTTGAGTGAAATTTGTACTTTAGACATCATTTTTTGAGGACGGAGGGAGTAATCAAAATCTACTAGATAACTCTTAATTATAAATAAAATACATAACATATATTGAATTCCCATAAAATCCAAAAAATAATGAAAACAATGATATTTTTCCCTACATCACCTAGAACCAGGGCTTCTTGGGTACTGCATCATAAAAACTCATCCTCGAGTTTGTGCCATATTTTTCGCGATCTTTAGGATGTCCGAACAATCCTTTCCAGACCCTTCTTCTTCTTCTTCTTCTTGTCCATCAAATTCACCATACTTCATAGCAAGCTTAGTTCACTCATAAATCTTGTCACTCGTACCACGGTTGCAGATTTGTTACTTGTGGTTTGGCAAAAGAATCCAAATAAAAATGGAAACATTTTAGCTTCCTCAAAAAAAAAACAAAGCATTGATCAGCAAATATGAATGACCATTTTACCATGGCTGTTCATTCACTGTGATAAAATGTTTTAACACTTTATAAAATCTTTGCATTTCAAACCAAACCTCAAGCTTCAATAGAAGCACAAAATCGATTTGATGGCATACTAACTAAAGCCTATCCATGTTACATGTGGATTGTGGGCTGAGCAAGTACGTATAAACTTGAGGGTACAAGTTTTCATGTATACAGTATTTTAGCAGAACCTCAACCCAACTAATTATAAGTTCATCTAATCCAACGAAGTGATTTCACATAAATCATAATTGCGAAGACATTTTTTTCTGCAAATTTAGCATACAAGTTTATGAAGGGAGAGGGAGGGCAACACAACACAAATCTTCCTCAATTAATTATAGAATATACCGAAAGTCTATATGAGGCTGGGTGTTGTAGGGGCTAAGCAGAAACACCGAGAATTTTCACAATATCTGCTGGTTTGAGAGAGACAGACAAAGGAATAGCAGCATAGAAATTGTTTTACCATCCAGCTTCGTATATAAATAGTCTGTATGCAGTTGTCTGGTGGGCAATAAACAGCAATATGGACCAGTAGCAACATCCGCTGGTGTGTGCGTTAGAGAGAGAGAGGCCAAGGGTTAGTAGCATGAAATTGTTTTACAACTCAAACAAGGTTATCCAAAGACCAGAGACATTTTGATATAAGTGATGATCAATAAATTTCTGAATTTTATATGCAAATGTGTCAAGAAGCAAGCATAACATGATTAGTTGATTTACATATGACAATTGACGACAGAAATTTCTATTTAGGAAAACTCTTAGATATGCCGTTGTAGTCATAAATCAGGGAGGACATCAGCTAGTTTGGCCTCCTTGTCTTAAAAGTGTTCATACCTAAAATGCAGTAACAAAATTTTTTGATAACCTATCAGTAATTTGATTATACCTCTGATTCAGATAGTCCATACGATGTACTCCTAAAGCAGTCCACATCAGGTCGCTCAGCCCCACGGAAGTGGCCAATATCCCATTCATAACCTGATTACAGGCATTTATAAAAATTATATACTTGCACGCCTAAATGATGAATATGAAATGCATTCCTATCTGCAGAACTAAGATCAGCAAGACCGAAGGAATGTTGACTATGCATTTATAAGTACACATATAGCATGGAGCATATTACAGGAGTGAAAGGAACTAGGTAATTGACACAAACGCAAGTTAGAAATCAAATTTTTCTATCTTTTCTTGCCTGGATATAGCACTAGGAAGATTACTTCAGACAGCATGGTATATATTAATCAAGGATATCAGATATAAAAAAACTCAAAGATATATACAGCAACTATTGGTTAAAAGTAGAAATAAACAAGCAGATTTTCAAAGATCTAATATATTCAGAGGTTACGACCTCAATGCTTGTTTCTAAGGCTGTTTTGGCTATGTTTCTTTCTTCGCTCCGATATTTCTCATCTCTTTAACATTTTTATATTATCTTCCTCCTCTTGACCCTACGTTGAGATAGGAAAATACAGAAAAGGTATGTTCTCTCACTTAAAAACATAGTTTAGATCATTAAAAGAAAACCAAAAGGCACCAAAAGTCATGCTTCTCGTTCTAAAACTACCATCCCTTACCTATAACCAAGCATCCTAATCTAATTAGTTAGCCCACTATATTATTATATTTATAATCAAAATGAGTAAGAACGTCTTCAATCAAAGCATTTTTTTAAAAAGAGAACAGCAAGAGTAGGTACCATTTCTCACATCCAATAGGATACATGTCGAATTGAGATTCCCACTTGCTGTTCTATCAACTTTATTTAGTGTTTCCAATTTACTCCTCCGTTGAGCCGGTGTTAGAAGTGTTGCTCGCATCGACAAATCAAGCAAAGGAAGGTGAGAAATTCCTCCTTCCAACTGCAGACAGTATAGTATCTAACTCAAGTCAATTCAGTTACACTTTTCTAGGCGTTGTGCCGAATACTTGTATGTAAACTAGTATAACTAGGAGGACAGGGGTGAACACCTATTAAAAGAAAAGAAAAAAAAAACTGTAGAAGAAAACATCTAAGTCATAGAGAGCAACCCTCAAAGCAGGTGGATATCGGAAAGAGCCACCACATTGAAACACCATGCCACAATGAACTAAGAGATGACATCAAGGATACTCCATCATCATTTCTTGCACAAGAGAAGGAGATATATTTCAAAGAAGAGAGAGACAAAATATGTTGTAAAGGAAAATCATATGCTGACAGAGTATACTAAAACTGGTGACACAGTGGATAAGCAATGAACATATAGCTTGCCTGTACAAGTGAAGGTTTATACCGCATCTTTAATCTTGGAAAGGCATGCCCGCTAAAAGAAACAGAAATCTGAACCAAAATATCAGAGAACCTATTGTCTTCTTTTAGCCAAGTAACATATGCAATAGCATCTTTATACGGTCCACTGTACTGCACAAAATTTCGAATGTCAGACAGGATGGAATAAACACACTAAAACACTAATGTCATTATATAGGAACAATTATGGTCATTGTAGCACAATAAAATGATGATTTGATAAACTTACACCATTAAATAACAGACTAAACTGGCAGTGTAACCAATATATTGACCAAATAACTAATTTCTTCGGGATGACCAGGAAGTATAAAGTAACAAAATGTACATGTGCACACGCACATGAACTTCTTTTTACATATGCACGTACAAATTAAAAATATGCAATTATGGACAAATTTTAAGATGACTATAAATAACGTGAACTTTCATACACAAAAAGAAATCTTAAAAGTTTATTTTGTCCATATGAAGGGGAAACCACATACCTGGGCATTAATACCGTGCTCATTCAAATAAATTCGACCACGTATGTCACGTCCCTAAATTGAAGATAAAAAGGCAAAAATAGACGTCAACCACCCTATACCACGAAGGCTTAAGAAGTATGCAATACTACCAACACAACAATACGCAGACTTGGTAACTATAGATGTAGAGACGCGCTATATTAGCTTATAGTGTTGAGGTTGCACTAAATAGATATATTCATATTCCCAATTTCTTTTGTTACATCAAGATTACCAAATATACAGAATTGCCACCATTCAGTCCTTCTGAATTTGTTAATGGACTCATATGGTGTCAACAACATCTACTTCTTCTCCAAGGAAAATCCTGAACCATTAGATTCAAATCTTATGATCTTTAACATGTTACTCTCTCCATTCCAAAATTAGATATACATTTGTAAAACGATGAACTTTTTAGAAAAAAATATTTTTTCAGATTTATCCCTAACATTGACTACAAATATAGGGTGGTGTGATAGTACTCAGAATAAATAAAAGTGATAGCATGTTAAGAACTTCATGTTACTTTATAGTCTAAAAATAGAAATTTACCTCTAATTTTGGAAAAGGGGAGTATATTAAAAACTTTGAGGTCAGCTATAAAGCAAATTGTGATTGAGGGTGCAATAGAGATCTTTCTCAATAGCTAGCTACCCCTCCCAGACGCACCCTTTAAAAATATCATTTTCTTTCGTATGTGTCTTTGTCCTTCTAGCTCTATAATCAAATGATTGCATCAATATGGCTATATATATTGCACATGCATTATGTTTATGTGTCTCTTGGCATCCACTTGAGCAAAAAATACAGCACGAGAATAAATAAATAAAGGGATATGGTATTTCCAGCTCTGAGTTTACCATTCCCAAGAACAGAGGCCACGATTGGTAAATGCAGTGGGTTTGTAAGGGGTTAGTGTGAATGAAAGAGTGTGAGTTGTAGCTGAACCCATTGATTGTTTCTCTTAAATTTTCATTATCTGCAACTAAATTAAGCTTTTACTTTTTGGGGAGCGACGCAGGGGCTGGTGCGTTGTGATATGGTGGTGGCCTTACAAAACAGGACAAGAGGCTAAGAGCATCTCCATTTAATATGTTAATAAAATATTTTGCATCATATTTTTTTTTTTAAATAAAAAAAATATATTACATCATATATGTTAAAGAGGAGATTAGTTGTGGATCTCATGTGTCAAAATTTTGTTTTTTTGGTATCTGTAACATGAAGTTTAACATTGCCAAATAGTGGAGTCCAACGATGCAAAAATCTTTATAGCCGTTGAACTTGTTGGAGTTGTTAGAAGGGGGCGGTTGAAATTGAAAATGAGTCTTGAAATTGCAAAAGAGCTATTGAGATGAACAAAAGCCCACTGTGAATATATTTTTGGTTGATTGATGTGGAAGTGTTACTAAGAACTTTCACTATAATTAATGAGTTTTTAACAATTTTATCTTTATTATTAAATATTTGAGAGGTTTACCATATCATTCGTGGGTCTCATTTAGCATCAATTTCCAAGCATCTCTAGCAGGTGGACTATTTCATAGACTATATTTAGTTCATATAATATCAGCAGATATCATTTAGTCTTCAATCTTTTTAGCAAATGGACTATCATGTGAGCTATAATATAAAAAGATTAAAATAATCAATAAATTCAAAAAAACTCTAATCATCCTTCCACCATCTTATTTAAATATATTTAAAATTATAGTTCATGGACTATCTTGTTCCTTAATATAATCTTTTTGATCAATTGAAAAATTCTATAAACTATATTTAATCTTGCTATTAGAGAGAGAAGATGAGTTCTAGATTATGTTTAATCTAAAAATGATAAAACTCCAACTTACTAGAGATGGCCTAGCGAGCATTTGAATGAATGGGGATAGCACATTTGCACTCAATTTGATCATTCAATATAGTCTCTTGACCCGGCAAGAACCAATTTGGGAAGTTCGGGTCGATTAGGGAATTCTTTCTTCTTCTTTTTTTATTTTCTTCAATGTAGGCTTATTTAGCAAAACTAGGAGTTCAGTTAAATGATTTATATTCTATATTATTTAAAAATTAGATTAATATTCCAATTTTTATTTACGCACTTATTATCTTGTATTTGACTTAATTTGGCCAATCTCAAATGAATATGGGATTTATTTTCATTAACATTTATAATTATCATTCGTGTTGTATTAACGAATGATAAGAATTTAAATTCTGTCGCAAACATAAGTTAATGTAAAATCTCATTAAAATGTCTTCCCAATAAGTGATAATGAGTAATCTGAGTCCGTGAGATGAGGGTGGAGCCGGGTAGCAATAGCGATAAAAAGATATTGCACTGTTGATTCCAGGATCCGTGTGGTGTCTCACCAGCACTTAAGTTCCCTATGCTTTAACACTTGGAGTCGATCTCGTCCCGTTAACATTGACTTATATTTTTAGAGATTTAACTAATAGTCATCTGTGACAGGATAGTCGGGTCTCATTTTTCGATAAGCGACGGCTGCCAAGCACGCTAATGAATTGGTGGGATCGGAAAGGGACAGTACCTTCGGTCTTATGTATTGATGTTGAACTTATGTTTTAGCACTTAGAATTTTTTAATTATTATAAAATATTATTTAGTGTATAGATTATTGTTGAGTATATGAAGTATCTAATGAATACATTAGAGAAACATGACTAATTAAATTGATAAACCTAAATATATCGTATGTGTTTATTTTTTTGTTTTCATCTATTTTTTTTTTTTTGTAATTATACTATATTTTGATCTTAAATTCTAATATAACTTTAAAAAAAATAAAAATGCACGCCTTCATTACATTTTGGAGGCAATTTAATATTTACATCACATCAGTCCCCATTTTATTTTTATATGTCAAATTTGTACCAATTAATGCAATTATTTAGTAAAAAAATAGATCGACTCGTGGTGTTTTAGCCAATTTAGATGCGATTTTTAATCAAATGGTGTCCTCACTTTATAATCTCGATTATATCTTTCTTTGTTAACTAAAAAATTTATAATTTTATAGTTATTAATATAATTTAAGACTCTCTTATGTAATTGTTGATTTGATCTTTTATATAAAATTTACAACTTTCAAAATAAATTACCCATTATATATTCACTTTCCTTTTTTTTCTCAATTATTCTCACTTCCTACTCCCATTTATTCACTTATCTATTTTTTTTATCTTTCTGTATTCCATCCCAAGTTTCTTCCATCACTTACTTTTTTGTCTTATTAATTTTAATTATTAATAATTAAAAATAATTAAGACACGTAAGTGTTGGCCGATTTTTTTTTAATCATCTTTATCCCCTCAGATATATTCCAATCATGTCATTCTAATACATTTGCAAAATTATATTATGTAAAAGAATATTTAATATTTGAGAAATACCCCATCCGTTTTTACTCTCTTTCTAGTGATGAGCCACAATAATTAATAATTGATTGATCTATTATTATATATAATAAGACAATTAAAGATGTTATTCAAATTAATTTAATTATTTATTTTAAAGTAATTTGATTATCAACTTATAATTCTCAAATACAAATTGCATAATTATAATAATATATATTAAAATTCAATAAATATAATTATAATTTTTTATCGATATATAATATGTTATTTATATATACATACATGTCCTATGTAAGACCCCGAATTTTATGAAATATAAAATTTATTTTTTTTCATATATATTTTCATGAAACAGTAAGTGGTTGAATTGATAAAGTTAAAAGTTAAGGATGTTATGTGTAAATTATATTATGTCGGACAATATTCTTTTGGTCGGCGAATATTCGTTCTGTCGGGGAATATTTGTACGACGGCGCCGTACAAACCAATCATTGGTGGACCCCACAAAGAATAAATGTCGGATATAGAAAATGACATAAACAATTTTTAATTGGTCAATGGTACTATTACTTTTAATTGTTAAAATATCCAGTGGTAAAAGAATAGTAACATACGGTATTGCATAGTAGCACACGGTATTGCATAGTAGCGCACGGTATTGCACAGTGTTTCGTATTATTAAACTGATAAAGTGGTAATCGTACAATATTTGACTTTATTGTCACATGCACAATAATTCATATTATTAAATTGATAGTTGTCACAGTAGCATATACACAGTAATTCACATTATTGAATCAATAATTGTCATTACAAAGTAACGTATGCTTTCTTTTACATACTTTCTGTATTATTGTTATCTCTATTATGATGGCGATTAAACTGTTGTATTTCATTATTAATTGATTTGGTATTTAACTCAGAAAACTAACTACACTGTATTTATAACAATTAGTCATATTAATGAATAAGTGTGAATTATTGTTGAATAATTGAATTGATAAAGTTATTTGTTTATAATATAAAGTTAGGTGATGTAAAATGAATGGTATAGATTAAAGATAATATAGAATTTGAAATGGATGATGTAGATTAAAAGATGATATTTAAATGAATGGTATAGATTAAAGATAATATATAATTTGAAATGAATGGTGTAGTTTAAAGATGCTCTTTAAATGAATGGTTTAAATTAAAGAAATCTTAAAAGATGAAATGAATGGTATGGATTAAACATTATCTTGAAATGAATGGTTTGAATTAAATTAGGAAATTTTGGTTATGATAAGATTTTTGGCTATAAATAGATGACTTAACTTAAGAATTTTTTCATAACATTCTTACATACATTTTCTTCCACTCTCTAAATACTTCTTTGTGTAAGTTCTCTCTAAGTGTTCTTAAGTCATTCCTAGTTTTGAAATCTTTTGCATTCTTCTTTGAATTCCCGAGTGGAATTTTCTTATGTACAGTAACTCTTTCGAAAAATCATAGTAAATTCATTATTTGTCATAATTTAATGAATTTAAAGCCTGTTTCTTCAGTTTTTCGTCTTCTACAACTTTGAAGAAGGAAGAAAAGTCATCTGAAGTCATCTTCATGCCCTAAAATACTAAAAACCGTAACCTATTCTGATTTTCGTCACTATTTTCAGTCTTAGTTTTGAAAATTCATAACTCATTCATATTAACTCCGAATTGAGTGATTCTTGAGTCTATGCCGTCTATCTTTCCGAGAGTAACATTATTTTAAAAACATAAAGAGATTTTAAAAACTCTAGAAGACTCAAAAATCAGATTATTTACTGCTACAAACAAGGGAGGATTTGTTCGACTATAAACTTGTTTCACAATATCAAGGTAAGGAATATCATCTTCTTTCATATTCTATTATTCAAACTTACTACGGTAAGGGATTATCATTATTGGATTCTCGAAAATAATATCGTTTCTTTCTTACTCATAAGATGTGCCATTTATTTCCATGTATTAATTTATGGGAATAACCTTACGGCGCGGATTACCGCATGTTGGTGAATAACCTTTCGTATTCATTCCTTATTAATCTCTGAGAATAACCTTACGGTGCGGATTATCGCCTGTTTGGTGAATGACTCTTCGTATTCAATTTTTATTAAATTGTGGGAATAACCTTACGGTGCGGATTATCGTCTGTTGGTGAATAACCTTTCGTATTCATTCCTTATTAATCTCTGAGAATAACCTGACTACGCGGATTATCGCATGTTTGGTGAATTACTCTTTGTATTCATTTCTTATGTGTCTCTTGTGGAAATAATTTGTTTACACGAATTATCACATGACACTTTTATTGCATATTCGTTTGTAATATCATTTTCTTTCATATTCGTAAGTGATATTATTTTCCTTTATACTCATAAGGGATACCATCTTTTTCATCTTCCATTATTCAAACTTACTATGGTAAGGGATATTAATTTCCTTCACCTTTTGTTAATCAAACCTGCTACGGTAAGGGATATTATTTTCTTTCATACACCTAAATCGAAACTTATTATGGAACTATTGCTTCTATAATTCCTGAAAATATTATATATTCCATAATAGTTGTACTTCATCATTTCAATTGAACCATCCTATTTACGTGAACTTTTCTATTGAACTGTAACCGTTATTCTGAACTGTGGATCTTGAATATCATTTTTAAATTTCACTCCACATCATGTTGACAATTTGGACATTATTTGAATCTGTACAAAGTAAACTTCTGATACTTATTGTTTATCCTGTTTCTTCTGTTCATCATTTATATCATTATAATCATCCAAATTCAAGTTGTTGTGAATATCTGTGGTCGGGGGCACAAATGCGATATAATTGTTGAACAGATGATAGGTTAAAGGCGATATAATAGGTTAAAGGCGATACATCTGTTCGGTGTTTTTTATGGCACGTGGTGAATGTTCTCTTTCGCCCGTAGTGCAAAGATGAACTGTTGTTTGGTATGATTATGACCAAAGGCTGAATCTGGTATAATCATGACCGTTGGTGTTATATTGAATGTCTTTGGCCCGTAGTGCAAAGATGAACTATTGATCTGCATTATTATGATCAGGAACTGTGAATTTGTATTATCTTGACTAATGGTATTTCAGATGATAAAAGTTGATGATATTTTTACTAAAAAGAGAAGCGAGTGGACACTATAGTTTGCATTATTCTTCTAATAGATTGTTCATTCCGCTGCTATTATTGATCTGAACATTGTTTAAGAATTTAACTGCAGTTTTTGATACAAACCTTGTAGTCTATTGTATTCTATCAAGAACTCAACTGTTGAAGGCTAACGATAATTTACTTGTCATTATCTTAGTTATGATATTCTTTACTGGGCTATTTGAGCTCACCCTTTCTTTTGTTCCATTGTTTTTCAGAAAATGAGATAGTAGCCGGGTCTAACAGGGGAATGGAGTGACGGTCCGAGTGATAGCTATTGTAGTCTTCACATGTTGTATATAGTGTGACAATAATTGTGAAGACTTAGTTGTGTATTATTATACACTGTATTGTTGAACGTTATTCTATCTTGTAATAATTTTGTTGTAGTCTTTTGACGACTCAAGTTTGGACTGTATGAGCCCAGATTTGGGGGCGTCACATCCTATCTATATATATATATAATCTAAAAAAATTATAATTAAATTAATTTGATAAATAAAAAATATATAAAAAAGATAATTCGTGTCTTCAACAGGTTCCAAACTTGTTTTTTACCTCTTTAAAATTTAATATAGAGATACATTTGTATATGTATGTTTTCCCAATCATCTTCTTTTAGCATTAAACTAAATTTCAAAACAAATATAGTTATTATACAATCTTTTACGACAAAAATTATATTCCCTCCTTTCTATTATATAAATTGTTTTATAAGATTTTTTCTTCTTCATAATATAAGATATTTTACATATTTATGATAAAAAAAATTAATTATTTTTTATTTTACCCTTAAAAAATAAAATAATTGAGAGAGAGAAAAATAATAATTAATTAATATATGTATAAGAATAAAATTTTAAATTAATATTAATTATCTAACATTAAAATTAATAAAAAAAATAATATGTATAATTATATCTCAAATCACTTATATAATAGAGAGAGGTGGGAGTATTAAATATGTACCTGCAGCGAAAAGAAGCCAAAAATGAGCAAGAGGCAGGCATTTGACCACACAGGGAAAAGAAAAGAAAAAAGATAATGGATTGCTGGCTGAAATAGAGGCATGAACACACCCCACCCTTCAAAAATAAAGTAAGAAGAAGAAGAAGAGGGGAGAAAAAGACATGAACTTTGTGGGCATTTATCACTCATCCTCCTCGTTCATCTCACTCCGTAAACCAGTTCGATCAAATGCCGCAGAGACTCCTACTACTACCGAAATCAGAGTATGTGTCAACAGAATTTGCAGAAGAAAAGGCTCCAATGAGATCCTTCAAGTTCTCACCGGAATTGCCCCTCCCGATGTTGCCGTCAATTCCTGCGGTTGCCTAGGCCGCTGCGGTATCGGACCGAATGTGGTTGTTCTTCCAGGTGCTGTCTTTGTTTCCCATTGCGGAACTGCCGCTCGTGCTGCCGGCCTTATGTCGGAGATTTGCGGCGGTGAATTGGGTTCTTGGAGTGAGAGCCTGGAAGCACTTGCTTTGAGGAAAAGAGCTGAAGATGAAATGGTCAATTCTAATTTCTCCCAGGCTGAGATTTTACTGTCACAGGTACAGTCGTACAGATATGTGTATATATAGACTGTTCATTCATGTAATATTTGTTTGATGGTAATTTTCAGCAAGTAATGCAAAATATTATTGATTACAATTTAGAAAGATTAAAAATTAATTATGTTTTACTAAAGTGATAATTGCACCTATATTTATAGGCTTCTTAGGCAAATCTTCAGCATCACATAGAAGCCAAAATAGAGGGATGATTGTATACTTTAAAGGGGGATTGATCATAGCCAACGGTTGCTACTTGCTATCAACGGTTGCTAGGTTGATGATTATTCAGATGATCAGGAGGAGGTTTTGGAATGAGAGAAATTTGCTGTTATTAATATTGAGAGGGTTTACATGCAGTTAGGATATGCATGGAAAAGAAACAAGAGAAGAGAGAACTAATTGATAAAAGAGTGTAATCAAATTGTACTGGTCTTAAAAGTTAGTATTACTGTAGTGTATTCCATCCAAAGATAAATAACAAGAATATTAACTAGATTTAATTTACTCTTTTGTTTGTATTCAATTCTTTGTTATTCTTTATAAAGTCATGTTTACTGGCATTTGTTTTCTTTTTTTTGTCCCTGTCAGGCTGCTGTTAGTTAGTGTTATTATTTTCTGGTACTGTGGTACATGTTTGTTGGGTTTGATTTGTTCATCTTGCAATGAATTGCTGATCCGCACACAAGGGCGGATAGTATATCAAATACTCTAAGAAGTGTTCTGTCTACTATCTGCTCCTATAGGGTGGATAGGATTAAATTATACATAATTTAAGGGGCATTGAGGTAATTTGTCTATAAAAAGCTATCAGCAACTCATACATTTAGCAAAAAAAAACCTCATGCTAGCGGTATCCGCTCCTATGACTAGTGTATGTTTTTTATTTTTTTAATATGGAGCTTCCATTTCTCCAATTAATGGTCAAAATGCATTGGCCATAATAGTCTCCATAGCAACCATTTGCCATGGATAACTCATATTTTGATGAAATCGGAATTGTCTAAAGGTTTATTCTGGCATGCTGATCTAGACAAAATAATGTCTCTGCCCTCTAGTATTCTACGAAAGACTGATTCTTCTTTATTTCTCAGTCGTTTTAGAATATTAATTTTGCTGTGCTTAATTTTTTTCTGTCTGGTGATTGTACCCAAGGCATTACTTTCTTTTTTCTAATAACTTTCAGTCTGAGGAAAAAGTTTTTCAGTCCTAATCAAGAACTAATTTGATTTGGTGTAGCTTTGCTCATGTTAATGTTGATGTGGGGTTGTTGATCTTAATTTCCACCAAAGTTTTCTAAAGGGGTACTGATGATACCATATTCTTATTGGTGCAGGCAATAGATGTTAAACCAAAAGGTGGTATCCATATTATGTATAAGGACAGGTTTGTATTGGTTAATCAATTCCTTCACAGATGAAAAGTCCACTCTAACATCTATAAATCACAGTAACAGCCTGATAAGTTCATTTCTGTTGTAATTTGTAGTGACAATGGTTATGTGTGCATGTGTGCATGCGTGTTCAACTATCTCCATCCATTTTGTTCTGTGGAGGATTCTGTGCATTTGTCATTTGCTTTTTGTTCCTCGCTTCTGCAAATTTCTTGGTCGTATACCTGTAGATTTAAAATCAGTGATATAATGATGTTACACAACTTTATTAATTATTATGTGATAGAGCACATTTCTTTTTGTGAGCAAGGATGTGCCATAAAAGAGTTAACGAAGCAATGGTTTTTTTCAGGTCTGCTGCAAGGATTGCAATGGGTAAAGTTACTGAGGCTCTTGAAGATGTTAAAGAGGCATTGACTCTTGCTCCTGACTATCCTGAGGTGAGCTGAGATAGGCTGAGAATTTCCTGTCAAAACCACTAAACTTAGTTTTACATCATCCATTTGTTGGGCCTTGTTGCATTGGGCATAAAAGTTGCTTGTTAAGGAAATAACCTTCTTATTTATTATGCTGAAAGCTTGAAAGGAGCTAGCTTCTATGTTTTTGGCAAAACATGCTAGCATCTATTGTTAAGAAATCTAGAACCTTGATCAATGAGATTCTATAAACTGGTATTATCAACTTCTCAATTATTCACTAAAAACACTACTATTCTAATTTGTTGATGAGAACGCTTCAAGGAAACTACCCAATGTAATCCTAAACACTTTGAAACGTGAAAACATATGATGCAATATTCCATTTTGGGTCATGCTTAGGGATCCAATTTTTTCGTAATTAAAAAAAACTACTTCTCAATTATTCACTAAAAACACTACTATTCTAATTTGTTGATGAGAACGCTTCAAGGAAAGTACCCAATGTAATCCTAAACACTTTGAAACGTGAAAACATATGATGCAATATTCCATTTTGGGTCATGCTTAGGGATCCAATTTTTTCTTAATTAAAAAAAACTGCCAGTTTCGCTTGATTTTATGGGTTGCGTCAAGCATTCCAAAGCCCCTCATTGAAGATATTAACAGATGTAATGGAGTAAATGGGAGAAAATCTAGTAGTTAATCTACATGTGTCACATGTTCAATGATTATAAGTACAAGGTGACACCAAGAGCAAGGACTTTAGGTTCCAATTTATCAGGTCTTCATGGGTGATGAATATGTTCTGCTAAATTTCTGTGCACATATTATGGCCTCCTAACCTGCCATGAAAGCATATTCTTCTGTCTTGTTAATAAAATGTAATGCTCATGCAAATGTAACAATGTGTAGTCATATGTTAAGGTTCTAAACTGGGTTCTTAGCAATATTTAACTTAACAGGCTTATATTTGCCAAGGTGATGCTTTCATGGCCATTGAGGATTTTGATGGTGCGGGGGAGTCCTATTCAATGGCTTTAGAGTTAGATCCGTCCATTCGACGTTCCAAATCATTTAAGGTATTATTCTTTCCCCATTTCTAAGGTTCTTTGCAGTAGATGTAAGGCATATGCTTTCTGACGATTTTTGTCTACCTGTACTGAATATGAAGGAGACATGGGGTGAATGATTACTTAACAAATCAACTTATTTTGACAAGTAAAAAGGGTTTAAACTACGTACCTCATAAATATATATGCCACTTAGGAGATATTTACCATGCATGCTTCTTAATTTAATTGAAGATGGGTTCATGTTACAACAAACAACGACGATGACAGAAATAAACAGAAAAATAAATAAAGAAATGTCAATATTCATCTGCTTTAGAATGGAGGGGAGTATATATTTGCATTTCAAATATAAGATCCTTAGATTTTTTAAAAGTCAATTTGGGGCATTCTTAAATTCAAAACTGATATGATTCATTTAAATTATAAAACGTAGATCTTGTATTTAATATTATTCTTTAAAATAGTTTGCAATATTCATCATTGTATGAACTAAAAGTAATGAATCTTTGTCAGTTTTGTGTTTAAAAGTGTATCATATTGACTTTCAAGAAATCAATAGTGGTCTTATAAATATCATACTAATCAACTACATAGTTAGCTAAAATGGACTTTCTATATAAGTTTGCTCAAATCAAAATCTGATAACACAGGGTTGGAAGCTTTCTTCCTGTGAAACTTCTACCTCTTGTCTTCAGACTCTTATTATTCCTTATGAGATGGATATTATTACTTGCAAACAAATAATTCCAAATTTTGATCCAGGATCGGGTTGCAAAGCTTCAAGAGAAACTCATTGTTGCAGATTTACCTTGAATTATGCTATCTAGCTGAATTCCACATATATGAATCAATTATGAATGAAATGAGACAAGGTTGCTGTTGGCATCCGAGATTTACTTTCATTGGTAATGATTCTTTGAAATCAATAGATTCAATAAAGTGGCACTTTTATTGCCTTTATTTTTTTTCAACTTAATTTTTTTTGCTCTTGAAACTGTTAATTACACCCTGGAAATTGGATACTACTGTACTTTATGCATCCGATGTTCAAATGGCTATTCAGTTGACGACAATTCTTCTTTCCTTTTTTACCCTCAGGAAATTCCCTCCATCTAACTCAACCACCATTTAGGTGGCACCTTTAGCATTTGAACAGAAGCCGTAAGCGCAAGGTAGACTAAGGTAATCTCTATTGTGGCGGGAAGCTGACAGTATTTGTGATGTTGTTGTGATAAGGTAATCGTGTAAATAATGCCATTAATGAATCCATAGTTTAAGAAAAACAACATTAATATAAGATAGCTATATATATATATATATATTTATTTTTATTTTGTTTTGTTTTAGCTGATTTAATAGAATATTATGGTGTACAAGCAAAACATTTGTATGTCTTACAATATGTACCGAAAGATGTACAGCTCATTGTTTGTGATTAGAAAATTTTCAAGTTTAAATCAGACAAGTTCATCTCAAACAATGCTGTGAACATGGGGCGTGCTCTTTATAGTCTACTATTTATGCTTTCTTATATACAACACTAAATATAAAAGGAAAAGTCAAATAACTAACAGCTTTCTATTGATATCCAATAGAATGCGGTTAATATCAAGTCCCATAATAAAAAAGTTAATAAGTCTATTTTTCTCAAGTAAATACCTGTTATAGTTGCATGCATAACATAAACTCGAGGTAGTACTTAAACTTATATGCATAACATAAACTACCAATCTCTCAGTACACTTGCTTCACATTTTGCTACTCTAAACCAATAGAGTGAACTATATAGCTTCCTTTAGCATATCTTATATAATTTAGTGACAAGGAAAATGCAGAGCATATTTAGTGCCTAGACATTACTAACATATCCATATATAGTTATAGTTATATACCATCATCATCTTGTAGTCACCTAATTATGTTAAGAGGGTTCTTTTTGCTTAGCAGCAAGCAGAGTTGTAGTGTGGACCACACAGAAGCATATCAAAGTTCTTCACCTTATCCCACAACTTAGAAACCCTCCACTCACTCCCACCACCGCTGCCGCCGCCACGACGCCACCACCGGCATTTCATTATCACATTGCTGCCAGCTTCTTCATCATCCACTTGAAAAGAGTCCTCAATTGTCACTTCTCCATCCCTCTTACGCTTCATCATCTTCTTACTCATCTTGCTCTTCTTTTTCTCTTCTTGTTTAACCAACTGCTCGCAATACTCCTTATTCCTCTTCTCCAACACATGTATCTGCCCATGAAGATCCTCAATCTTTCGACTAAGCATGCAAACCCTATGGTCCTCCCTCAACTTCAACACGCACCGTGCAAGCTCACCAGCCTTCCTCTTCATGAACAACGAATCTGCCTCCAACCCTTTATTCTCTTCCGCTAATGCCCCAACCCTATACTCCAACCTCGTGTTCTCATTCAACAAAATTAACCTTTCAGATTCCATCACCTCCAACAAGCTCTTCTGCAACTCTATCTTCCTCGACGACTCATTCCACCTCTTCTCCTCTCCTCCACTCATCTCATCAACAATTATCTCACACTCCACATTCTTGATCACAAGCTCAGCAAAAATTTGATCAGCATTAGTTATCACTTGATTCTTGATTGGAGTTCGTAACGGAGGCTGAAATGACACTGAGCTCTCAGCATCACATTCGTTGTCAATTTCACTGCTACAAATTTCTTCGTCCGAACTTAAATGGAAGGATTTGATTGATAAAGGAGAGTGTTGCTTAGCAAGCGTTCTGCAGTAACGGTCAGCCAAGGAAAGGTAGCCATTGTAGAGATCTTGGAGAAGAGACAGGAGCTGAGGGCGTTTTTGGTAATATGCTTCAGCCTGTTTCGCAAAACTGTCAGCCTTGTCTTCTTTGCTGGCGTTTGAAGCTATCATCTTCATCCTCTGGTCCAAGTCTGTCGAAACAAAATTTGCATTAACGGAAAATTTTATGGCATTTTGTAAGTTTGTAGTTGAGACCTACTAAATTTGAGTAGTTTATGGTTATGATCAAGAAAATGATCCTCCTGCACATAAAACACTGGTGGCAGAATTCTGATTATGGTCACAGTAAATTATAAGATTGGCATCACATAGCAAGAAATTCAGTGGTATGCAAATTTCTAATGGGATTATTATTATAAGTTTTATTAGTTGAAGGGTATGCTTGAAATATGCAAATTTCTAATGGGATTATTATTATAAATTTTATTAGTTGAAGGGTATGTTTGAAATATATAAAATTTGAGAGTAGCAAGGAAGGAAATGAAATATGAAATTTTATTAGCACTACATTATAAAACTATTTATTTCATGTATTGTACTGAATTGATATTTTTTTACGCTAAAAAATATCATTTTTCCTTACATTAATTTTGATAATTAGAAAAGAATAAAATATGTTTTCCGTCTTTAGAATGATGTCTAAAGTATATTTTGCTCACAAATTATGAAAAATAAACTAGAGAAAAGAGTTATAAATTTTTTTATATTTATTCTAAATGACCCCCATAAAATTACATTAATTGATGAGTTTTTCTTTTTTTATATACTAATAGACTACACCAAATCCTTTATGTTATGTTGTTATAATCATCTTTTTTAGTACAAAAAAAATCATACTTCATACTTCAAGTTTGGGTGATCTTTTGGTTCACGTCCGTAATATAGTATGTTTTTATATTGATGCGACATTTATTATTTTTCGTTCACCTATTATATCTATGGTTTCATTACACGTTATTACATCAATTTTAAAATTTTCATTACATTCTTAAATTGATATATTAGCTCATTAAATCTGTAATGCAATAAATCATAAAGACAAAATAGTAATGATTATAATTTATTTAACATTTTGACTTATAATTTTCGTTACTCATTACATGCAATTATATAATATAATGAATTAAACATAATTTTAAATATAATGTAATAATATTATAAGTATTACACAAATGCTAAGAAAAAACAAAATAAATATGTCTTAATAATTTTGTATCATTACACTATAATTTTATTATATTATATCAAATATTAGTATATATTTAATTTTTATTCCACGAATTAAACTCCATGCTAATTTAAAAAAAAAGAATAAGTTCACAAACATAATTTTAAAATAAAAATTTAAATAAAAACTCTTACCTCATCAAAAAAATAAAATTTAATATAAAAATTCGTGTCACATATCATTTTTTAATGAAATCCAATTTTTCCTCCAACATGTTTTTTGATTTTGAATTATCCCTTTCTGCATGTAAATTCAAAATTTGAAAATTGTTGGGAATTGGGAATGAAAAGACACAAGAGAATAATAAGATGGGAAAAAGCTTTTTCAGATTTGACTTTTCAACTATCCAATAAATGCACATACACTGATAGATAGAGTAGTATGCAGAAAGTGACCCTTCATCCCATAAGTCAATAATAACCTCAACTTCTGGTCAACTGAAAAATCTACACATACAGAAGAACCAAAAGATTATGGGCCCTTTGCATTAAATTCTATTTTAATCGTTTTACCTGCCTTGGTAAATAATTTTGGGAGGGATTGTGACATAAAGCAGCTTTAAAAAGTTACATTAAGTTTTACTTGAAGAATTATAATAAAAAAAACACCGTTAACGGGTTTGCTCAACTGCGTATTTATTAACATAAATTAGTCGTATATGTTAAGTTCGGTACTACAATTTATTAAGCCTAATACGCGTACAAAAGACTTTTAAATTTAATAAATTTAAATTAAAAAATAATTAATTAATATAAAAATTATTTATTTAATAATAATTGAAATGACAGTTATCTTCTTTAAATATATCTCCGATATACAATTCTCAATAAATATCATAATCATGAGGTATTAAGTAAATATTATAAATATATAATTAACAATAAAGATATAATATAATCTCATAATATATAATATTTTAACTTGATAAATATTTTTTATTTTTATTATTAATATATCTTAAAATTTATATTTACTTTCACGCTAAAAATATCACAGCCTAAACCGACAAACACTCCCATAATTTTTCTTGTACAGGTTCAGTTTTATTTATTTACCTTCCCATGAGAGATAAAAAGGTTATCCTCTCTAGAAGTACAAATGTATTCACTAAAAATTTTACTGTATTAACTTATTATTATAAAATTAATATTCTGTCTCATAATTATTACTATAAATTCTTTTTTTTTAAATATCCAAAAAAAAAAAAACTGCAATATTTCCCTTCCGAGTAACTTTTACAAAATTAAATGACCATTTTACCTATAATCATATTAATCTTATAGAGCGAGTGGTATATATATATAGTGAATCCTTCCACTATTTAAAATTTTTATGGCTCAAGAATATTTCTAATCACACGCTTTATAAGGATTAATTAGGAAATTAAATGTAATTTCGATAGTCTTTTAAAATTTGTGCAAAAAATTGTGCTGTTATAATTGTGGGATAAAGAGAGTAAAATTTTCAACAGTTTAGAACTTACAAACGCACCATAATGATAATAATTTTAGAAAATAGATATTTTTACTTTTTTTTTGATATTTTTATAAAATAGTATCTGTATTTTAAAATTATAACGACGATTATAGATGTATAATGCAAAAAATCGTCGCTATAATTTTAAACGTGAGTGTAAAAATATCAAAATAACTTATAAAAATATTAATTCTCTAATTTTAGACAAAACAAAAGCACTTAATTTAGTGAGACAAGGAGGGTAAAATCGTAATGAAGATAGATTATAGATAGGGGAGGAGAGTGCGTACCGGCAACGGAAACGAGTAGCCAAGAAGGCTTGTTGAAGCTTCGACTACATCGTAGTAACTCATCATTTGATGATGAATATGATGATGCAGGAGCCAAAGCTTTTTCTACTCCCATATTTTCGTCCCTTAATATTTGTTTTTCAAAAATTTCATCAAATTAAATATTTTACTAGCTAGCTAGCTAGAACAAATTAATTTAAGAAGAGAGAAGAAGAAGAGAAACATGTATTTATAATATGTGTGTATATATATATATATATATATACAGAGAGAGAGAGAGTTGGTCTAAAGTCTAAACTATAAAAGAATGGTGTATAAAGTGTTTAATCGCCGGCAATTAAGGTGTGGCGGGAGTTTTGTTTTTATATACAGTAGGCGACAAGTAATTAATTATGACTCACAGCACTATTCATGTCTAGACAAATGAATGAATATATATATATATATATATATATATATATATATATATATATATACCTCTGAAGTAAGAAACCACCGCGTACCATGCACCGGAGCTTTGGCTAGAGTTCTTCAATAGAGGGACCGGAGATTTAATGGAGCTCCTAAAATAAGGCGGGTCTGGCAAGATTTGGCTTGGAGAGAGAAATTTGAGCCGAAATTAATGAGGGGGGTTTGCTTTAATTAATTTGCTAGAATAATACTCGGACCGTTAGGTAAAAATTGACTTAATTTGTTTTTTTATTATATTGATTATTTTTATAATTAAAATTTATAATCTTTTCATATAAACAGATATTTAAAAACTATAATTATAATAAATTATGTTGAATTTATTATCACTTTTAATTTTTATAAGTTTAAAAATATAAACAAATATGTTTAATTTTTAATATTAATTAATTTAAACAAAATAAACTCATGGTAGAATTAGAGCTGAGCAAAAAACGAATAAAACTGAATAATCGAACCAAATCATATTTTTGTAACCGAATTATTTCATTTATTTTGGTATTTTGGTTATAGCTATTTTATAATTTTGTATTTGATTTCGGTTTCAAATATAAAAAATAGACAATTCGGATAACTAATTAACCGAATTGAAAATTTTTAAAAATATACTATTTTTAATTAAATTTTGATAAACTTTATCCTATAGATTATATACTTTTATATTGTTAATATGAAACTATTAAACTAGTTTTTAAATTATTATAGTTATGAATTATGGTTAAATATTATTTGATAATTTTAATGTAAAATTTGAAATTAAACTTTTTATTTGATAAAAATAAATTTATATTTTGATTATATATCGAATAACTGAATAATATAATTCAATTATTTGAGTTTAAGTTAATATATATATATATTGAATACTTATTTAAATAATAAAATTATATAAAATTTGATATATAATTATAATTAAATAAATAATTTAATTCAATCATAACCAACTACTAAACTAACTATTAGCTAAGACCGACGATACTAAAGAGAAAACCGTGAAGGGGACGGATAAAACCGTCTTTCAGATAGACCGGTGTATTTTTCTCGAGTAAATGAGTGGTTGACACGTGTGTTATGGCTTCAATCACTATTAATACTTTTAACCCATTTTGGGAACATGATATTTCCAGCTATAGAAATAGAAATCCAATGGAACGGTGCAACATAGGTATATATATTATGCGCATAATATAACTGCATTAGATCGGTATTTTGAGAATGTTTTTAAAGAAAAAAATTAATAGAAAAGAAATTTCTTTTTATTTTTTATGTCCCGCTCAATTTGTCTCGGTTAAATAAATTTGGTCAAAAATTAAATTGAAATACGATAAAATTTCAGTCCGATTATTGAAATGATGATGACCTAAATTGATTTTTAAAATAGATAGTTAATTAATTTGACATTCAAAAATGGTACACGTATCTGTACTATACACATATCTGTTATACATTTGTAGTTTTGTGCTGTAAAGTAACATTTTCAATGCTAATAATATCATTATCTCAGCAAAATATCCAAAATATATATATATATATATATATATATATATATATAATAAAATAGGACCATTTTTGAATTCCTAAATTGAGAAAGCACAACAACGTTTCAGATTACTTTATCCAAATTTAATGGTCCAGATTGAATCTTCTCCACTAAATTTCCCCCCAAAAGTCACCACACCATCCAAACCATTTCCCCTCAAAAGTCATACTATATTTCCCCCCAAAACTCATACTATATAATAATAGTAATATTATTATTATTATTATTAATAATAATAATAATAGTAATACTAATAATTAATATAATAATAATAATAATAATAATAATAGTAATAATAATAGTAATAGTAATCATAATAATAATTATAATAATAATTATTATAATAAAACCGATAATAATAATATTTATATTTTATATATACTACTGCCGTGTACACACATGATTACCAAACAAAAGGCATACTGTTTTGGTAAAGTGAGCATAAATAAGGAAATCATGTTTTGTCCCAAATTGAATGTCACCAGTAAAGTGCCCAGCCATTTACCATTTATCTATATATATAAAGCAACTGTTTCTGGTTTGGTAAATTCAAAAGCAACTTTTGGATCATATCTATAAACACGACTCATTTTGAATTTTAAATTTATCAAAGTACAATAATAGTTTAGATATTTTAATTTTAATTTAACAACTCACATTTAATCTCAAACACACAATTTTTTCCTAAACTAACACTCAAACAAGTATAATAATAATATCCATAATATCTATAATAATAATAATAATAATAGTAATAATAATAATACCGATAATAATAATATCCATAAATAGTAGTAATAATTATAATAATAATAATAATAATAATAATAATAATAATAATTACAATAATAGTATTAATAATAATAATAATATCTATACAATAATTAATATAATAATTGTAATAATAATAATAATAATAATATCTATACACAACCTATTTTGAATCTCCTTTCACTCTAAAAATTTTAAAAAGCACAAGAACGATTCAGATTTCATCTCAATTTTTCTAAGTTAATCTATTGGCTCACGTTATCTAACACGAAATAAAATCCCGCCCATAACTCTTCACACTGTTCCAAAAATCCCGCTCACATTTTATTTCTCTCTCCATTTTCGGACTGACAAAATTTGGAAGAAGAAAACCGAACCTCCACCCCTTCCGACCGTCGTTCAAGCGCTTGGAAGAAGAAAACCAAAACAGAGCTCAAAACCCCAAAGCAGCAGTCGGCCGCCGTCGCGACTATCTCCACCCCTTCCGTTCCAACCGTCGTTCAAGCGCTTGGAAGAAGAAAACCGAAACAGACCTCAAAACCCCAAAGCAGCAGTCAGCCGTTGTTCCGTCACAAGGCACGATTCTGGTCGTCGTCGTCTCCTTCAGCAGTTGGTCGTCGTTGCGACTCTCTCCACCCCTTCCGTCCTCGACAATTCCGGCCATCATTCTCCGCAACCACTGCTTCCGCCTCCGCCGTTCTACTATCTTCCAGTGAATCTGTTTGTGCTATTTGGGTAATTTGCTTTCTAATATTTGGGATTATATTTTGCTGGTTTTTAATAGTTAATATGTTTGTGCTATTTGGGTAATTTGTATTTGGGATAGTGAATATGTTTGTGCTATTTAGGTAATTTGCTTGGTTGTGATTATTCCAATATTTGGGATTATATTTTGTTGGTTTTTATGATATTTCCTTCGTTCTACTATCTTCCGGTAATAGTGTCTGTTTGTGCTATTTGGGATAGTTAATCTGTTTGTGCTATTTGGGTAATTTGCTTGGTTGTGATATTTGGGATAGTGAATCTGTTTGTGCTATTTGGGATAGTTAATCAGTTTGAGCTATTTGGGTAATTTGCTTGATTGTGATATTTTATGATATTTGCTTGGTTGTGATATCTATATCTAACAACTTTTGCACAATTTGGGTAACAACTTTTGGATCATTAGTAAAAAAGTTGTTAGATTTGGGTAAGTAGGACCAATTTTGAATCTTGCAACAATACAAATTTTGGAAAAGCACAACAACGGTTGAGATTTTTCCTCCACTCTTCAAACTTAATCTGAACAACGATAGCAATTTTAATTAATATGGTATTAGTATCTACTGAAAACTATATATGCAGCAGTAGTACATTAACTGCAGCAGTAGTATTAATTAACTGCTGTAACTAAATATGTAAATATGTAATTATACAGCAGTAGTATTAATTTACGCATCAGTTAATGTACTATTGCTGCATATATTAACTGTTGTAACTATATATTATGTAAATATGGTATTAATTAATTAATGCAAAAATAAAACACCATAGGATTAAAAGTGATAGGATTACAGTAGATACTACATCCGTAACTTTTGTAGTTAATGCAATTTTCATGAAATATGGTATTGGACATATGCTAGACATGGGCGAAGCAACAACACTGTTGTGAGTCAGTTTCTATTGTATATGGTTCGAGAGGTTTATAGGGAAATATAGACTGTCTGACTTCATAAATTGTGTTACCTATTGGTTATGTCTTCATCACCTGTTACTGACTAAGGCCAAACTCGGTGTAACTACAGTAGATTGGTGTAATTACCATATAGATTGTCTGGCTTCAAGCCATTCCTTCACAATAGACTGTATATGGTTCTGAGATTTAGGAATTACAGCATCATGTTTGAGTTGCTCCAGAATATATGTCACGCTTAGAATTCTAATACGTTAATTTTTTTCTTATTCAACGTTTTTTTGTCAACAGGTTCGAAAACTTCGTCATAATAAGAATTAAATTGTCTCCGTATACGTTAGGTAGTAGATCCTCAAACCTATTTCTCATTCATTTTTGCAATTTTTTTTTTTGTTTTTAAGTACCGTTTGCAATTAGTAACGATTTTTTGTGTTCCGTCTTTTGTAAAGTTAACTAAGTATACATGGTTATGATGATTTTGAGTATGGAATGATAGTTGTTTTGGATATATTTTGTACACAGGTTTAGATTTTTCTTGATATCTATTTCTGAAGAAAATTCTGCCGATTTTTTTTGAAATTAGTAACGACTAGCTTGATGTTTTGGTGGTTAGATATGTGTTGATGTTGTGGTGATATGCTGAATTATGATAATTGTTATGTCTAATTTTTCGTTACGTCGTGCCTTCAGGCACGGGTAATTACTAGTATATATATATATGGGGAATGATCCATAATAAGCATTTACTATAGACACTATTCCAACAAATATATCTTCAACCGTTGAAATAATAATGTTAAAGGATGAGATGGATTTCCACCCGTTATCTAAGATAACGTGTAGGACAAAAAATAAAAAAATTCATAGTCCACCCCGCATCTTAGTTAGCGGATGGAGTGAATTTTTTATTTTTTTTTTAAACTAAGTTTAACAAAAACAAAAAAAAAATTAAAATTCTCCACCCGACATCTTAGCCAACGGGTGGAGTGAAAATTTTATTTTTTTTTATTTTTATTTTAAACTAACTTTAAAAAAATATATATTGAAATCCTCCACCCGACATCTTAGCTAGCGGGTGGAGTGGATTTTTTTTTTTTTTTTTAAACTAAGTTTAACCAAAAAAAAAAATTGAAATCCTCTACCTGGCATCTTAGCTAGCGGCTGGAGTGAAAATTTTTTGTTTTTTTTTATTTTTTTTTTTAAAACTAAGTTTAACAAAAAAAAAAAATTGAAATCCTCCACCCGACATCTTAGCTAGCGGGTGGAGTGAAATTTTTTTATTTTAAAACTAACTTTAACAAAAAAAATTCACTCCACCCGCTAGCTAAGATGTCGGGTGGAGGATTTCAAATTTTTTAATTTTTTTTTTGTTCAACTTAGTTTAAAAAAAAAACAAAAAACATTCACTCCACCAGCTAATTAAGATGCCGGGTGGAGGATTTCAAAATTTTTTTTGTTAAACTTAGTTTTAAAAAAAAATAAAAAAATTTCACTCCACCCGCTAGCTAAAATGCTGGGTGGAGGATTTCAAATTTTATTTTATTTTTGGTTAAACTTAGTTTTAAAAAAATAATAATAAAAAAAAAAATTCACTCCACCCGCTAGCTAAGATGTCGGGTGGAGGATTTCAATTTTTTTTTTAAACTTAGTTTTAATAAAAAACAAAAAAATTTCACTCCGCCCTCTAGCTAAGATGCTAGGTGGAAGATTTCAATTTATATTTTTTTTTGTTAAACTTAGTTTTAAAAACAAAAAACAAAAAAATTTCATTCCCCCCGCTAGCTAAGATGCTGGGTGGAAGATTTCAATTTTTTTTTTTTGTTAAACCTAGTTTAAAAAAAAAAATAAAAAAAATCACTCCACCGGCTAACTAAGATGTCAGGTGGACTATGAATTTTTTTATTTTTTGTCCTACCCATTATCTTAGATAACGGGTGGAAATCCATCGCATCCTTTAACATTATTATTTCAACGGTTGAAGATACATTTGTTGGAATTAGAGTTGTCAACGGACCGGGTCTGGACCCGGACCCGATCCGATTCCGACCCGTTTAGCCGGATCCAGATTCAGTTTTGAAATCAGATTGACCCGATTACCCGATAACTAAATGGATCGGATTCGGATTGATATAAATCCGATCCGATAATGCTCCGATCCGATAACATATAATATATATACATTCTAAAATATAATATATATACATTCTAAAATATAATATATATACATTTTAAATTTTTTTAATACATATATATACATTTTTAATACATTTTAATATTTTTTAATACATATATATACATTTTTAATACATATATATACATTTTTAATATATTTTAAATTTTTTTAATACATTTTAAAATTTTTTAATACATATATATACATTTTTAATACATTTTAAAATTTTTGAATATATTTATTATATTTTAATACTAAGCTTAATCGGATCGGATTATCGGATCGGGTTATCGGGTCTTATCGGATTCGGGTCCGGTCCTTAATATTTGAGATCCGTCGGGTTATCGGGTCCGATCTGAATTCGATAATTTCTAACGGATCTGGATCACCCCCGATCCGATCCGAATCCGACCCGTTGACAGCCCTAGTTAGAATAGTGTCCATAACAAATGTTTGCTATGGATTATTCCCATATATATATATATATAAGTAAAACATCCATAATAAATGTTTGCTGAGAGAAAATGCAAACTCTACATCTACGAGTTCTACAAATGTTTGCTATGGATTATTCCCATATATATATATATATATATAAGTAAAATATCCATAATAAATGTTTGCTGAGAGAAAATGCAAGCTTTACATCTACGAGTTCTCGCGCTAAGATTAATTTTATAAAAATTAGCTCCGCCACTAGAACTTATAGTTGCAGAGTCAAAAATTAATATGTCTGTTATAAGTTTTAGCGATTAAAGTTAATTTATCTCTTGTATTCAATTATTATAACAATACTTTTGCTAAATATTTATTATGGATGTGACCACACACACACACACACACATATATATATATATATATATATATAAGTATTGTCCATCTATGTTTACTCCATGTTTGTGAGTTTTATTCCGGGAATAAAAAGAAAAAAATCATTTTTTTAAAAAAAAAATTCAAAAGAAGAACCAAAGCTCAGAAACAGTTAGTCAATTTTATATTATTGTTATAATTTACTATTTTATAAATGAATTTTTTTAATGTGTTTTAAAAATTTATGTTAAATACGGAAAAAAAAAAATAAGACTCATTAAATATTATTTATTTATATATTTAAACTGCATTAATATATAAAATCTACTAATATATTTTTTTTGTATATTAAATTCAATATAAATATATAAATAAATTATATTTAATAAATTATATTTTTTATTTTTTTATACTTAATATGTACCTCATGCACATGTTAAAAAAATCATTTATAAATTTAAGCTATATAATTTTGTCGGAGTTGTCACACCCAACTAAAGCCAGTAGTAGGGTCCTTGAGTATGGGAACTTTATGAGCCTGGCATAGAATCAAGCCGTACTCTTACATGTATCTATGATTCAGAGATACGAGTGATGGCAGTAATGATAGTACTGCTACTACTACTGCTGTATGAAGTTAAGGCCTTATATTTTTATATGAAACAAAATCTAAATCTACCCCAGGATTTCCTCCCTCCTCTATATTTTGGTCTATACTTTATTATACTTTCTAGCCCTGGGACATAGGGTACCCTAAATTTATTATAGTGATGGGCCCCGTGGAAATCTCAAAATTTCTTCGCCCTTTGGTCTTTTTGTTTTTAAAATTTTAAGTTTCAAATGAGAATATATATAGGGTCCTCTTCGCATGTATTTTTAGGATATATACTAAGTGCGAAAAATAAAAATAAATTTTATTTATTTATATATTTGCACAGAATTCAATACATGGGGTTCACTAGTATATTATTTTTTTCTGCATTAAATTCAGTACAAATAAATAAATAAATATTATTATGTATTGTTTTCAGCGTTTAGAATATACCCTTAGGGCACATTCTAAAAAAATCCATATATATATACGAAACCGAGTTTATAATAAACGATTGTTAAAAATATTATAATAATAATAAATATTGAAAAAAAATTAACTAAGAAATTTTTTGTTACTAAAGTCTTTAACAATAGGTGAATTTATTTATTAATATCTGCTTCTAGAAGTTCTAACGACAAATATTAAATTTTATTTTTTTTGCTGCGACTACAACTTCTAGTGATAATATGCTGATAGTAAACGTTTGTTATGAATGAATTATCTATCTATATATATATATATATATATATATATATATATATAGTAACCGGTTGTTAATAGTTGAAATAGTATTCTCAACAACTGATTGTTATAGATAAATTTGTATACTTTCAAGTTTCAAATGAGACTATATAAATTTGTATACTTTCGATTTTTTTTTAAAAAAAAAGGCTACACATGTAATCTTTCTTAATCAGAAACTTTGAGCAAGGGCAAATTGCACAAACTCAAAACTATTTTCACCAATTTTTTCCATGAAAAAACTTTTTTTGCATTATGATATGCCCATGGCAATTTATATTTTGTGCAATGAAATAAGACAGTTTTTACATTATTCCTTTCACGTGAATGGTGAATTGGTCCTATCATTCATATAAGAAAAATTCATATGAAAACATCATATAAAAAATGAGATATATTGTGACTTTATGTATTAATATTTTTATTGTCAATTATATATATAAGTATTAATAGTAACTCTTTTAAAAATATATATAATATAGTAAACCGTACTTATAATCTTATATAATCTCATGGTATTTCATAATTATAATTAAATTAAAAGTTTTCACAATATGTAACACTACTCATATCATATTTTCAAGTAAAAATATTAATTTTCTATCCTTATTCCGATAGATTGATGAAAACAATTGAGATAGTAAGGTGATAGATCCCCTTTTGTAAACTAATTCATGAAGTTTATAGTTTTGATTCTTTTACCCAGTTAGCATTGCTTTAAAGTAGTGTAAAGGAGAGACGAACCGCGTGTGGGGTCAATTAAAAATATATTTTATAACATATAATAAATTTATTAAAAAAAATAGCTGTAATAAACAAATTAATGGATTTCATTGAAATTTAAAAAAAAAATCTATTATACAGAGTCAAATTAATTTTGTATAACTTTCTCAATCTTATATCACGTGCATTCTTTTATATATACATATCCCTCTGATCTTATTAAAATATGTAATAATTTAATTTATATTATTTTTTAAAATAATTAAGATATTAAATATTTATGAATAAATTTGTGATTAAAAAAGTTTATCAGATATCATAAAGGATATGTGTGTGTTACTATTTATTATATTATCATTATAATTATAATTATATATATATTTTATATATACAATTTGAAAATACAAAATTACTCAAAAAAAAAAATTGTCTCGAAAGCATCACCCTGAACATCCACTAACTTGTTTTAGTCTTACTATAATTTTAACCCCACTGATAACAAAAGTTTGCTTCCTCAATGGGGTAAAGTAACCATTTTATATATTGTTTTGGTCTTTTGGAGAAGGTCTCTTTTATAATGCAAATCAAAGGAGAGAATGTCATAATTTAGAAATACTTTCGAGGTTGAATCTTCTCCATTTTTTAAAATAAATGCAAAGTAATTCATTTTATTATTTTTTTTAAGAACCTCAAGAGAAAGGTTTGCTTAATTTTGTACTGAGACTCCACCTTACTGGGGAGTATATTTTGCTATAAAATAATATATATATAGCTAATGTTTACGACAATTTTTTAATTATTAATTACATAGGTAATTATTAATAATAATTTTAAAAAATATATATGTAATAAGTATGACTTTCTTATAATTCTATCTAATCTCATTTATTCGTAATCTTAATTCGGCACAAAAAAGAAATATATGACAAAAGATGCTCAATGTCTATTAAAAATGCAATGGATTTCCCGTAAACAAGAAATTCGGAAAAAAGATTATCAACATGATAAAATAGAAGTTTCTCTAAAAAATTTAAACGAAAAAAAAACTCCGCAATTACTTCAAAACAAATAAAATCAATAGTTGAAATAGGGGAGAAAATTTGTATATCTGAATTTTTCTAAATAATCTTACAATGTAAAACGAGTTGAATTTGAATGTGAGTAAAGATTATGAAATTGAATACTTTAAAAAAAATAGAGTAAAATTTAAGTAAAATACTATTCGACTCGACTCGAGATTATTTTCACCCTTATAACTATCACTTTAGAGTGTGCATATATCAGCACCCTATTACTAATATCTATTCATATAATTGATAATCAAAAAATTAAACATAAATATTCGTAATGTATACCATTTTATTTTTCTAAAAGAGAGAAAGAAAAGGATCACAACGAAATTAAGTAACAAAAGTTTAAAAAAGCTTTTAACTTTTTTCCGAAATAGAAGCTTTGAACATTTAGGCCAATGTGTAGACTGAACCTTAAACGAGCTCTTTATGAATAATGTGGTGCTCTATACATGAAAAATTCGTCCATGTAATTAAGTCAACAAAATAATTCTAACTCGTTTACTAAACAAATCGAACTTGAACAACATAATATTTATATTTGAAACGAGAATACAGATATATTTAATTAGAACAAAATAATCAACTATATTAATAATTATTATCGTATGAGTTACGGAGTTATAGTATAGCAGTAAATATTTAGACTCGGTATTGCTGAACAATTTGGGATGAGAAACAATTCAAGCTACTGCTTCATCAAGGTGTCAGAACATTATATAGAAAGCTAGCAGTTATAAACAATCTAGACAGGAAATTAAATACCTTTTATGCACACTACATCAAGCTAGAAGGCATATGCACCAGCACCTTCTATTCAACAAAGAAAACAGAAGCTCAAATTTTTTTCAAAGTGGTGATCAGGGAGAAAAAAAAAGAAGTTAAACAAAATTTAAGTGACGAAGTTCGTACAGATACCTCATGCTTCATGCTTGGAATGTTAATTTATAGTACAAAAATCTGCTGCCGATGCATACAAGTATGTTATCGTAATATTCTTTGGAGGGGGTGGAAAAAGAAAAGTTAGTTAACAGAAAAACATCACGCGAACCCCCAAAATAAGAAGTTCCTCATGTTTCTTGGATTCCTGAATGTATTATACATCTAAAATAGTTGAGCTATTGTAAGATACCTCTACAAGGAATTGAACTTGCATCATTTTTAAGCGGGCTTTCGAATTGAACCGCTTGCAACATCAGTCGGCTGAAAATCAATGCTCAGCTAAGAAGAAACGCCCAGAAAACATAATATGATCACTTTAGTTGAAAAACGCTAGTCTAGGTGAGACCCGTATCTGCATTTTACTTCTTCGCCTTCTATAAGCTTCTCCACTGTGTCTAGTGGAAGGCCAATCATTTCTAATGTCTTCTCCCACAGTCTGTAAGAAGTTTCAAGATTGTGCGCTTCTTCAGAAGGATTTTTTGGGCAACATTCTTGAGAAATAAAAGCACAAACGGGCCACTCATCTGCTTTCAACAACTCACAGTACTCAGGAACTTGAGGATCAGTCGCTGCAAATAGGGCACTCCTAGAACCTGCAGTTACACTGATCTTTCAATACTTATGTTGAGGCTTTACAAGTGTAACTGAATAAAGAGGGAACAAAAAAAGGAAACAAATTCAGTTCCACATATCTATTAGGCACACTAATATGTTAATTCTACTTCACAGATGACAATAGCCACTTACTGCAGTTCTAACTTGTTACATCAAAATGTCCCAAGTGTATAAAAAGTTACTGCTAACTTGACTCTAAATTAACAGAAGATCTTTTAGGTTTTTGAAGCAGTCTCTTATAACTGAACTTTACTTTATAACTGAACTTTACTTGAATGCAACTATGAAAGTGGTCTTAACATTGGATCTTGCACGGAATTCAACCAAGAAAGTTGAGTTTTAGCTTCAAATTCTTGTGTAGGCAAAACAAGGGAACACAGCCAATCTAAAGTTGTGTTTGTTTACCTCTTAACAACTCTACATCTGAATCGGTAAAAGGATAAAGTTGTTTGTTAAAATTTTGTTTGTCTCCTATTACCTCTTAAACAGTAATAGATAAAATTAAGTACAAATCATTAATAGCAGCCTCATAATAAAAAAAATAAATTATATAAACACATACAACAATATTATTCACTCATTTTTATTAAATTGAATATTTAAAATTATCAAACAAAATTTTACCCTTTAAAATGGTAAAAATAGTGTTATTATGATGTTTTACACTTTTTAGTTATCAAACAGCTTTTTAGATTCAGATGTTATTTCACTCGGATGATATAATTTATTAAGATATACTAACCACTCAGATCTTAATTATTCTGAATTATCAAACACCACCTAAAACTCCTATAACATTCATTAATAAAGAATATAGATGCATATTAATAGCTCGCAAGAGGAACATTCAATAGACATAAACACAAATAAATCAAAATCGATGCGTTCCTATTATGCATTTAAAGGTAATTTCTTCAGGATGTATGATTAAGATGCAGTTGCATTAGTACACCCAAGAAATATGTAATGGCATTCAAGAAGTCCTACCTTCTTCGGCATTGAAAATAAAATATGGAATCAGGCGATAACCAGCTTGAACAATTTTGGGAAGATCCCTTGCCTGCATTTGTATCATCAATGCCTCAATGGCATGAGTATAGCGTATCAACATAAGTTATGTACATATTGATAGTCAAATATGATACCAAAGAATTCCTTTGGAAAAGATAAACTGTAGGCAAATTTAAAAGAACACTTGTGTTACTATACTTATTTATTTATTTCTATGTAATAGAAAAATAACACTTGCGTAGTTTAGCTGTTGAATTTATGTTTTCATTATGAAGTGACAAACATACTTTCAAGTGTTCTTCATAGAAAAGACCCCAAGAAAAATATTTTTATACAATTTGATAGGATTGGTTTAGTCAGTTGATGAACCATACGCTTTCATTATAATGTCACAAACTCAGTATTAAGAGTTCTTTAAAAATACTTTAAGCAACTGGATAGTATGGGTTCAGCTGAGGGATGAGTCTAGCCAGTTGATGAACTTATGCTTTCATTGTGTTTCCATATATAAAAGCGAAATTGAGTTCCAAAGTATTCTTCTACGACTATGATCCCAATAACAAAGATTTATGCAATTGGAAAGGATATGATCCCAATAACAAAGATTTATGCAATTGGAAAGGATGGGTTTAACTGAGGGATCTAACCATGTTAATTTCCACTTTTAAGTGCAAATATGTAGCTATCCACAGTCTCTATTCATTTAAAAAAAAAACTTCTATTTTTATCTTTAAAAAAGTAGTAGCTATTCATGGTAAGAGTTTCACTGACAAACTAAGAAGAAGAAATTTTTTTACCACTCAAACAGTTTCTTGCTGAATAATTATAAAATCATCTAAGTCAAGTTCTGCTAATAACTTATTTCACTTTAACCAATCATGTAGAAGAACATACTAATGTTGACTAGAGAATATCACAAAGCATGACTAAAGCATTAAAGTTATAATGAACAAAGAAGTACTGTACACATAATTTTATGGTTTTTTAGCAGTCATACATTTTATGTTTACCAGTCACTTAATTCATCATCTGAATCAGCTCAAAATAAAATGAACAACTCCTTTCTGTCATCCTGTTTATTGTAAACAAAGGAAGCAAAGCAAACTAGAATTCACTTGGCGAAGGTAATTATTTTTGTTGGTCACAACTTATCATAATATTTCTTGTATGATTAGTTGGTGGGGTATGTTTAGGGCCCTAGGCAAGAGGCTTTCCAGATGCCCTTTCTATTGAAAAACTTTACGCACTAATGCTGATTTGAGGCTTCGGCTTCCCATACTGGTGGTTCAGGATGTTAATCAATACAAGAATTTGCTGCATCGAATGCCCTCTTTGAAAGGGAATCAAATAGACTAATTGAAAGCTTGATTCGCAGCAAACCTGACCTGACTTGACTCTATCAATGAAGGTACGCAAGCCATTTAGACAGCCAATAGCTTACTAGGAGTCTTTCGACTCCAAATAACATAGAATAGCTATCATAGCACCAATCTGGTGCTACCTTACTATCTTTTGGTTTTAGAAAGAAAATATTTTTCTAAAAATCTAAAACCCCAATCCCTTTTGGAAACCGTATGCTTCCGATCTCTACTGTAGGTGCCAATGAGGAATGAGAAGAAGCCCGAAAAAGAGCTAAAAGGAACATAACCTCCGGAGGTTGTTGATACAGTCGCAATTCTTTTTTTTTTTAATCGATATTGGGTTGGTGTTCAATGTACCTCTGAGTCTAAATTTCAAAGTACGCGAGCTTCTAAATGAGGTAGTTCATTAGTGAGCCTTTCAGGGCTTTGGTTTATCACATGAGTATGAAATCTTTCCTTTTCTTTTGAAAGCTTTAACAAGACGAGTAGGTGGCAGTATGGGCGGGTGAGTAGGGAGTAGCGATGATTGGCTACTCCCTGTAACTACATAATTCTCTATTGCATGCAACACAAAAATATATACTTCTTTTTTTTCCTTTCAGGCAAACATAAACATATCACTTATGAAGTCAACAAGTTAAAGTACTTCAAGAGACTTACAACATTAGTCTGAACAATTCCAGGAGATACACATACTACGCTTATGCCAGCCTCAGCAGGCAACCGCTTGTGGAGAACACTACTGAACATGACCTGCAATTCATATGCCACCCTAAGTTCCTGATGCACATTTTATAACTTATTGCTTTTACAATAAAAGAACAATTTTGACATAAAGAAGAGGGAGTACAACAGAGGATGACAAGAAGTCCTCCAAAAGAAACACTCGAAGTGTGAAAGGTACTAAGTGTTAAATATAGTACAGAGCTTCAATCTCTATGTATAGTGGAAATAGGCACCCCATGAAATTCCCCTAAAGTGAGATTCACAACGAGAAAAGAAATGACAATATCCCACCATAAATTGACTAGCATATAACATTTGTAAGTCCATGCATTTCTCTCCGTCTAAATACTCAAAGAATAGAAAAACACAGGTAATTCTTATTATTCATGCCCTTGTCAATGTTGTGAAACCTGATAACCAAAAACTCCAATAAACCAGGAAAAATCCAAGCTTGCCCAACACCCCAATAAAGAATGAATAAACAACTGAATAATTTACTTACTTTTAGATGAATTGGTCTTTTCATTCTTTCTCTTTATACTAATGTCATCCCTGAACAGAAGATGCCCACAACTTTCAGACACTAACAAGTAACCGTACCAGAGAATAGAATGATTCAAAGAAGAAGAAAAAATTACAAAGGGCAGCCATAGTGGCTACAACCCATTTCATTTACAACACTTGAAATGGGGCATCTATCTCTTATGCTTGTTTATTGATCCAAGTTCTGAATTTGGTTCAAGGTGTGCACAGGCGGTTTGCTCTCCCTCAACATGAAGTGTTTGCGCGCACGTCGCCAATCTCATTTGGGTGGTGGGTTGGGGGTGCACACGTGGAAGATTCACAAGATTGAAACTTTTTGAATACTTGAGCATTTAATTCTAACAAGGTCACCATAGTAGAATAATTTATTATGTTAATTACTAAGATAATCAATTAAATGTAGGGCAAATATTTAATTACGAGTTTAAGAAGATAGTTGTAGTTATTAAATTATTAAATATTTATTTAAATATTAAATTATTCAATTATATATTGTAGATTCCTTTGATCAATTATTAAGATATACATTAACTGAATGGAGTGTAGATTTATTTAGTTATAATTATGAGAAAATAATTATTCTAATTATATTTAAGTTTGTAATAGAATTCTAAATCATTGACGGAGTTTGCTTGAAATCTGAAAACAACTATGAAGCTCAAGCTTTAATAAATTTTAATTTAGTTATGAAAATTAGTTAATAATGAATCCACTATAATTTTCAATTAATTTTTAGTTGTTATGTGTCAAAAAACTTCACATACATTATTCATACAATTATTTGATAAAGTTTCAAATGTTGATGAATTTAATTTAGTTAGGACATTAATTTAGTAATGAAATTTACGACTAATATTAATATAATTAAATTGTGTGATATGTTAAAAGATATTTTTGATATCTTAATAAAAATTTCCTACATGAAATTTGTTAAGATATATTATCTTACATAAATTTGTGATAAAAAAAAATCGGTAATAAGTTTGGTAGAACCAAAAATAAAAAAAATCAAAAGTTTCAATAGTACTTATAATTTGAATAGGAAACAAAAAGGCTGAACCAAAAAGTTGTGAAACCAAGTTTGTGTTTTTAATTATATAGTTGATGAGATAATTACTCTTTAAGACTCTTTGATTACACCAAATTGGATAAAAGCTTAATGCACAACTTTTGGGGAAGAGGATTTCAATCTTTCAAGCCTTTTTATTGTCCGGAAGAGTTTTAACTTGTCCACAGCAAGCTCATGATGTCAGCAAAACACTGAAGCACAAAACTTCAGTTTTCCATTTGAGAAATATTATCATGGAGAATACAAAAGTACAAATGCCAATGGAGGAAAGACCGACCGGTGAATGGAAATAAGAACAACATAGTCAGTTAAATAGTTTATCAACTAATAATTAGTGCAGCAACCGTATATATGAAAAGAAGAAACAGCTTGCCACTTTGTGAAACCAACCAACTACTAATAGAATCTAAATGCACCAAAATTTGAGCATACCTGTGCTAGTTTGCTGCCTGAGTAACCCACTAAACTTGTGTACTTTTTCTTCCCGCCAACAACATTCATGTCTTCAGTATCAACAAATCCAATGTAATGCATCTACAGGGAAAATAAAAATAAATAAAAAAAGGAATGGGCTACTTTAGATTGCAGCTGTGGAGAGAGTAATAAGCATCAACATATTCGCAAGCCATAAAAATGTATAGGATCTGCCTATAATGCACATTCACCAAAAGAGAACTGGATGATTACATCTATAAAATATGTTGTGACAATATTAAGAGTTAGATGATTAAAGTACTTATGGAAGTAAGATGTTTTTTAGGGAAACAGGAAAAGGCTGATGAGTAATCGGATACTGCTTTCATAACCAGACATGATTATTCTACCAATTCATCACTTTTTGCACTCTCTTCAAGAAAACTACTTGAAGGATACTTACCGATTGCATGTTCTTCTTTGCAAATATCCTTGTATGCACAGGTTAATCTTGGATTTAAACATATGAACATGCATACTACTCCAATGTCGATTCAGACAAAAGTATTCAATTATTGGGAAGAGTTTAATATACTTCTAATGTCGAATCAAAATCAACTAGGACAGAACATTAAAGCATTGGGTCGAACTATGGAGTGTCTAAAATTGAAATTTGTAGCTTAAATTAAATTTTTAGTAGTAAAAAGTTTGACTACTAAATTTGCGCTAAATAACCATACGTGACAATTTGAGAAATGGACAGAGTATCTTTTAAAGCAAGTATAACTAACTGGAATAGGGTTAAAATACATAACATAAAATAGAATTGGTCAGGCTTAACTTTCTACAATTCAACAAGAAATAAAATAATGATTCTTTTAAAATATTTGTATTGATATTGAAGTATGCTAATATATAAACCAAGATCTTACCAAAAAAAAAAAGGAAGGAAAAAAGAAAGAAAGTTAGCGACAATAAAGAACTAACTTCATGTTTATACCTGAACAAACACGTTGATAGTGCATATACATAAGTACAGATGTCGAAGTCATGTATACATATAGCCACACAACTATCATGTCATGGAACTTACAATGGAATTCACATTTATGATTCGACTTGGAGAGCCTCTGATAAGGGATGGCAAAAGCAATACTGAAAGCAATGCTGGAGCTAGATGATTCACTTGCATGTGTTCTTCATAACCGTCCTTTGAAAATCTTTGTGGTTCTAAACATAATAATTACAAAAGGTATCACTTAAATGGAGAAGAATGAAAAAAGTTTATCCAGCTTATTTACACTGATCAACTTTGAATTAACAGATAGGAGCTGATGAGAAAGCTAGCGTGATACCATGACAACAAAAGACAAATGAAAGAAATGCTTTACCAAGTAATATTCTGAAAGAATGGAAGGAAAGTTTTTGGCCAAGGGAAAAACTATGCTTCTGTAACAACACTCTAACCAGCTAAACCTACGCCATGGTAGGTGGAGTATATAACTCATATATGTGAACTGTAAGTACAGTCGAGTTGACCTACCTAGTCCAGAAGATGGATCATACAAACAATCACACAGCAACTATATACGTCACCAATTTGCACCAAAAATCAGTTTTAATGAGGACCAAATGGAGAAAGCTTATCTGCAAAACTTCCGGGGCCAGAGCTTTGATAGTATATGAGCAATCACTAGTTATAGGTGCGAGTCCACAACGAAATGCATCCAACTTTAACCTTAAAAGGTAAAAGTATAAAAGAATGGGACCCAACACTGTATAAAAGAATGGGACCTGACACTGTGTATGTTATGCCCTCCTCCCCGTCACTCCCGTTCCAGTACAACTTCACTAGTACATAGCCAGGTATAGTTGTATAGGCAAACAAATATGCATTGACATTTATAGTGTATAGACAAACCAAGGTGCATTTAATGCCTACACAAAACAATGTACATGCGCAACGCACGAAAAAAAATAAGATAGCGTGCAAGTTGCACTAATAAACAACGGATTACGTGCAAGCAAAAGAGTTGGACCCGATATGCTATCGAGTTAAAGCTCTTAAAAAGCACAATACCAAAACCCATTTTTTCCATTAGATATAGAGCAGATAACATTCATAAGTCAATTTATAATCATTGATTCATGAGGTTAAATCAGTACAATATAGGAAAATGTGTTCTCAATATGGCCCTTTACAAGTGACTGAGCTATCCTCTATTATTAAGACCAAATACAGCTATGAACTATATTGGGTAACAAGAGGTTTAATTTGCTTGTTTGGTTCTCTGTTAACTAGAAGCATTATTTATTACTGTCCCCCCCCCCCCCCCCTTTCTTTCAGTAAGCTTTCGTTTAGGAAGGTGCCAAATACTAATCAGTTATACTGTGACGAAGAGGTATAGGTTGTCATTTTAATATCATGCTATATCATCCAGTCTAAAGCTTATTCGTCATGGGTGGCAGATAGCTGTTATATTTGCATGGTTTTACATCACAAACTGCCAGAATCCACAAATAAATGGACTTATACTGAGTAACAGTGTACTTTTATTATCCTACTAAAGTACCAGGTCAAATCAACCAACCAAACCAAATGCCACAGGTGGAGACGCCCATAGGGTTTATATGCTCCTTTTATGTTTAAGTTTTTTGATGTAGGATATTAGACAATTTCAACAAATACAAAGAAAACAAGGATTGAGTCAAAATTCTTAATTTTGAAATGCCTTTTCTCGCAAACCATGAAAACTAATTCTGCTGTCCATACAGGTTAGAGGTCGCTCTTCCTAAAACTAATTTCAAGTCCTGAAATTGCTTGAAGTGTAAATTGTACATTTTAAAAAGAAAAAAAGTTCTTCCCGGCCCGCAAATGGTGTCACATAAGTTTTTGATGAGACATCATTGTTGATGCTAGCCCCCCCCCCCCCCCCCCCCCCCTTCTCCCCCTCTTCTTTATCTCAATCCCCTTCAACACTCCAAACACCATACCTCAGAAATCATTTTGCTCGGGCCTTTCCGAAGTATAATAAACAAAAAAGGTGGGGTGGGGGAGAGGGTCACCTTGTCTCCAGCCTCTTGAACAAGGAAAAGTTGTGCTTGAAGTCCATTTACCGAAATACAACTCTTCTGAATAGAAATGAAAAAGACAATCTAAGTCCTTTATTTTTTTCAAACCTCATTCTCTCCCCAGCTGCAAAATCTGGACTCAGCCTCATTAGCTTCCTTGTTTGATAGACTTCTATTTTCCAACATGAGAAGTTTTGAGGGGAGTAATGGATAGTAAATAGCAACAAGTCAATATATTGTCATGTACATAACTAAACACCCGCATTACTTTAGAGTTTAACATCTAATTCTCATGGCTTCACTTTACAACACATTCTATATTCCTTTCGAAACAACATCAAAAGTACACAGAACTATGGAAGTGTATATCATCCACAATTAATTTGACACATATATGTTATGGAAAGCATTAAGAAATATAAGTCCATAGGAAATAAAAAACTTAATACTAACCCCCAATAGAAAAAATTCCAGCATTATTGATGAGCACATGCAAAGGTCCTGAACGTGCATTCCATGCTTCAGCAAATTTTACAACAGAATCCAAGGAGAGAAGATTAAGTTCCACTGCCTTGAAAGTCAAAGTTTGGATAAGTTTATTACTCTACTGCTTAATTAATAGAAGAGTAATTCTACAGGGTAGAGAATGAGAGAGAGAGAGATTGAAATTTGAAAATTTTGGGTGGGGGAACGCTCAAAGACCACCAACACAATTAAATTAATCCAATCTGCCAAAGGGAATATCTGGATGGCCCTGAACGTAATTTTTCTGAAACATAGATGACCTGAAGATTACTGAATGTGCTCATTATGTACCTCAATATTAAGAGGAAGGCCCTTTCCGGACCATTCATCCTGCCATTTCTGGATCAACTCATGAGCTGCCTTTGTGTTCCTAACTGCCATTACAACATGCGCCCCTGATTCAGCTAACTGCCTGTTAAATTAAGGAAGCCAAGGGATCTTATGAGTAAGAAAAAAGCTATACCAAGTACGGTAATGTAATTCCAACCAAAATATGTGCAAAACCATGTCAGAAGGAATAAGTATACAGAACAAGCATGACTTAATAACTAGGTTACCAGTTACCATTTTTGAGCAGCTTCAGCGTTCAGACATACATCAGACATGAGATAAGTTCATCAAAGAAAAAAAAAACACAACCAGGACTGCAAGTTTCCATGCAATTTCTTCAGACATAATTAAAAAAACTTATGAAAACATTATGATACAATTGTATTATAGATCTTGAAAAAAAAAGACTGATAGTTAAGGAGGAGAGTATATATTGCCTAATTTACTACAAATACTTTACCTTGAACGGCAAAATCTGCATTATCAACAAAACTCTATAAAAAGGTTTTAATATGCACTTAATCTTGAAAATGAACAAGGCTTCCTAAAACCCATAAATCATAACAAATTATGAAGTTGATATATAAGCATTTGCTTATTTCTGATTACTACAGTTTCAATATAATTCCCCTTTTTCCCAAAAAAAAGAAAAGAAAAGAATATGCACCTTCATAATCCTCTAAATGCTATCTTTTCTACCATAACCAAACCTTCCATCCACCTGGGTTTTCCTTCTATCATAACCAAAAGAGAAATTGGGGGTTCTTGTTTTCAGTTGAATAATAAAAATTAAAACACAAACAACATATCATAGCCAACGACTAAGAAAGTATTCCATGTAACTCAGTAGGAAAAATTCTGAGCTACTTCTTACTTCATTTTTCACATAAAATACAGACATTAGTACTGTTTGTCAGACGATTACAATGGTGAAATTTTTCAACGGAAAGAAATTGAGAACCTGGCGATTTCGCGACCGATACCACTTGTGGATCCGGTGATGATGCAAGTGATATCGTTGAGGGGAGGAAGAGGCAAAGGATTCTGCAAATGGCTGGCCATTATTCTCTGAAATAGCATTTCGTAAATCAAATTTAACCATCCTCTCATCCATTCTATCCATCCCAATCCCTCTTTCTTCTTGCTCGTTTCAGTTTTACACATTTTCTAACACTTTCTCTCTCCTCACACAAACGCACGGTATAGGAGATCTGTTCTTTCTAGCAGCAGTGATTGATGAACGGTGATTGCTTGTTTTTGTCAGCTTATTACAGTATTGCCTAGTTTTTGTCAGCTTATTACAGTATTATTTTTTTTAAAAATTTGTGTTTGATAAATAAAAAGCGTTTAAATTAATAAAAAGTAAAAAATATTTGATATATAAAAATTTAATAATCACTTATGTCAACTATAAATTATTAAAAATAAATATTTTGATACGTAAAAATAGGTAATAAACATAATTAATAAAATAAATAAGAGTAAATTAATAATATATTTTTTTAACTTAATTATTAGATTTAATAAATAATCATAAACTCCAAATTAGAATTTGTAATTATTTTTATAAAAAGTTATTATACACAATTTTGAAATTAGGTTACCAAACTCTTTACTTTTAAAAACTTATTAGAAGCTAATAGCGATCGCAAACACTCTTTTAATATTTTACTAGATACACACTCGCACGTTGCTGCGAGATTATTCATTTTTTTGTTGATTATAAATTTATATATACATTTAATAAATTAAACTATAATAAGGAGATGGAATATTTATAAATTAAAATTTTATTAAATAAATTTATAACAAAAATAACTCATATAATTTTGCTCCAATGTATACAATTACGTAATTATTTAGTTTTGTCAAAAAATACTTGATAGTTAGCAATACATTAAATTTTTCAACTCCATCTAAGCAATACATTTTAAACGACAACCGTGAAAATTTTAGATCTATGAAAGAAAATTAATCTTACTGTATAACAGAAAATTATAAGAATTAGATAATTATTTGTGATGTGATTTGTAATGAAAGTGTTAGTCTCTATTTATATGGTGAATAAAAAACGTGTTTACATCAATCACCTATTAATTTGGAATAATATCAATTTAAAAAAAAAATAGCTATAATTATCTTTTAAAAAAAATTGAAAACCCAAATATGAGAAAGAATTTTCTACATGAGAATGGAATAATAATTTTGTGTGAAAATTATCTGTAAATAAAGTTCAAAAGCTCAAGTATTAAATAATAATATGGGATTCAAATTTTATAATTGACATATTTATTGGATAAATACCAAATTGGGATTGCTGCAAATTTTATTTTTAAAGACCAAATAATCAGGTTTCTATGTAGTTGTTGGTTTATATTATTTAGGATGCCAAAATCAAGTTGAATACTAAATCATAAAATTAGATTTCATAATATCCAATAATCAACATTAAAATCAAAAAAATTCATCCAAATAATCCAAATTAACAACCCAAACATGATTATGCTAAAAAGTCATAAGAAATTAATAAATTTTAAAACCAAAAAGTAATCAGTAAAATGATTGAATGGTTCAAATTAATTTGAACCAGTAAAGTTGTCATCTTTCTCGACTTTGATTTTCTTTTGCAACTTGTTAGTTGACATTTCAACATTAGTTGACTGAGATCCTTGTACATCATCGTCGCTGATTGAATGTATAGGCATTTTGTTTATAGGTGTGACATAATTGACAGCATCAGGTAATGACTCCCCTGTATAGACTATAATACCAAAAATACAACAAACATATAAGAAAATGTTGAAAATGTAGGTAATATTTTTTATACCAATTATACATATAAAATTGAGAATAAGTAAAAACATATGTGATAATAGGTACATGTAATGATAATACCTGAGTTCCATCACATAAGAAAATTATATGTAAATGATGAGATAATATGAGAAAAATATTGTAACAATTATTGTTAGTATTTGTTTAATATGAAAAAAATACCGTATTATTAGTATTTGTTTAATTAAAAAATATCAATTTATGATTTTGATGTTGTAATATTGAGAAATTAAATTAGTTGATAAATATCATATCAATTTAGATTTGTAGTGATTTTATGAATTATAAAATCAACACATTAAAGTGAGATTGATTAAAATTTCACTTTAGATTTGGATCATGAGAATGGAATTTAAAATATTAGAAAAAAATCAATAGTTAAAGTATGAGATAATATTATAAATATAATTTTGTAGTAATTTTAGGATATAAAAATCAATGTTTGGAAATTAAAAAAGATATGTTTAATTTATGAGTGATTCATCAGTTTAATTTGTAAAAAATAATAACAATAATTTTAGATTTGTAAAAAATAATAAGAATCTTGATTTTTGTGGTGGTTGTTTAATTAAAAAAAATATCAATTTATGATTTTGATGTTGTAATATTGATAAATTAAATTAGTTGATAAAATCATATCAGTTTAGATTTATTGTGATTTTGGGGATTATTAAATTAACATATTAACATGGGATTTGAAACGACCCCGAATCCGGGTCCCCCGAACCTCGAACTCGGTTCAACACGAGTACAACCTTTTTCTTATTGTTCATGAATTACAACAATATTATAATTGCTAAATAATCATTTATTTACAATTTTACAACATCTCTTTCTATTCCAGAATCGAAATCTTTATACATTCCTAGTATGTCTCAATATCATACATGATACGACATTCTATTACAATCAATTTGAGTATTTAATACTCATATAACATACCAACTAAGTCTTATGCTACAGAATCATTTACTTGTCCAATTCGGGCTGATATCTACAATAGATATTTAGATCTTCAATGGAAGTAATATATTTTCCTGTTCCTTGTTCTTTATCGAGAACTTCAGGTAACTACTCTTATCTGAAAATGTTGGTTTAGGCAAGAGTGAGCACGACGGCTCAGCAAGTTCAACAGCTACACATAACACATTACATGTTTCACATAAAATTTACAATTTATACTAACATCATGTTTTTCATGCATTTCAATTTATGACATACTGCTCATGCATATCATGCCTCGCATTTAATCTATGCTTCATGTCTAACCTCTATCATAACATATAGTTCAATGCAGAACAATTGTCTTAAATCAACTACCGCATATCAACAGTTCAAATCAACTTATTGCACAAATGCGCATTAAAACATCTTTGCACATAACCACGTATTAGCACATCTCAGTTTAATAACAAACTTATAATTCATGCACATAATACAACACGTTCTGAAAAACTTGCCTGGACTTGTATAACCAGCTTACGTTAATCTTTCACGTTCCTTGCACCACCTACACGGTATGTGAGATCAACGGTGCAGAATATCAGTCAAAGTTTGACTCAATACTAAATCTTATTTTAAAAATATTTATTTCTTCTTATCATCCCCTTTATAATATAAGGTTAATTTCATATTTTAGTCTCTCTTTGACTTGACTCAGTGTTTCATATTCAACACCATAAATCTTTTGTTCAAAACTATGCAATTCTGACATTTATTAATGTCACTGCATTAAAACTTGGACCCTATATTTATTTAGGTCGATCCACCAATTAATCACTAATGGACCATTCCCTTGGTTTAACTTAATCACATCATTTATCTCGATACCTATCATAATATTACCCATCTTGGATAATATTTTAAATTTTACTATCAATTAGTAATAACTTATAATGTTATTTAATTGTTAAATAACACTTTAAATAATAGTTTACCTCAATCATTATTATTAATATTTTAATAATAATTTAATTGCTTGCTAATATTATTACCCTTTAATAATATTTTAATTGACTTCTCATTATTATCAATCATTTTAATAATAATTTAATTGTTCATCAATATTATCAATCATTTAATAATATTTGAAATTCTCACGTATCATTAGTAATTATTTAATAACGATTCAACCCTTAACTATTATTACCCAATAGTTAATTACTTGTTAAACAATATTATTAATTCTTTAATAATATTCTAAATCTTTATTTATCATTATTATTTATTTAATAATGATTTAACTCTTAACTATTATTATTTAATAGTTAATTAAATGCTAAATAATATTATTAATCCTTTAATAATATTTTAAATTAATTACATATCATTATTAATTATTGAATAATGATTTAATTCTTAACTATTCTCATTTAATAGTTAGTCAATAATATTATCAATATATTTTAATTACTTAATAATCTTCTTTCGATTAAGTAATAATTTATTCCACTTAATTACCATTTAATTATTATTTAATATGAATTAAATAATAATTAATTAACTAATTATCTGAACTCATTAATTAATATTAATTAAATAATAATTAATTAACCTTACTTATTATTTAATATTAATTAAATAATAAATAATTAGTTTATTAACCTTAATTATCCTTTATTTATTATTTAATATTAATTAAATAATAATTAATTACTTAATTAACCTTACTTATTATTTAATATTAATTAAATAATAAATAATTAGCTTTCTAACTTTAATATTCTTTAATTATTATTTAATATTAATTTAAATAATAATTTATTATTTATTTAACTTTACTTATTATTTAAGTGCAATTAAATAATAAATAACTAACTTATTCATCTTAACATCCTTTAATTATTATTTAATATTCATTAAATCATAATTAATTAATTACATAACTTCATATATTATTTAATATTTATTAAATAATATTTAATTAGATTATTAGCCTATTTATACACTAATAAATAGCTAATATATAGTGAATCACTCCATAAATTTCAAATTTTATTTTATAACACTTAACTAGCATGCCAATAGGTCAAATATTATTTTTCTGAAATTAAAAATAATTTTCCCATAATTATTAGCAATTTAGTAAGCTTTAATCCACCATTAATTCTAATAAATACCAAATTACAAAAACATTCGAATTTTAAATTTTGATAATTTTCTTTATAAAATTATAAGCATTTTCTCTTTTGGAACCACCCCAAGAACCGGCCTAAAAATGCCCGAACCGGCCCTACCTAGAAATCATGAAAAACCGAAAAAAACCGAACCGGCCGTTTTTTTTTTAAAAATAGGCAGATTACTTTATGAGTTTTCCAGACTTGGGGTCTCCGACGGGAACTTGAATAAAATGAAATCCACAAGTCCGATTGAGGCCTATTTGGTATCTATGGATTCGTAACTTCCCGAACTACATTTTTCTGTCATTAAACATCAAATTTGGATTTGTTTTGGTCACGGAAATTGGCTCCAAATCGGACTGTTGTGCACAGCCCTAAAACAGTGGGTGTGTTTTGGTTGAAAAATCATAACTTGCTCATTTTAAATCGGATCGAAGTGATTCCACTTGGAGAATCTTCATATCCCACGCATCTAACACCAGAAATTTACGGATCATGAATCCGACTTACGGATCATGCCCAGAAATTTCGGGAGTGGCTGCCATGATTTTGGTTACTTGGTTTTCGTCGGTAAAAACTTATTTGATGATTTTGATGAAATCTTTCCACACAAATACATCCAAAAATTCATATTAAACCCATGTAAACCTAGATCTGCCAATCTAGCATAGATCTAAACATCTAGAGCGTGAGAATAACTTTTCTACCATAAATATTCAATATAAAATATAATGAAATTCAAAACTAGAGTTTAAGGTTAGTGTTATACCTTTTAGACTTGTGAGCTACTTTTCTCTCCTTCCAAAGATAGATGATGGAGTTAGATGACATCCCAGCACATTCCTCTTGAAGAATTAGACTTGGCTCACTTGACTCGGTAGTAACTCACTAAAGAACTCACTAACTCACTACTCTTTTTCTTTAACTCACCGAGTTAACTCACTAGTGTTTGTTTGCTTTTCTCTCCAAGAGCTCTCTCTTTTCTCTCTAGAAATTCTAGACAAATGGCTAACAAACATAGCCAATGTGTGGAGCACTATATTTATAGCACACCCTTAATCATCATTAACTCTTACTAATCAACTAACATTGGTTAAATTAGAGACTAATTTAGGATTACTATTTGATTGATTGACTCTTGGATTGACATGTTGATTGATCTCCATCAAGTTTGCTTACAAGTTATCAATTGAGTAAAACAAAAGCAACCTTTCTCCAACACTTAACTAAAGTGTGGTTAAGACTATTGCTCTTGTAACCTATGTTAACTTAACTATCAACCATGGTTCAAGCTCATCAATTAAACATACACATATCTTCCACCAAATAACCCAAGTAAGGTTAATTCTCTACAATTAAGCATACATATATATCCAATATATTTATATATTTACTAACACTTAACTCTAGCACTGGTTAAGGTTTTATTTTTATGTCCTATATAATTATATAAGCATCTATATATATATACACCAATATATGTATATATATTCACTTATACATGCACAATACTTGTATTTTTGATATTTAAAATGTCATCCATCAACTTGACTACAAGCAACATAAATGGTGAAGTGTAAAATAAGCAACAATCACCAACACTTAACCCACATGTGGTTAACTCTCTACAACATCCAACCCATGGTTACATATAAATTATACCTTGGTGAATTATATACATACACAATTGTATCTATAATATTCTTCATACAACTAACCCATGCATAGTTAAATCTTTAATTTATTTACTACCTAGGGTTATTCAACTAACTCATCCATAGTTAATTCTCATCATCAAATTCACCCACCTAGCATTTAACCAATGTTTGGTTAATGCTCTCTCTTATCTACCAACTAGGGTTGTTCAATTAACCCTATATTAGTTAATTCTCTACACTTAACAATACTTGAATTTATTCTCCCAACATATTGACCAATATTTGACTTTTAAATTTGGACTCAATATTTGGGCTACTAGTTTATTTTGCATTGGGCTCCCTTATTTAATTATTTGGGCTACCCAACACAATTCACACATCTTTATAACTTGGGCTAGGTAATTAATTTAATTTGACTTATATTAATTACCTCTTGGACTATAATCAACATAACATTTGGGCTTTATTATTTAATTACCCATTTCATATCCATATTCTCATATTGGGCTAACATCTATAATTCTTTTGGGCTAGTCCACTAGTAGTAATTAAATTACTTGGACTCTTCATGAGGCTAGATCCTTAAAGTTATTTGGACCTCTATAATTACCAACAAGACTTTCAACCATTCAAATATTGGGCTTGCTTAAATCCATTAATGGACTCTATATAACAACTTAATAATTAAGTTAATTACTTAATTAATTAACTTCATAATATTGTCATTCTAGACAATCATTCTAGTTTTTCTATAACTTTAACTCTTAACTAATATAATTAACCTAGTTAATTATATTTCATGACCTCCCTTCTTACTTCACATTTTAAACTAATTAAATTATTAGTTTAATTGAGTATTTAATCTACTCATCTTCTTATTGGGCTAACAAACACACATTAGGTGTATATATATTAATATAACCACCTTCACTTTTCAATTAAATTTATTTTCTTAATAAATTCTCTACATGCATCATTAAAATATTTTCACATTTAATTTCTAACAAATACATTATATTAAAAAAAAATGTTCACCCATTTTTCACACATCTCACTTCTACAACTCTAGGTTTTAAATCATAACCTTTAATTTATATTTAAAATCTTATTTACAAATCTTGTAAATATCTGGGATATTACAGGATTGATTAAAATATCAATTTAGATTTGGATAATGAGAATAAAATTAAAAATATTAGAAAAAATTCAATAGTTTAACTATGAGATAATATTAAAAAAATACTGTAATAGTTATTGTTACTATTTGTTTAGTATGAGAAAAATAATGTATTATTAGTATTTATTTAGTTAAAAAATACCAATTTATTATTTTGATGTTGTAATATTGAGAAATTAAATTAGTTGATAAATATCATATTAATTTAGATTTATAGTAATTTTGGGAATTATAAAATCAACATATTGACATAAGATTGATTAAAATATCAGTTTAGATTTGGATAATAAGAATGGAATTAAAAATATTAAAAAAAAATCAATAGTTGAAGTATGAGATACCATTATAAATATAATTTTGTAGTGATTTTAGGATATAAAAATCAGTATTTGAAAATTAAAAAAGATACGTTTAATTTGGGAGTGATTAATCAGTTTAGATTTGTAAAAAATAATAACAATTATTTTAGATTTGTAAAAAATAATAACAATCCCGATTTTGGCAGTACTTATTTAATTAAAAAATATCAATTTATGATTTTGATGTTGTAATATTGAGAAATTAAATTAGTTGATAATATCATATTAGGTTAGATTTGTAGTGATTTTAGGGATTATCAAATTAACATATTAATGTAGGATTGATTAAAATATCAGTTTAGATTTGGATAATGAGAATGGAATTAAAAATATTAGGAAAAAAATTAATAATTCAACTATGAGATAATATTAAAAAAATATTATAGTAGTTGTTAGTATTTGTTTAATATGAGAAAGATACAGTATTATTAGTATTTGTTTAATTAAAAATATCAATTTATAATTTTAATGTTGTAATATTGAGAAATTAAATTAGTTGGTAAATATCATATCAGTTTAGATTTGTAGCGATTTTAGGAATTATAAAAATTGTATGCGTTTTCGCTAGTTTTTATGTAAGGAATTTTTTTTAATTTGGTATAAGAGATGTGGCGGATTGTGTGAATGACACTTGTCAATTGATGGTATCTATGTACTGCATTTTAATATATATAATAGATTATATATGGATAAGTCCACTATTATTCTATTAAAATATAATGACCAAAAAAATTAACTAATTTTATAAATATTATTAATTTATCCAACATATTATTTTTTTAACAGATTCAATATTATATACTCTTAAAAATCCTTTTAGAATATTAATTAAAAAATAAAACAATGGTTAACTTTTATCGAGATGGTTGCTAACGTAAGTGTTGATGTGTAATTTAAAAAATATATATGCGATAGCTGCAAAAGTGTATTTTAAATAAATATATATATTAAATTACTAAGCGATTACACAAAAAAATATTTAAAATATATATATTTTTTACTAAGTGATTATTTGTATGCAATTTTTTTTTTAATTGCACAAGAATTTTTTTTAAAAAGGTTTTTTTGTTGTTGAATTAGATAGAAATAATTACTCAGTATTTTTTTTTTAAAATTGCAATTAGTAATATTTTTTACAATAGTATAGCTTTTCAGAAAAAAACAAAAAAAAAAAACTTGAAACATTCACTATACTTTCTTCTGTAAACTATTTTTATTAATTTATTTTAGGCAAATTGTGCTTGTGTCATTTTTAAAAGAACGGGAGGGAGTATGATTTTAATGGTACCCAAAATTTTTTTTAAAGAGAATCGATGGGCGTGGGTCCATTTCTCTTATTTATGAATTCTATAAGAGGGGGAAAAAAGGATATAAACTAGATAATTATTCTTAGTCAAAATTTTTTAAAAAATGAACAAATTTCAACAAAAAAATTAAGTCTTAATTTTTATTGTTAATATAATTCCTATATTGCTCTCTATTTATAGACATCACAAGATTTATTATATAGTAAATTGATAATATAAATTTAAAACTTATGTTTTTTTCCCTTTATAAACTAACATTTAAAAAAAATAAATTATTGTGTAATTTTAAAAAATTACACATAAATAATCGCTCAACAAAAAAATTTACTTATTTTTAATATTTTCTTGTGTAATCGTTTAGTAATTTAATATTTTAAAAAAAAAATTGCACATCAGCAGTCATATCAACAACCACATCAGTAACCATCTCATATATATATTTTAAAAATTACACATTAGCAGTCACGTCAGTATCCACCTCAATAAGGACAACTTTACACACACTACAACCAAATACTACATACATATCAACCATTAAAAAGTGAAAACCTGACACGTATTTTCGTGTCAGGCTTCATCTTTTAATGGTTGAGATCAAAATATTGTGTTTGGTATTCCCTCAATAAATGCTAACCATTATTTGATTTTTTGGTATTTTGAAAAGATTTTTAAGAATACAATATTTAACCTGTTAAAAAAATAACATGTTGATTAAGTTGATAACATTTACAAAGTTAATCGGTTATTTTGGCCATTCAATCGCACATTTTAGATTCTTTATGTGTTTGTTGGGAAGATGCTTGATAATAGACTTAGCAGTAGTAGGGCTTTTATATTTGCAAATTTTCAAGGCTTTATTATGCACAAGAGGTTTCAAAACTAAGTTGATTACCTTATACAATCACATTTAAGATTTGCTATGAGTAATGACTCATGCAATAATGTGTACAATGACTCAATGTAAAAATGATTGAACTCACAATGTAAAAATGTTTGATCTCACAATTTTCATATTAGATTATTGTACACATCATTACATAAGTCATTACATATAGTAAAATTTAAGATTTCCTTTAGCAAAAGGACGATTTGTCGCCCCTTCGTATAATCTGGAAAAGGAAAGACTGCAATGTGACAACGTACGTATTCATTAAACATGCAAGAGGATCGAAAAAGTGAAAAACTATTAATTATTATAAAAAATGATTATTTTAATAATTACAAGTATTATTTGTAGAGTTTTTTTTAAAAAAAAAATACCGCATAATAGTTATGCAGTGTTTTTTTTCTCTATCTATCGCACAAGTGTTATGCGGTATCATTAGACGCCACATAATAATTGTGCGGTGCTATTTTTTTAAGCTTTAGCTCATGTCGCATAATAATTGTACGGTGCATATGAGGGGTAATATGAATATTTTTTATATAGGTCATATATCGCATAACAATTGTGCAATAATGTTAATAACTGTTATGAGGTATGCTTTTCTCTAAACCATCTGATCTCGTAACGAATGGACAAGTTTAGGTTGGATAGAAAAATGCTTTGGTTCAATTTTGACTATGGATCATTTATAAAATACTAATACTTACTACTTAGCCCTGGTACTAGTATTAAAATATATATTATATATAATTTATTATATATATATAGGGTGTGACGCCCCCAAATCTGGGCCCACACAGCCCAAACTTGAGTCGTTCTACGAATCTCCGATAATAACCAGCTAGACCCAGAAAACTTCGGACTTCGGTTACTGTTTTGGGTTGTTCCCAATTTAGTACCGTTTCAATCTTCGCAGGATCGACTGATATTCCTTGACTAGAAATCACATGCCCAAGAAACGCGACCTCCTCAAGCCAGAACTCACATTTCTTCAACTTGGCATATAATTTGTTTTCACGGAGCTTTTGTAGTATCAATCTCAGGTGTTGTTCATGATCCTCGCGACTCTTGGAGTATATGAGGATGTCATCAATAAAGACAACCACAAAATGATCCAAATGTTCCTTGAATATCCGGTTCATCATGTCCATGAAAGCTGCAGGAGCATTAGTTAGTCCAAAAGGCATGACTAAGAACTCATAATGCCCATAACGAGTTCTGAAAGCAGTCTTTGGAATGTCCTCAGCTTTAACCTTTAACTGATGATATCCAGAACGGAGATCAATCTTTGAGAAATGTTGAGCGCCTTGCAATTGATCAAACATGTCATCAATCCGAGGTAACGGGTACCTGTTCTTGATGGTGACATGGTTCAATTCTCGGTAGTCAATGCACAATCTCATACTCCCGTCTTTCTTCTTCACAAATAGAACAGGAGCACCCCAAGGTGATGCACTCGGACGAATGAAACCGGTATCCAACAATTCCTGTAGTTGGACTTTTAACTCTTGAAGTTCAATGGGAGTCATTCGGTAGGGAGCTTTGGAAATGGGCTTGGTACCGGGTTCAAGATCAATATAAAAATCAATTTCACGGTTTGGGGGTAAGCCAGAAAGTTCTTCAGGAAAAACGTCAGGAAACTCATTAACAATGGGAATATCATTCAAGTTTGACGTATTTTTGTTCAAATCAGTGACATGAGCTAAAAAGGCTTGACATCCGTTTTTCAATAAACGAATGACTTTATGGCTAGAAATAACAGTTATAGATTTCAATGGTTTAGTTGCTTGAATTTGCATGACAGGTTGATTAGGAATATGAAAACTAATAATCTTATGAAAACAATCAATTTTAGCATGATGGGTAGTCAACCAATCAATTCCTAAAATCACATCAAATTCACGCATCTCCAAAGAAATAAGGTCAACAGATAATGTGAGGTTGTTGATTTGAACTAGGCAAGATTTATAGACAGTAGATGTAATGGTCATTTCTCCTAATGAGGTTTCAACTGATAAGTCAAAGTCCAAGTTTTCAGGAGTTAAGTTTAAACGCTGAGCACATGCAGGTGAAATAAAAGAATGGGTAGAGCCAGTATCTAACAAAGCGTAGACTTCACGAGAATTTATGAATAGCTTACCGGTTATCACCTCGTTCGAGTTTCGTGCCATTTGGGATGTCACAACAAAAGCTCTCCCTTGAACTACAGATTTTCCTTTATCCGCGCTAGCTTTTGGTATCATCATTGCAGCTGGACTTGATTTTGTGGCAGGACAAAACCGCGCAAGATGACCCTCTTTCCCACAACTGTAGCACTTTTTGGACTGCAGTGTACAGTTTGGGCTGATGTGACCTTCCTGACCACACCTATAGCATCTCACTGGTGGTCGATCTTCTCCCCTTGAAACTGGGGTCGGTGCTGGTGTTGGTACTGGTGCTGGTGCCCTTCCATAATTATTATGGAATCTCTTTCTTTTGAAATTGTTCCCACTAGATTCTCCTCTTCTGTTATTTGGTATGGAATTACCACCGAAGTGTTGGTTACCTCCTCGATGGTTCTCGTTCCTGTGGTTGTTGTCACTCCTTTCTCTATGCTGATCATTAACTCTTGGCTGCAATGTTTCATCTGTTTGCTCCACCCTTTGAGCCCTATCTACAACATCTGAATACAAACTGAATTTATGAGAACTAAGTTGTTGACGAATTTTGAGTCTCAAACCTCTCAGGAACATTCGACTCATTCGTGCTTCGTCATCTACTAGATGAGTCGCAAAACGAGACAGTTCAGCAAACTTAGCTTCATATTGAGAAACTGTCATGTTTCCCTGCTCCAGCTTAATGAATTCCACTTCCTTCATATGGCGGATGCTTTCTGGGAAGTACTTCTCGTTAAACAGTTCTTCGAATTCTGTCCAAGACATTTCGAGTGCTGAAGGTTGGATACGTTTTACCGCTTCCCACCAATGGTCCGCCTCACCTCGTAACATAAAAGTGGCAAATGACACCTTCTGATCATCAGCGCATTGTAAGACATCAAGTATTTTTGTCGTCTGCTTCAGCCATGCCTCCGCTTTGAGTGGGTCAGGCTTCCCGTGGAATTCAGGTGGTCCTAATTCTTTAAATTGCTTAACAGTGACCATCCTCAAATTGCCAGCGTTTCTACCGTTATTATTGACTGGATTTCCTCTTCCTTGATTCTGTATGAACTGCATGAAATTCCTACAGAATCCATCGTTCATCATGTTATCAGGAACATTATTTCCTGAGTTGGCAGGAGGATTGTTTGGGGCCTCTTGATTCTCGGCTACATTTGCTTCGGGTATTCCATAGTTAACCTCTTGATTTTCAGACGTCATACTTAACTGTGGTCACAAAATAAATGTTAGTTCAAATAAACTGACTCATCACTTCATGTTCCTACATTCAAATTGACTCATTAGATAATAAAATCTATTTTAGGTAGGACACACTAGTGACTGATTCTATTCGTCTCTCCCCTCCTAGTTCTACCCCAGATCGCCATTAAAGACCATATCCCTAAGCTCTGATGCCAACTGTGACGCCCCCAAATCTGGGCCCACACAGCCCAAACTTGAGTCGTCAAAAGACTACAACAAAATTATTACAACAAAGCACAACGTACAACAATACAGTGTATAATAATACACAACTAAGTCTTCACTATTATTGCCACACTATTTTACAAAACGTGAATACTATGATAACTATTCCTCGGACCCTCACTCCATTCCCCGGCTAGACCCTGTTATGTTTTCATCTCCTGTTGAAAAACAATGGAACAAAAGAAAGGGTGAGCTCAAATAGCCCAGTAAGAAATATCATGACTAAGATAATGACGAATAAATTATCATTAGCCTTCAACAGTTGAGTTCTTGATAGAATACAATAGACTACAAGGTTTATATCAAAAACTGCAGTTAAATTCTTAAACAACGTTCAGATCAATAATAGCAGCGGAATGAGTAATCTATTAGAAGAATAATGCAGACTATAATGTCCACTCGGTTCTCTTTTTAGGAAAAACATCATCAACTTTTATCATCTGAAATATCATTAGTCAAGATAATACAAATTCACAGTTCCTGATCATAATCATGCACATCAACAGTTCATCTTTGTACTACGGGCCAAAGATATTCAAAATAGCACCAACGGTCATGATTATACCAGATTCAGCCTTTGGTCATAATCATACCAAACAACAGTTCATCTTTGCACTACGGGCCAAAGAGAACATTCACCACATGCCATAAAAGACACCGAACAGATGTATCGCCTTTAACCTATTATATCGCCTTTAACCTATCATCTGTTCAACAAATATATCACATCTGTGCCCCCGGCCACAGATATTCACAACAGCTTGATTTTTGGATGATTAGAATGATATAAATGATGAACAGAAGAAATAGGATAACAATAAGTATCGGAAGTTTACTTTGTACAGATTCAAATAATGTCCAAATTGTCAACATGATGTGGAGTGAAATTTAAAAATGATATTCAAGATCCACAGTTCAGAATAACGGTTACAATTCAATAGAAAGGTTCACGTAAATAGGAAGGTTCAGTTGAAATAATGAAGTTCAACTATTATGGAACATATAATATTTTCAGGAATTATAGAAGCAATAGTTCCATAATAAATTTCGATTTAGGAGTATGAAAGAAAATAATATCCCTTACCGTAGCAGGTTTGATTAACAAAAGGTGAAGGAAATTAATACAAAGGGTTATTCACCAACAGGCGGCAATCCGCTCCGTAAGGTTATTCCCACAATTTAATAGAATTTGAGTACAAAGAGTTATTCACCAAACAGGCGGCAATCCGCTCCGTAAGGTTATTTTCAGAGATTAATAATGAATGAATACGAAAGGTTATTCACCAACAGGCGGCAATCCGCTCCGTAAGGTTATTCCCACAATTTAATACATGGAAATAAATACGAAAGGTTATTCACCAACAGGCGATAATCCGCGCCGTAAGGTTATTCCCACAATTTAATACATGGAAATAAATGACACATCTTATGAGTAAGAAAGAAACGATATTATTTTTGAGAATCAAATAATGATAATCCCTTACCATAGTACGTTTGAATATTGGAAGATGAAAAAGATGGTATCCCTTACCGTAGCAGGTTTGATTAACAAAAGGTGAAGGAAATTAATACAAAGGGTTATTCACCAACAGGCGGCAATCCGCTCCGTAAGGTTATTCCCACAATTTAATAGAATTTGAGTACAAAGAGTTATTCACCAAACAGGCGGCAATCCGCTCCGTAAGGTTATTCTCAGAGATTAATAATGAATGAATACGAAAGGTTATTCACCAACAGGCGGCAATCCGCTCCGTAAGGTTATTCCCACAATTTAATACATGGAAATAAAAGGCACGTCTTATGAGTAAGGAAGAAACAATATTATTATCGAGAATCAAATAATGATAATCCCTTACCATAGTATGTTTGAATAATGGAAGATGAAAAAGATGGTATCCCTTACCTCAACACGTGACTGGATATTGATTTAAATGAGGTTGATTAACTTGAACAGTACACGTATACTTATAGATCTTCACAAATACTCAAGATGACTTAAGCACACTTAGAGAGAACTTTCACAAGAAGTATTTAGAGAGAGAAAGAAAGAACAAGTAAGGAAGTTTATGAAAAATCCTTAAGTTAAGGCTTCTATTTATAGCCAAAAATCTTATCATTCATTTAATCTAAACCATTCATTTAAAGATCATCTTTTAATCTACACCATCCATTTCAAATATTATATTATCTTTAATCTACACCATTCATTTCATATCACCTAATAATCACCTAACTTTATATTATAAACAAATCAATTTAATTATTCAACAATAATTCACACTTTAATCTACACCACTCATTTTATATCACCTAATAATCACCTAACTTTATATTATAAACAAATCAATTCAATTATTATGACTAATTGTTATAAATACAGTATAGTTAGCTCTTAGATATCAAGTCAATAAATTAATGAAATACAACTGTTTAAATAACATCATAATAGAGATAACAATAATGTAAAATAAAGCATACGTTACTGTGTAATGACAATTATTGATTCAATAATGTGAATTACTGTGCATATGTTACTGTGACAATTATTAGGTTCAATAATTTTAAAAACAGTGCAACAACAATTATTGACTCAATGATATAAAATACAGTGTAATGACAATTATTAAATCAATAATGCAAAATACTGTGTAACAACAATTATTGAATTGATAATATAAAATATTATGCAGTGACAATTATCGATGAAATGATGCGTAACAGTTACGGTGTCAATTATCAGACCAAAAATATGAGACACTATGCAATACCGTGTGTTACTGTAGAGTACCGAGTGCTACAGAAAATACCAATAACTACCGTATGCTACTATTCTTTTATCACCGGTATTTTAACAGTTCCGTTGACTATTTTTATTTAAAAAGGTTATTTCTGTCGTTTTCTATATCCGACAAATATTCCGTTGTGGGGTCCACCAATAATTTGTTATTTCGGCGCCGTCGGACCAAACGAATATTCCCCGACCAAACGAATATTCCCCGACAAAGCGAATATTGTCCGACAAAATAAAATTTGCACATAACATCCTTAACTTTTAACTTTATCGATTTAACCACTTACTGTTTAAAAAAAATATCTATATGAAGAAAAATTAAATTTTGTATTTCATAAAATTCGGGGTCTTACATAGGGTGCTCATCCATGACAACTCGTTGTTAGGACACTGTTTCGGTAACCAATGTAGTGAGCATTTTTGTTGTGTATTGACCCTACTACTCATCCTTCTTGCAGTATGCCAATTTACATGTAATTTTGGCCCTGTCGCTACCCTCTTGCGGCAGGCCAAAATTACGCTAATTTGCCTTGCCGCTCATCTTTCTTACGACAGACCAATTTTGGTTGTTCCCAACAAGTGGTTGTCATGAATAATTTTTCAAATATATATATATATATATATATATATATATATATATATATATATATATATATATATATAAAATTAACATAAGAACCGGAAGAAAAAAAAATCGTAACCACAAAATATTAACCGAAATCATTAATAATTTATGATTTGACTATTTACAATTATGATTTTTTTAACTGCATCTTGTAACCACACCATGCATACCTTATAAAATAAGTTCTATTTTCACTCCTAAAGTTGATTGTCCATTACATTAAAAAAAATAAAATTCTAACCTGATTGTCCATTACAGTCTTAATTTATAACATATATACGTTTATGTGGTGAAACTTCTTGTATTTTGAACAATCATAATTGTTCACTTAACTCGAACATGATAATATAACACTTCATGTTGTATTACTATTGTTAGTTTTTATTTATATATTTTTTGTATAAATTCTCATTAATGGGGAGCAATTTTTAACTTGTAATAAAACTATCTCTCAAGAATTTGAGGCTTTTATAAAGTATAATATGTTTGATAGCAAAATAGTATTAATCTCTCTCTCTCTCTCTCTCTATATATATATATACTATATATATATATATATATATATATATATATATATAACAAGACAAATGAAAATTTTGTCCAAATTAACTGAGTTATTTTGGTTGGTCAGCAAGTTAATTCCGAGTTCATTACATTTACTAATATAATGTATGTCATGTTCATAATTATACTAAACTTTTGGCATCTTTTTTTTTTGTATTATTCCAAAAATATACATATATGTATTAAAAAAATATATACAATGATTTTGATATATATACAACTCTTCAATATCATAAATACTATATTATTTATACTCAAATTATAATACCAAATAACATATATTATAATTTTAAATTGTATTATCGATATTAACTAGGACAAACGGGTGAGTTGGGTCACTTGTGAACCGAGTTGTTATGAGTTGGGTTAAAAATATTTATTTTTAAGAGACTGTGCTTTCATAGATATTGACCCATATGTTAAGGGGTTAGATAACCCGTGGGTTTATTGGTTTTTTTTTTTAACATATATTGTTTGAAGTATTCTTAAACAATAAAACGTTAAAAACGTAAATTATTTCAAGTTCTTTTGAACAATAAAACATAAATTGTTTCAAGTATTCTAAAATAATAAAATTAACTTCTTTTAAAACAATGAAAAATTCATAGATATATATAGTTATTTGCAAAATAAAATAGTATTATCTATCCATCTATTAGAGTTGCATTTTCACCATTATCATTTTTTATGAAAAAATTATGCTATTCTCTTAAAGTATAGTTACAGTTTACTTTACCTTCACACGTGAGGACGAGCTCCACACGTGATGAGATTTGTATGGAACTCACCCTCGTCTTCACGTGAGAAAGTGAAACAAACACTAATCATACTCCAAAAACAAAGAATAATTTTTCATCTTCTATGTCTAGATTTATAAAGGCACCACAAGACAAAAAGTTACCATAAGACCAACCCAATTTTACCCCGCCGGTTGCTCTTGGTCAGCTAAGAGCTTCCTGTACTCCTGCTCTCAAATAAAGAACGTAGCCTTTAGATCTTGTCATACGCCGGCTTAAAGGGTATAGCCATATCCATGATACACAGCATAAGCAGAACTAACAACATTCAAAAAGTGAAGAAAGTAGGGAGGCATGGTATTGTTAGTGCCGGAACAAAATGATTTCTAAATAGCCGAGTAATCGGTCTTACTTTCCTCAACTTTATTCTTCCAGCAATTTGTACCGCTCATTAGCCAGGATGGCAAAAATAGTCCTCATCAATAAAAGAATTTTAATAACAAAACATGGAAAATAATAATACTAAGCACTACTTGTGAGTACACAACCCCCGGGGGGATGAACAATGTAGTGGTATATAGTAGACCTGAAAATTTATTATCTAAGCCTAAAATGTGGGTTTTTTAAACTCGGTACATTTAAACCCAACCCATAATAAGTCAACACGATGGTGAACCCGAACTGTTATTTATTATTTAATATTAATTTTTATTTAAATTTTTTACTATTAATATCCACTAATAAGTAATGAGTCAATCCTAATTATTTTATATTTTTATCTCGCGGTGACTTTACAAAACTAGACATAGAAGATGATAACAGTAAAAATGTAACTCTAAAGGACGGAAGAGATGATAATCTTATTTTATTAATAGCTTTACATTTCTATAATTTTTTCATATTGTGAAGCAAGTTAAGTTTTAATGTTTCGGAATACTTGAAGCAATTTTATGCTTTGAAATAATTTACTATTTAGTGTTTTATTGTCTAAGACCACTTAAAAAATATATGTAAAAAAAGAAAGTAATAAATTCGGGTCTAGTCTTTCGGGTCTTTGGAGCTTTCGGTCTTTCAGGCTTTTCATAATTTAAACGAGGCTACTCTAGTGGTACATATATAAATAACCCAGTGAGTTTGCGTCCAATGTTGGGACAGTTGCTTTTTACTCTGCCTATACTTTGGACTATTAATATGTATTACTTGGGCCAAAGATTCATGTTCCGGAAAAAGCCCATGAAATAAAGCCTTGAACCCGATATTCAATTTCCAAACCCGTTTACAGGCATTTCTTTCATCTGCCTAAAAGGAACCGAAATCGAAGAAGAAGAAGAAACTAGTGGAGAATCAATGGCGAGTGGTCCTGATGATATTGAGACTAACCTTCAACAACAAGAACAACAACAACAGAGTAATGGTGATTTAGAAACTTTACTCATTTTTCTTTTCCCAATTCGACTATTATTTTGCATACATGTGCCTCTAATTATGTACTTGAAATTGCCTCTGATTTTGTATTTTGTCAGTCAGAGGTTTTCTCTTTAAACTGGTTGAATCTTAGTTAAGGATTTGAAAAAGATGGATGAACTCCATTGATGTGTATTATATATCTGTTTATTTATATATTTATTAATGGAATCAATATATATATATATATATATATATATATATATATATATATATAGAGAGAGAGAGAGAGAGAGAGAGAGAGAGAGAGAGAGAGAGAGAGAGAAGAGACACACACACACACACACACACACACACACACACACACACACTTGTTTCTAGGTTTATTTTCTTATTGAATATATGATGGGCTTGTATTTATTACACTTGTAGGTGAACATCTTATCTATATGTATGATGTATATATGTTTTATTTATCTCTTATTCTATAATAGAAATTGCCTCTGATTTTGAATTTTTTTGTTCGAAAGGCTCTCTCTTCAAACTGGTTGAATCTTGGTTTAGGATTTGGAAAAAATGGATGAACTCCATTGTTCAACCTTGCTTTGAGGTCTAGTATATGTCTGCTTATTTATATATATGTATGAATGGGATCAGTATCTATACTTGTTTGTGGATTTATTTTCTTATCTAATATCTGATAGGCTTTTATTTATTAAACTAGTAGGTGAACAAAATGGCGGTCAGCTGAGTTCTGAAATAAAAGATGAATTGGGTTGGTACATTCTTGGCCAAGATCAGCAACAAATTGGTCCTTACGCTTTTTCTGAGTTGTGCGGTTAGTCTTGCATCTATCTGGTTATAATTGTTGAAATTTGCACTATATTTGAAATTAATACAAAATTGATGGTTCGAACGGTTGTCTGTTGCCCTTGTTTTATTTTATATTATTTCATTTGTTGTTATTTCAGTTCCACCAGTAACTAATAGGGCATGGTTTTGGGACAATTGTTCCATCTTTAATCATGTTGAAATGGTCTTACAGGCTATTGAACAATGTATTTATGCTTGTTTATTCGCCTGGACAGAGCATTTTTTGAGTGGATATCTCTCTGAAAGCACACTTTTATGGTCTGAAGGAAGGAGTGATTGGCAGCCTTTGTCCGCAATTCCTGAGTTGATCACTAACATCTATCAACAGGGTACATTTACCCAGTGATGCTATGTTTGTTTTGGTGGTTTTTCCTTATGGGTCTCACTGTAAGGTTTATTTTGCAGTCTCCATGCCCTCCAACAATGATGATGAGTTTGAACAATGGAAGAAGGAGGTGACAGAGGCAGAAGCAGAGGCAGAGGTGTTGAAAAAGGAGTTCAATATACAGGCTGATGATCTTGAAAGACCTTCAACGCCCCCAGATGGTGAGGAAGAATTCACTGATGATGATGGGACTACGTACAAGTGGGATAGGGGTATTAGAGCTTGGGTTCCTCAGGTAAGCATTGATTTATGTTAGCTTATTTTGATATGTTTATGTTAGCAGTTAGCTTATTGATATAGTTTATTAAGTCTGTTTACTCTTTGAACTTGGTATTGGCTTTGGCTTGGAAAGCTTGTAGTTTGTTCTGAGCAAGCATAAGAAGAAATACTTTGATCTATTTGATGTCATATATAAAACATTAGATAACTTGATTATATCTCTTTAAAACCTGTTATGCGAATTCTTTTGAAAGGGAAGGAATAGAATGAGCAGTTTTAGCTTGAGTGGCAAGGTCTCACGAGCTTAAAAGCCAAATGCTTAGCCGTTGAGTCCAGTGTGAATGTGTGCTGCGTGGGGGTGGTTTTGTGCTTCTAGTAGCCACAAAAGTGAAAATTTCATGGTCAAGACACTTCTCCTTTACCGTTCCCGGTGCCCCCTAACAAATGTAGTATAACAAAGTGATAATAATAATGTTGAAAGAGACAAGGCTTGAGGCAAATTCTCTGGTTACCAAGTGTTAAATATTTATAAGTCATGATCTTAGCCAATCATCTCCGGCTTATGAATTCTCTATAATCAATAGCGATCCACATTATTAGTACAAATGCTTTTATTTTTCTTGGTATCAAAATCACCCCCCACCCACAAAGATGTATATATATATATATATATTTATTTATTTATTTAGAATTATGTGCTTATAAAGAAATCATTGTTATGTATCAAAACAAATTATTTTCAAAAAGGGAACGTCCATGAACTTAGTATAGCCATTGACTATCTGATTTATGGTAGGATACTGATAAAACAATCACAAGTAGCGACTACGATGTAGAGAAGATGACTTTCAACCTGGAAGACGAACTCTTTCCAACAGTTAATGTGGATGATACCCCTGTAAAGGAAGAGGTCAATGTTAGCAGTGAAGTTGCAGAAGCAGTGCGTGATGCCAAGAGAAAGTCACCTGAAAAGCCAGCTGAGAAGATGGTATTCTTTGTTGTCGTTCTTTTTATTTCTATAGCTTATGTAGCATTACACTTTGTTTCTCTACCTGGTTTTATTTCTTATACATACTAGCATATTATGTTCATGTAGTGTTTGCTTGTTTGTGTACTTAATGTTGTCAGATGCCATCATTATGATGCAGTTCTATTTCTTTGGACAATCATATGGTGCTTCTGGGTTTTAGTTAACGGCATTATTGTTTTATTTCATGGTTCGTCTTTTGGATTATCTTTTCTTTCTAAATTTGATTCCTATATTTGATGTATTTCCAGGAACCTAATAAGCCTCCTGATAGCTGGTTTGAATTAAAAGTTAATACACATGTTTATGTGACTGGATTGCCAGAAGATGTTACTTTTGATGAGGTATGTTATTGTTGTTATTGCTTCTGATTTATATCTTTACAATCTTTGTTCTGACCATATTGAATTCATATGGAAGCAGGGTGTCCATGGATAAATGCCTCTATATTTATGTCTTTTACTTTTTTAACATTTCTTTTTATTGTTAGTGACCCTAATACTAGAGTATCTTTCAGGTGGTTGAAGTATTTTCCAAGTGTGGGATAATAAAGGAGGTAGGGAATTTCTTCTTTTCTACTTCGTGCAGCGAACATTTCTTGGCATTCAAACCAATGTTCAAATGTCTGAACGTACTAAAAAATATAGTGGTTATGCTTTTATTGCATATCTTAATGCAAGTAAAGTTGCAATTTGTATTGGCATATGCCTATGAGAAGTATTCAGAAAGAAAAGGTAAATACTACAACCATACATGTGTAAACCATGCAAGGGATGTTCTTGCCGGTTATGGTCTATCATATTGTGAAAGGTGTGTTATATAATGATGATTTATTCACTTTCTTGCATCTTTAAAATGTATGAGAAATAAATTAATACTTTCTCATAGAGTTCTACATTCCTGCATTGGTTGAGTGCCTAGTCAGAGAGTCGATAACTCAGAGTTATATAAAGAATTAGAAAGAATTTAATGAATTTTGTATATCACTTGTATGTTTTCGTTTGCATATATTTGGTTCTGGCACAAGCAAACTTTTGTGCCTAACATGTAAGCTGAATCTATTGATGGTTTTATCCATTGATCCTAATTCCAGGTTCATCCATTTGTTTTTGAATTCTATTTTTTTTTAGAAAACACTTATAAATCATTTTTAAAAATAAAATAAAAATGTGGTAGTATTAAAAGAAGTGCGCAATAGTTTTGGTATAAAATGTGGTAGTAGTTAATGTGAGACTGATATATTTACAGCATCCAAAAGAGTTAAGTTTTCAGATCATTGCACGTAATGATTAGATTGAATTTTTCATAGTTTTTTATTTGTATTATTATTATTTTTTAATAGTATGATTGTATCAATATATATTTTTCTTTAAGTGGAGCAAGGATGTACTTTCATTTCTTGAATATTTATGAATATTACTAGGAGTAAACATCTGCTTCATTTGGGCAAGCGCCTTGGACCTTTGGGTGCCATGTTCTTATTGCTCTAAAGACACCTTTTATTTGTGATACTATTATTCTATCAGTTGGAAGAACGAGGGCATTGTTATTTTTTTGGGTAATTGATGCCTGAAAGTTATGTGATAGTCTATTCAATGAATAGTGAATTTATTAATTTCGTATGATTGAAAATTTTAGGACTCTGAAACAAAAAAGCCTCGTGTGAAGATATATGTTGATAAGAAGACTGGAAGAAAAAAGGGGGATGCTCTTGTTTCGTATCTGAAGGTAATGTTTGTAGTGCTCCAGTCTCAATTGTGACATGTAATTTTTTTTGATTGTGCTTCTTATGTTATGTCATGTTTTTCTATATGTTAGGAACCTTCAGTTGCTCTGGCCTTGCAAATTTTGGATGGATCACCTCTACGGCCTGGTGGGAAGATTCCTATGTCTGTTACTCTAGCTAAGTTCGAGCAGAAAGGTTAGATGTGTGGCCCACAGTAGTTTTGGCTGTTAGATCATCCTTATGAATATGTTACTTACCATATAGAACATGGAACATTTACCTTTGTTCTGTTGTATTTAAGATATTAGCTTATATAAATGCCTTTCTTGTTGTATGGATTTTTTTTACACTTCACAGGGGAGAAATTTATAGCCAAACAGGCAGACAAGAGGAAGAAGAAGAAACTTCAGAAGGTCGAACACAAGATGCTTGGCTGGGGTAGGTTCTTATCTCACAGTTTATATCAATCTATTTTTTCTTGTTCAATATTTTCTGACAGTTGCAGTTTGTAAGAATTTATATGTTTCATGTGAATAGATGTAGTGTCGGAAGGTCCTGCAAGCTAAGCCACCAAATTGGTGAGGAATAGTTGTTTAAGGTTTTTACTAGGGCTGACTACCATAGGTTTCGGTAGTTATCTAGTGGAGATGCTGGTTTGAAATATTATTAAAAGGGATAGGGCATGGTACAGATCTGAAATGTTACCAAAATAATGTCAAGAGCATATGCTTTAGTTTCTGTAACTTATCTGAAATCTCTTTAATATACAATTTTTTTTTGAGGAGTATGGTTCTAAATTCTCTCTCTCCCTGTCTCTCTTGGGGAAGGAAAGTGGGGGGTTGTTGCTTAAGTAGCTTTGTTGAAACTTGGAAGAACAAAACACTTCTACAGGGCCAACATACTGTGTCCAATGCCTTTCTTACATTTCCATATTTAAAAAGGAAGTTTTCTTGTTGAGAACGTGTTCCATACTTGTAGGACACCGCTTAAACATTTCCTAGAACTAGATACTTGAGATAGTTGCTTTACTGTGCCATGGAAGTATTATTTGGAAGAAGCAAGAATATTTCATCATAACAAGAGTAAATATGTATCAAGCACATTCATGTAGAAACTCTATTGTATAAATAGGTTAGGTCGATCAGAAATCATGTATCTTTTTTATAGTTTATATTTCTCCTACGTAGTGTGCATAGTTAATTTTCATTAATTATATAATACCCGGTATGTATAACCCCTAACATAATATTCCTTTCTTATGGTTTAGGTGGCCTTGACGATGCGAAGTTGTCTATTCCAGCTACTGTTATTCTCCGTCATATGTTCTCCCCTGCAGAAATGAGAGTAATGCCTCCCCCCTCCCCCCAATACACACACACACACAAAACACTGAGAGGCAGGGTGAAAGAGAAGATATGTAAAACTTGTATATCATGAAAGGCTTACTCTTGTTTAAATAGCTTTTGAGTTTATTGTTGATTACACAAGTTTTGATTTGGACATCTAGTAGTGGCTATCATGATAATATTTCAACAGTCGCTAAAACTACTCAAGACTGACCCTTTTGTATATATCTCTTAACTATGTACTGGGCCTCCCAAATTGCAACCAGTATCCTATTTTACTACTTATAACATGGTTACAGTTAGCTAATATTCTCGTAATTCTCTCAGGCTAATGAGAATCTTCATGCTGAATTAGCAGAAGATGTTGAAGATGAATGTGTAAAGCTAGGTCCTGTGGAATCAGTCAAGGTATTGGAACTCATTTCTAGTTTAATTTGGCATGCTGCAACCTTTTTTCTCCTATTCTCTGTTGTAACATCTTGGTAAACTAACCTTATAGGAACCTTTTTTGTGATCTTATTTGTTGGTATGCATGACCAATGATTCACAATCTACAATATCTAATTGGTTCAGTAGGTTTTCTGAATGGATCAATAAATCATTATATCTTATTTATTTTTCCATAGGAGATTCTCACCAGGTCTTATTGCTCCATTAGCAGAACTTAGTAAACTTTAGTTGGAAGTAGAATGTGTTAACGTCAAAAGTAACAATCAGGACTCCTATTAGAAGGCTCTTGTACATTTTGCTTGATTTCTTCATCTTTGTATTTTTTGATGGTCCTATGCTTCATTTTGGTAGATGGGGTATGGGATGTGGAAGGGATAGGATATCCTTTGGGTAAAAGGTATCTATAGCTAGGGGATGGTGTTAACATCATTTGGTAGTGCAGTAAGGCGAAAGGAAAGTATCACGGGAATATCTTAGTTGCCTAGAATTTGAAAATTTTAGACTACAATAGATATATAAAGGATACTTTTTAAAAGATCTCCCTCTCCCTCCCCCTCCCCCTCTCCCTCTCTCTCTCTATAAATTCCAATTTAACTTTACAAACTTGAAGACCAATATTACATTTTTAAAAATGAATCATGATCATACATGTTACAATTTCGAGGCTGTTTCATTTAATCGAGTCTTCTACTTGAATTGTATATGACAGTACTTGGTCTTATGTTTTGGTTTGGTTATGTTTGCAGGTTTGTGAGAATCATCCACAGGGTGTTGTTCTGGTAAGATTTAAGGATAGAAGGGATGCCCAGAAGTGCATAGAGTTGATGAATGGACGATGGTAATTAATACCTCCATACTTTTGACTTAATCAGCACAGTTAATGTCTACCCAAGTAGTTAAGTAGCATTCTCATGTGGACTTCATTTAATACCAGTACTGCAATAAGCAAAAACAGATTGACAATCACTTTGACTTTTCTGTAGCAGTAAATAAACAAAGTGATGATGTGCTTGTGTTAGCTATCCTTGTAAACTACACAATGTGGACCATGTGATACTCTCTCTTTCAGTTTCATAAGCTTGGAGTATGGTATGGTTTCCCTTATGGGATGTGTCCTCTGCACTAGCATGTCACCAATTTTAAGTGACGTTAATTAGTAGCATGACATTCCATTACCAAGATTGTTAAATAGTCCATAAAATCAATTAAGAAAAACTGTTAAATAACCTATAAATATATTTCTTGAATAAAACCAGCTTATTAAAACGCAAGATCATCCTATATATATGGAAGAATTATTCCTTATTTAGCATCAAAATAAAATTGGAATTATGTGCTCTCGTGTGTGTCTCTCTTTTTTCCTTTTCCTTTTCCATTGATTATATGCTCTATTGACTTTTGCTATATCTCTAAGCTTTACAATGGCCAATTTTTTATTTGGTGTTAATTTTCTTCACATCATGTCAAAATATCAGCAACTGCTACTTTTTGCTTTGTGGTTAGTTTTAATAATCCTGCCTGTCATTTTAGGTTTGGCGGTAGGCAAATACATGCCAGTGTAGATGATGGATCAATCAACCATGCTTTGGTCCGGGATCTGGAGTATGACGCCAAAAGATTGGAGGAGTTTGGAGCTGAACTTGAAGCGGATTGAGGTGTTGATTTTAAACATCCTTGTTGTACAACACCAACAGGAGAACTTGTATATGACTAATGGGGTCGATCTCCAATTGTCAATTTTGAATTATTTTATGTTTTAGTGTAGCGGCAGATGCATTACACATGAATATAGGATTATGTTGAGGAATTTCGATATCTATTTTTCCTTCTCCTTTGTTGATGGGTCTAAGAACCATGTGAATCGTCTTCGTAACAGGAAAAATTATTCTGAAACAGTTGTACAACTTCAGTGCCATATCTCCATTCTGCATGCAAGGCAATGTAATGCGAGAAAATATTAATTTCGTGCATATATAATTTTATAAAATGTAAAATGTTAACAATATATATATATATATATATATATATATATATATATATATATATATATATATATATATATATATATGCACAGCATTCAACCTGCTAAGTGGAATTGTCAATCAATTTCTGGTCAGGGACTGCACTGATGTTATATATGATGATTAGATTTTATGTTCAACAAGTATTATAAATTAAGCATGTTTTTAAAAAATAATATATAGACATTAATATGGAAATTGGAATAGGATGAAGCAATGTATGCTAGGACGTGTGGTTGATCTGTTTTGGTTTTGTTTGGAATTGTTAGTTAAAAAAAACGTTGTTTGATAATTATTTTTGTTTTAAAAAAAGGAGCAAATTTAATTTTAAGAGCAAAACAAAATAATTGTCATGAAATTAAAAGGAAATAAAAGCATAATAATTTTAATTTTGGGTGATATTATTATAAGGGCAATCTCTTTATTTTCTTATTCATCTCCCCCTTTCAATTGGAATTCATAATATGAATCATGAGGAGAAATACTGTCTGGATGTATTTGATTAATTAAAAGTTAACCTTTAAAAACAAGGGGAAAAATCATACGTCAAAGGTACTGATCACCAAAAATCCCAACACAAAGCAAATCCATGCTAAAGAACCTAAATTAAATTTTAATTTTATGCGATTTTCACAAGTTAATTCTAACATAATATTTATGAAAATATTGTTAAACTTGTAAAAATAGAGATGCTGTCATCTCCAAAAAAAAATAGTCTCATTTGTTATTATTTATAGTCCGTTTGTGAAATTATAATATTTAAAAGTAACACGATTTTATTTGATTTTTATTGTTACAATGTTATTATCGTAAATGAGTTAAAATAATAAAAAGTACAATTACTAAGTACAAAATTTATTATTTAAAAAAAAAATTCAAATAATTCGTATAACAACTTAAAATTTAAAATTTTACAAATAAAAAATTAGAAATAAAAAAGGGTACAAAAAGAGGGAGGGGGGGGGGGGGGGGGGGGGGGGGGGAGAATTTTGGTTGCTGTTGGTTCCGGGTATTGAGGAGGCTAAGTTTATCTTCCTTCCTTTGAATCTGTTAAGCCATCAGTATTATTATCTCCATTCATAACAATGCATTTACCAGCAGTTTCTTCTAGCCCAAATCCACACCCATATAAACAAAAACTAAAAAAAAATCAAAAATATAGAGGGAAGTCAGAGAAAGGGAAAATAATTCCATCTCTCTTCTCTTTCTCTCTCTGTTCTTCGAAGGGAATTTAAGGAGGCAGATATGAACGAGAAGGCTTCTGTATCTAAAGAGCTTAATGCCAAACATACCAAGGTACATACATAACCTCTTTATTTTCATTTTTATTAAATTTCAGAGTTGTTTTTATTTGGGTAATTTCTTCATGGGAAAACTTAACATAGGGCACATGCTAAACACACGGTTCAAGAGAATATTCTCTTGAACTGTGTGCTTATTCTCTTGAATTTGGTGCAAATGCAGAAATCAAGAGAATAAACACACAGTTCAAGAGAATATTCTCTTGAACCGTGTGCTTAGCATGTGCCCTTAGGACACATGTTAAGAGAACCCTTTCTTCATTATCTCATTTAATCAACTCATGATTTTAATTTCCTGTGCTTTTTTATTTTAAAATTTTATAGCATGAAATTTTAAAACATTACAGTATATGTGTATATATTTACTTGAATAAAAACAATATTTTTAATCAGTTTCAATTTAGGGAAAGCTAACCTCAATAACTGGTAAGATAGGGCCCACATTCCATCAACCTTTTCAACAAAACTACTGCAATGCTAAGCTTTGTCCCTGCAATTTAAGAGAATCAAGGACATTTTTGTCGAAGAATTAAATATGCATCGTTAATGTTACCTAGATTGTGATTCGATAAGGTACACGCAATGAATCAGGAATGAAAAAGTAGGGGTAGGTTTCTTTAAATCGCTGCATTGGTACGAATGTGTTTATCTGATGTGATACACTGGGGATAGCTTTTTGTAACAGATATAATTAAACAGGCAGGGATATAGTTAAAGCTGGTTGAGTTGTTTTTAAACGTGATGTCATAACATGTGCATTTTCAAGGAGGTTATGCCATTTCATCACTTACTAGAGGTCCGCGAGGCGCTCATTGGGTTACACTAGTTAGCACTCTCTAGATTTTTTGTACATATTAGGGTTTATAATAGAGTGTTATTGATTTATTCATATTCTTGTAAACCTAGATATTTTAGATACTATCCTACCCCTCCATTATATTTGATTGTATGACCCAAAGTCTCGTTTTCTGGAAACCATGGGCACCATCAACTTATTTTTGGCGAAACTATTCTTATTTAATGGTAATTTTTGAAAAAGAAATAAGGATATTATAATCCACAATGGGAGCAGCAAGGGCTAATGTTAACTTACCCTTTTCAAATTTATACTTTCATTTTCGTAGTAGTTACTACAACTTAATTTGAGGAAGCTGCAACAGAATGCAGCTGTATAGATTTTTCATATAATTAATATGATTGATGACAACAATTATTTGGTGGTGGTTTGTTTTAATAAGTCTTATATGCCCATTCTCTCCATTTCTATGACTAATGATGAAATAAAAAAAATATTTTTATGCACAATTAACATGTTTTTCCATATTCGAAAAATGGGGGTATATAGGAAAAGATGAAAAGCAGAAGTAGGCTACCATATATGATGAATGTAAAAAGAAATGATGATATGAGCTAATACCACTTTTCTTATAGTCTCAAGTTTAGGAATAGTACAGAGAAAGCATATCAATATCTCAAAATGTCTGTCAAATGAAAACAAATAGATCATCAGAGTGCAAACAAGATGGTGAAAGCAGTGTCAATGTGAAGATGTAAACAGCAATCCCCACCCTCACCCCGGGCGCGATACCATATTAGATATCTAGTTTTCCCAAAACACTTAAGCTGTTAAGAGTTAGTACATAAATAAACGTTAAATTGTTTGACAGGTGAATTGTTGCATTTATTTCATCGACTATGGCATGCAAGAAAGGTCTATTTGGCATTCTGTTGGTAAATAATTAACACCCCTTTTCTTCATAGTTTCTGTACTTCCTGATTTTTTACAGTTTTCCAAATATTTTGCAGATATTGGAGGGTCTTCTTAAGCTGCCAGAAAATAGGGAGTGTGCAGATTGCCTCAGCAAGTATGATTTTCAGAACTGATATTCATTATGGTGTAAAATATATACTTGGAGTACTCGTATAATGGTCCAATCATGTTATAACCATTTGCTACTTATGCTGGTGAATTATATCGGTTTATTATTACCTGATATGTTACAAATGACCTTTAGCATCTATTATATAGTGAGAAGTTATTTGTCCAGCCACCTAATATTTCTGTACTAAAGAAAAAGTAAAGTAAGCAGTTGGGTTGAAAATTTGGATTCCATGTTTATGATCTTGGTTGACCAAGTAAGACATTGGGAGGCTTTGTCTAAAGCTATATTACGAACGAAAGTTAAGCACAGTTAGCTTCTGTACTATAAAATTTCCGGACTCAAGACTGGAAGTCTTTGTTCGAGGTACTATATTAGGTGTAGATGAACAAGTTCAGAGTGAATATGTAAAAGGTAGTGGTAAGCCAGGCAACAGGGTTTGGGTGATGTGGGAATGAAGGAGTATAATTTCAAATTTTCAGCAAGACTAAATTTTGAATTCACAAGCTATGGGGGACTTAAACAATTAAGAAGAGAGATCTCTCATTTATTTAATTCTTAGTTACAAGATAGTCATAGATTGAAGTCCCTCCATTCTATCTTCTCTTTTCTATTGGTGTGCTGTCGCAGGCAACCAAAAATAAAATTTTACTTTGGAAAAATATTAATGTAGCAGTGCAAGTAAGAGTCGATCCCACAAAAAATGATTAATTTAATTTTATGTTTTTGTAAACCAAAAGTGGGGGGTTTTTAATTAAAGAAATAATTTAAATAAAATTAACTAAAATAATTATGCAAGTAATTTCATAAAATAAATAAGAAGAAAAAAACCTTATTTTAAGTTAACATCTACCATCAAGAATTTACAATTGATCACTGACGCAAGAATAACTTAATTTATATTTTAAATATTCAACGTGGAATAATTACTCATATTCGAATAATTTTCCTATCTTTCCTTTATTTTAGTTAAGTAGAAACAAGCGATCTAAATAACCCTTACTACTAAATAACCTCAGACAAGTGCTAAAGATTTAACCTAGTAGCAGCTTTAAGAAATAGAGAAATCGTTGAACTAAATAACACAAGCCAAGCGTCTGCATTTAATTTAGATGAATATTCTTCCTAAGATATAACAATCTTTTGATCTGCAAAATAATTATTAATCTTAGTTGCTTCATAAATTAAAGTGATCAAATAATTACGGATTTGATATTTAATTTAGCAGTAGATTAATGCGAATAATAAACTAGTAGGCCTCCTAATAATTAAACGAATCAATCATATAAATAAACACAGAAAAATATCCAATACTCAAAATATAAATTGAACAATTAAAATAAATTAGATCTCACAGTGTATTAATCTTGATGGCTTCAGTCACTTAAATCAAGAAAAATAATCTAGCTACACATAACCATAAAAAGCACTAAAGAATAATAGAGAGAATTTTCTAATAAAAATTATCTGTTCTCAATTGTGTATTACATCATTTATTTATAAGCTGCATAATCCTCTTAACCCCCCTAGTAGGAATCATAATTTTCAAATCCTAATAGGATTTATAAATACTAAATAAAATAATAATTAAAACCCTATTTTTAATCATTTTCTAATTTGCAATTGGAACTCTTTAATTTATTGCTGGTCGGAAACACACGCAATTTGCTGAAGCAATCAAGGAATTGCGCCTGGGAAGTTACCGTTAGAGGGGCCCCACACGATTGGATAATAAGGAGAAAGAAGCAAGCTGCCAGAACTTTGATGAAGGAAAGAAAAGAATTGCGCCTGGCCCCACATGATAAGAGAAAAACAAGCTTAGCCTGCCATCACGCCATGCGCACGTTTTTTTTCTTTTTAGCCGCTACCGCGTATTGCGCGCTTTGCATGATGGAGATCAATATCAAGTTATTAAGTATTTATTTATAGATTTAATATTTTTTATTTATTTATGGAATTGTTGTAAATTTAGGAGATAGATAGTATTTTATTAGTTAGGGTACTTTTAATATTTTAAGTGTTTTATTTAATAAGTAGGGTAGTTTTGTCATTTAATATTTTTAGGGTAATTAGGGTTTGCGTCCTAATTGAATTAGGATTTGTTCCTATTTAAAGGTTGATGTACTCTCAGATTAAGGACGTTATTGATTATTTTGATTATTCAGTTATTCCAATTATCGCAGAGATAATTCTCCTTGTAGAGTAAAAGACGCGGAGTTGAACCCTAAATCCCTAGTGGTTTATGAGTAGATCTAAACCCTAGGTTTCTGTTACTGCTATTGCTATCTAATATACAATCCACCATAATCTGTCCTACATCAAAGTGGTATCAGAGCCATCTCCGATTCTGATATTGTAACCTTCCATCGCTACAAACAACTATCACAGCCATCATCATCACAGTCATCACCGTCTTCAACATCAACCATCACTGGTCAGAAACATCACTGATCCACCATCGTCACCAGAAATTCCAGTTTACACCATCACCATCTATCGGAACTGACAGCCCACCACCAAGTCAGAAAACCAACCACCACGCAACATATAAAAAAAAAAAAAAAAGACGCAGAGAAGCCAAGAGGGAAACGACATCGAAGCAACGGTGGACGTACAGAGGGGAGGAAAATACCAGAGAAAGGAAGAGAGAGAAGAAACAGAACAGGAGAGCGTTCCTGCTGCTGATCGTCTCTCTGCTACCACCGATCCTTGCAACCATTGTCGCTGCGGCTTTCTCTCGCAAATCCCCGATTGCCTTTGGGGACTAAACTGAAAATTGTGAAAACTTTGGGGTTTAAACTGTAATTTTTGAAAAGTTAAATTTGCAGATTTAGGGTTACCAAAGCAGCAGCCTCCTTTTCCTGTTTCAAAAGCAGTAGCAGTACGACATTTTTTTTTTCTGCCACTTCTAATTTTTTTTTGTTGCCTGGCTTGAATAGCACTCCGTGAACAGTAACTGTGATGAACAGTGCTGCGATGAATAGTAACTGCGATGAACAGTGCTGCGATGAACAGTGCGTGATGAACAGTAACCGTGATGAATAGTGCTTCGATGAGCAGCACTCCTACATCATTGCATTTGTTTGCCTGACTCCCGCGCATTGCGCTTGACTTTTAATCTTGCACAACCGACTGCACCTTGTGCCTGGTCCAGTTGCTTCTTCTCAAGCTCGGAACGACGTCGTGCTGATGCTGCTATTGATTAGTGCGCATGGCGCGACCATTCTAGCTTTCATATTTTTACGATTATGTCCCTGCACTTGATTTTCCTACAAAATAAAATTAAAAATAATTTAAACACAATAAAAATAATATAAAATTACTACAAATAATAAAATTGCATAAAATTAAATAAATTACCCAAAACACTAAAAATATTTAAAAACTCACAAATAATTAAGCCTAAAAATACCTAATAACTAGATATAAAATCTACTTATCATCTATCAATTAAATCTTCTTTTTCTATCTAAAATATAAAAAGAAAACACATATATAAAATGAAAATCTAGAAAAGATGGAGGAATCAAAAGATATATTACTTTCAAGATCCTTACATGGGGATTCTGGTAACAAGTTAGTGGGGGTCAAAGTTTTTCATTTGTAGGTTTTCTACTACAACGTTGAACATGGAAAAGTCAAAAACTTGGAGAAGTTGCCCCAGCTGTGGCCGGAACCGTACGATGAACAACATAGATGTGAAAAGTTGCCCCAGCTGTGGCTGGAACAGTACGATGAACAACATAGATGTGAATTATCATCCAAATAAGAGAGAGTATGACTCAAGATTTTAGGCGGTTGATTCAAAGAATGAAACATCCCCAGTAATGCTTTATTAAGTTCAGGAGGTATCACAAATGAGGATGTATATTGTATAATGTTAGTGTACACTGTATTGTTGTACAGTATTTACCTCACATGGTTTTGTGCAAATAATATTATTTTATTTTATTTTATTTTTTAATTTTGGGGTGAGAGTTTTCATTCACGTCAAGTCAGCCTAATTATTTCTTATTTCTTTGGATTACGATCAGCCTAAGCCAAATGGTGAAGTCATGGTGAATTGTAGTACTATTTTCCTTCGCTAGTTTCATAGTGCTTCTTTGTCACATCTTGTTGAATTGAGGTGGTTGAACATAACCCCCTTAACTGTACTGCAGCTTCTTTCACTTTTCTTTGGTTACGTTCTTAAATCCAAAATTTCTCTTAAAAGCTGTAAGTTCCTACTGTTATATCCCATTCAAAGATTCTGGAATATCAGCCTCGAGTTGACCATTGGCTCTTTAATCTTCGTACTGTTAAAGCTTTCTAGGTAGAGCACGATATGAAAGGATCTCCCAAAAAGTTCTTCCTCCAACCATAATGGGCATCGTAATTGGAATTTCTAATTTTTCAAGGCATTGGTTCAAGGCTTCAAACTTGCATTCTGTACTCCATCAAATTTCATCCTTGTTGATCAAGTGCTAGTGCCATAGGTCCTCAATAATTTCAGTTCCATGGCCTCTTGTAAAAATTGCATAAAAGCAAATTCGACCATAGCATGAATGCAAACATGATGAGATACTGCATCTCATGATATCGATAGAAACATGAAGCCTGCAGTGACCATACGAAAAGCTCACAAAAGTTTCAATTGAAGAGAAGGGGATTTTTTTTGATCAATCTCCAAAATCTGCCTTTTGAATAGAAGGCTACAACTATCTTTCTAATCAACTCAACACCCTAATTAAAGTTCAATCTGAGCCCTTAATCAAACTTTGTTGGAACCATCACGAATAAACTTGCATACAAAGGCTCAACCATAGTATTCTATGCAACAGTTGTAATATCCTTAGTACTCACAGCGGTGTCTAACTCTTGTTAACATATATGTCATATCACTTGTTCAGTGAGATTGATACACGAGTTGTAACTAGAAATGTTGTACCTCTTGTTTTCAATATTTAGTCTCATGAAATGGACTGGTTCATAGTTTGCACAATAACATGCCATGGTCTTACAAGTTGCTACTAATATTTCAAAATAAAATTCTAGTTAAATCAACAATTGTTATTCTATTAGTCTTCTTATCCATGAACAGAAGTGTTAGCTGCCTACACCATGCAGCAGACTCCAAATGGAACTAATGTAATCTGGTTGATGCTGTAATTGAATTTCTTCCAGCTCTATCAAAGGAGCAGTCTTAGGGAATTTGTTATCTGGTAATAATATAAAAATAAATCATTTCGAAAACTTAACAAGATATTTTAGTGCTAAAGTTGATCCTGTAGGTTTCAAAATGGGCGTACTATGCATCTTGTGCTCTTGATTTGCACTAGCAGTTTTTTGAATCCATGGTAGTACCAATCTAAGGTTTTGAAAAGAATTCAATTATTTAGACAAAATTTGAATGCCTTGTGTCGGCTTTACAAGTTGATCACATAAAACATGTTAACCCTCATTGTAATATTGTGTTTGTAATATATGTTTATTCAGGGCCCCAAGATGGGCAAGCGTGAACCTTGGAATATTTATATGCATGCAGTGTTCAGGAATACATCGGAGTCTTGGAGTACACATATCAAAGGTTTTCATTTCAAATTCTTATTCTTCTTCTTCTTTATTGTAGAGTTCACATAGTATGAATGAATAACCTTGTCACTCAAAGGTTTATTATAATCATTACCATTCCATGGAACTGGATTGTTAAATTGTCTAATTCATTTTCCGATTGAGAATGGCATTTCTATTAAATTTAGTTAATAAGATTTAGAAAAACTTGCAATAAGCTTTTCTAACATTTATGAAGAGATGGTCAACATAGAAAATTTCCCATGTTACTTACGCTTTTTGTAATTTCAACACTAATACTACTCACTAGCGTTGGTTTTGAATTTTGATTTGGAAGTACAACAAATATAGAGCTCCTAAAGGATAGGTCTTGCATGAACTGAGCTCAGCCAAGCTCAAGCTCGCCGTTGTTTAGGCTTAGCTTCTTTACTTAATGAACGAGTATGGGCCAACCTCTACAAGCTCCTGACCTCAGCTCAATAAGATTTGAAATTATAAATGTAACATATTTGTTATCAAAATCAAGTAAATAAATATGCACTTTGAAATAAGATTATATTAAATAAAAAAAAGTTAATAACATAAAATGATAGGATATAAGGTTTAAGTAGACAAATAAAAGTGGCTTGTATCTTAACATAATTATAGTTTAATACTCAAATATTTACGTTAACCATTTGAGCAAAACTTAAGTGAATCGAGCATACCCTTGTTCTTTATGATTCATATTGGAAGCTATGCTATAAATCGATTTTGACTTTGGCTTGTTTACATAATAATTAGCCCAATCTGAGCCTTTAACCAGATGAACACCAAACCTTTCATGGCCAGCTCTCACTTAAACCTTACCTAAGGAGAAACTTGGCCATATGTTTGGATTCCATTAAAACATGCCTTCCCATAACCCACATTTCAACCACGTTAATATTAGCAAAAGTATGATAAATGATAATAATTCAAGGTCTCCGTCCACATTTGTCTGTTGTAATTTTTTATTGCATCCTAGCTTTAAAAAATAATACTGACAATCAGAAAGATTAGTAGTAATATAATTTCATTGGACTTAACAATAAATAATTACTAGATTTTACCTATTAAGTTTGTAGGGATAGCAAACTGTACTTCTATTATGTATTCTCAAGTGAATTCCTGTTTTCTTCACTGTAAATTCTCGACGTTTTTCCTTTTCTCATTGATGCCATCCTTTATCTTCATACAATAGGTAAGATCTACAACACTTGACACATGGCTGCCAGAGCAGGTTGCCTTCATGCAATGTAAGAACGTTTCCATTTCTCTCTCACACACACATGCATACATCATCTTAGGCCACAAGAGGAGGAGGTTGTCACATTAAGCAAGTTTTGACAACTTCAACTACATTATTTTCACCAAATAGGCAGGAAATTTTTGGGTGCCAATGCCCCATTGAATATAACATATTAATTGTTGATTCGAGAAAGGATAGCAGATTCTTTGATAAATTCTAGCTAACTGCTAATTTACAAAAAGCTAGTCATTGCCTCATTGGTTTTGGTAGCTTGATTTTTCTGGCTGCAGATTTGTGGGTTTGGCTCTTTGGGGGAGGGGAGGGGATGAAGAGATCAGTAATTAAGAATATTTTGTTAGTTCATTGATTTTTCAACATGCTTTTGAGTTTTCACTTCATCTTGTTTCCTATATTTTGTGGGAATCCACTCCTCCGTAAAATATCTACTTATATTTTTTACTGAATTAATTGTACAGCTATGGGGAATCCAATGTCAAACAATTATTGGGAAGCTGAATTGCCACAGGATTATGACAGAAGTGAAATTGAAAAGTTTATCCGTGCCAAGTAACTTGTCAGCTGAGCTTTTATTGTGTAGTGGCTTTTGAAATAGCAAATAAGATCATTTCCTTATTTCCTTCTCTAAATAAGTTATTGGGCTTTTCAGGTATCAGGATAAAAAGTGGGTTTCTAAGGACGTGCCAAAACCAATTCCAATAGCAAGTCAAAGCTGCGATAATTTTAATAAATCAGTGGAAGGTGGAGTGAAGATTCCCATTCCAAGGAAAGCAAGAAAATATTCACTAGAGGAAGAGGCTATAACTAAACATTTGTCAGAAGTTGTTCCTACAATAACAAGACCACGTGCGGTATGTTGGTATTCTTTTACATGTTGATTTATGCTTCATACTGATTTTATCTGGGTTTAATTGAAATAAGTATACAACTTCAACATGTGCCTATAGTGGGCCGTCAGTATGTAAATAGCCAAGTAACAACTAGCTGGTAACTACAAATTTTAAATTCTCCATACTTAGTGTTGGTTTGTAATTTGACAGATTTAAATCCCTATTTCTACACATGAGTACTCCATTTTAGGGGCAACATATTTCCAGAAAATAGATGAATTTTAAAGATTATAATGGGTGAGTAATGTTGAAGCATATAACTCAAAACAAATTAACTATGATGCCATATAACTCAAAACAAATTAACTATGACTAAGTAATTTTATTGGATTATATAGTGAGTCTTATGGCTTAGATGCTTGATGTGGGACTTTGTATCTCAACATGGTCCCCACGTTTGGGGTAATTTTGAGCTAAACACATGGACAATTTTTATTGGGTGACGTGGAGCATGTGGGTTGTTGGTCCTTGCACGAGAATGAAATTGCACCATGTAGAAGCATCCTACACAAAACCAATTGGCAATGAGTAAACTAGCCGTGTAGGATTATGTAGCAAGTCTTAAGGCTGAGATTGCCCGATGTGGGACTTTGTATTTCAACAACTGATTATAGGCAATTGCAATCATTGTATAAAAAAACTTAAAACATGTTTATTCATGCTTAAAATTGATCATTATAGTATCATGATGGATTGAAGTTTCTAAGAATGAGATTTAGGTCTTATGGTCATCTTGAATTTTGATTTCCTTGTGTTGTATTTAATAATAGCTCAACAAAGAGTGTTGAGAGCAATAACAGCTAGAAATGGGGTTGTCAGTATGCATGTAATTGCATGTCTGTATATCATCTTTCCTCGACTTTGTAGGTCACCCAAGTGTGATGTGCCAATGGTTTTAGCTCCGTTGTTTTTTGGGCTATATTTTCCCTCTCGTTGCTGCTCCTTTCTCTTTTCACTTCAACTTTTGTCCATTTCTTTTAAAGTTCATCATTCATTAGAATTTGAAAGATTGATCAGTTATTCTGAATGTTATTTATTTGATCAGGGTTCTCTTGATTTGGGGAATGAGGTTTTCATTACACCTCCACCAATTGATGGGTCCATACTTGAACATGATACATCTGTAAAGAAGGTTGATTTTCCTACAGATCTCTTCACTTTGCTCTATTCAGAAGCAAAACAGGATCGGGCAGTTGTTCCTCCATCGCGCTGGGCAACTTTTGAGTGTAAGAGTACATATTTGCTACTACTGCTTTTTATATACTTCTTGAGGTATTTATAAAATTAATTTTACTTGAGGATCATATCTATTACTATATATAACAAGGCAAATGGGGATTTTATCTTGAATCCATTAACAAATTGACCGAGTCATTTTGGTTGGTCACGAGTTAGTCCTGAGTTGATACAATGTATGTAATGATTATAATTAACTTTTCGTATCCTCAGTTATATTATTCCAACAGTGTACATGCATTTATTAGAAACTATATACACCGATATTAATATACATATAACTCTTCAATTTCATGTTCAATGTATTACTACAATCCATATATACTATTTATATTCGAACTATGATGTCAAATGGCACATTCTACAATTTTAGATTACATTATTGACATTGGTCCATGCCTTAAACCGATTATCAATCTTGTGGATAATAAAGTGGTCAAGATTGGTATCACAATCATATCATTTAACAAATGAAATATTTGTTTCATAAACAAAATAAAAAATTCAATCTGATTCTAAGTTGTGAAGCAAAATAACAAAGAAAGATATTGATACATGGAAGGGTGAGAGAAAAAGAGAGAAGTCATACCATTTGCTTGCCAATAGATTTACAGTGAAAGGGATAAATTATGCTCAAAACTTTATATTAATTTGAGAGGCTTCTTACTAATTTAGTCAAGAGTCAGTTTGTATAGCATGCACGCACAAATACAAATACACTGATTCATGCTTAGTTTTCTATAAGTTTTTATATATGTATTGATCTCTACATGATGTGGTCAACCACTAATTAGCATTCGGCACTCCTCTAAAACTCGAAGTGTAGTCATTATTCTAGTTTTAAAATTATGAATTTGTACATGCAGGAGTTGCTCTGTTAGAGAAACAAGCAGATGAATATAATGCCTTGGTAGGGTTCATTAAGCATAAGTTAACAGCTAGAAGTGGGCAATGGACCTCATCAGAAAGGTATGCCTTTTCATATGACTTTTGCAGATTCCATTCCCCTTCAAATAAGGCTATAGTGAAATTTATCTTTTTGGCACAAATTTACTGGCTTTTTTTTTTTAAAAGGATATATTTAATTTACTGTTAAGAGACAGGTTTTTTTATTTATCCAAATCTTGAACAACTAGCCGATAGATATAAATTATATTGGCTGTCAAGTAATTTCTGGCACAACTAATTTTATTTCTTCTTCCTTATTTTTATTTTTTTTATAAATATAATATTTGTCCCTTCTTAATTGGTATGGAAAAGTAAAACTGTTGGCGTCTTGGGTATCTGTCTGTCTGAAACAGTTTTCAGATATTTTAGCAGATGCAGTTCATTAGTTCTATAGCGCGTGCAAACATTTTCTGTTTTAAGGATATAGAATTTTGAACTGGTGTCTGTGGTTCTTGGTAAAACATCAATGCATGTTAAATCAAAGACTTTATGCATTTTTGGTAATGTCAACCTGATATGGTAGGCAATTAGATTGGTCGTACATCAGGCCAATTGAGTACACATAAAACAAATGACTTCAAATTAGGTTCAGTTTAGTATAATAAAACAAATGGTTAGAGCCTCCTAAATTACTGCGGGAAAAAGGGGTTAGAGCCTTTTATGGTTTTGCCTATAGACAGTGAGTTAATATATTGGGTGTAGGGCTAATTACAATTAATGAAGAAGAAGAAAATAGAGAGAAGAAGAGAAGTCTAGTGGGATATGATTCCTAATGCGTTGTGGTGGAACATATGGTGGGAGGGGAACAGGCTATTTGAAAATGTGGATAAATCTTTTCTTCATATCAAATTTATGTTCATCACTTTATTCTTTTTTGTGTCCTTTGATGACTTTTAGTATTGCTCAGTTTTGTTTGAGAACTTTGTAGTGTAGGGTTCTTTTGCTCTGTACAGGGTTTTTGGTCTTTCTGTTTCACGCAGTCCGTGTGTTTTTGGATCAGCCTGCATTTGTATAATCTGTGTGTGGATGGCGCCCCTTTGGCGTCTTTTTGCTGCTAATACAATTCACTTCTCAAAAAAAGAAAAGAAAGAATATGCCAAACCACTAGCAAAACATAACATTGCACTGGCTCTCTAACATGCAAAAGATGGTATGAAACTCCATATACCATAATCATAGACAAATACTCTGCTTAGGCGCTTCATTTAGCCATCATTTCTGCTTCTTGCTTTGCCAAGTAATTAAATTCCCTGCTATCAGTGGACTGAAGCTTGAATTGTTTTAACATTCATAAACCGAGTTTAGAAAGTGCTTCCACCTTCAATTGATTAAACTTTGTTCACTTCAAGGATCTCAAAATATGATAAGACAAGATGAGAAGTATTGAGTTTCATGCATAAACTGATTAACAACCCGACTCCTAGGCAACTTCAACATTAGAAGTATGACACGTATAAGAGAGATAGCAATCTCGTACCAGTCGATCTACTAAATCATCAACACCACCACAAAGTCGAGAATTGGCTAGCTGCAGGTCCATAACCATGTGTCTATATATATATATATTTGTGTGTTTCATTCAACAGGTCAAGAATATACATTATACGAGAAAGAAAAACACCTTTCTGATCTGGAAACCTCAATTGCATTATTGCACTAACGTATATCTAGGAACCAGTTCCTTGGATTTAAATTTTATTTACTTAGTGACTTATTTTATATTCGTACTCTGGCACCACTGTCATCCACTTTCATAAAAGGTCTACTGTTTGAGGCATGATATCAACCAACATCATGACAAGCTAACTTTTGACTTGGCATGATGTCAGATAACATGTTGAATTGACAGCCGAGAATTGTGAAATATAACATATTAAGTGAAATTAGTAAGATTATAGTAATTTTCTTTATGGTATATACAATCTATGTATAACAAATACACGTATATATATGAGCTTGAGGAATGATAGGTGTATTTGCAGATAGTTACTTGTTAGCTTTCTATCTTTGTATCTAATATATGTTCTCTTTCTTTAATATATATTACAGGAACTCAATTGACCAGCCCACCTCCACTACAAGACCACGTTTAAGGAGAAAAGAGTATCTTTTCCACTTTTGGTTTCTTTAAATCAGCTATCAGTGGCAGAATTTTCATCTAGCAATGATTAAATTGTTTAGATGTTCCTTCTTTTTGTTTTCAATTTACAAAATATGTTTATGAAAATGTGATACAATCAATTGCTCGGGCTTAATTTATTTGTCTCGGTTTCTCTGTGTCCTTTTTTTTTTGGTAATTTGTCTGCTGTGATTTAACATCGTCTTTGTATCTCTTGAAAATTTACTATAAAAGAGTTGGATAAAATGCCGAAGCTTATGTGGAGAGGGAATTTTTTTTTAATATAACGGTGATACCACGTCATTATCTGTAATGCATTCACAGAAATGGAGAGAGAAATGAGTGTTTTACCACTTGACTAATCATAATATCAAAGAGCAATATAAGATGCATTTCTCTCTACTCTATTATGTAAGTGCATTATAGTTGATATTGTGGTGTCACCGTTGCATTGAATGAATTCTCTATACGGATATGAGAGCACAGAAATAGAAGCTGCAATGCTGTTTAGAAGGGAGAAAGACTAATTCCTTGCATGTGCATTCATATAATGTTTGTGTATATATATATATGAGAATGATTCGTAATTCAACAAAAAAAAGAAAAAAAGAAAGGGATTTAGGGATGGTCGCTGATCGTAGCTGAAAGTTGTTGTAGTATGAATAACTGTTAGTTACTTAGAAGGGACTGAAAATGTTTTTAACTTTCAAAACAATTTGTTGACATTATTGTGTGTATGAAGATGATATATGCGCGAACTGGAAATATGACGAATTGAATTAAGACTCGCGTGTTATTTTATTATTAATAAATTTTACAAAAAAAATTAATTAGATAATTTTGTTGTGGTTTTTTTTTCTAAATTTTACTTATCCGATGTATCCACGTTCATTGCAAACTAAAAATTAATAAATAACTTTTGACATGTATAGAATTACTCTTGTGATTATAAAAAAGATCAAAAAAAATTTCCTCCTAAAAGATGGTGGATTATGGACTAACCGACTAAGGCTATGAGATGGATGTAGATCCAAAATTTGGTTGGGTGTCTTTAATGATAACCTACAAAGAAGTACTTATCATTTGCTATTGGTTGTTACTTAAATCAACTTGTTTAATAGATAAAAGTTGGTTGGTTTTTGGTGTATATTGACTGTTTTGACCCATTGGCATCTAAATATGGGGGTAGATTTTGTTGCTTTGTATCATGTCCCTATTATTACATGAGTATGACAACTCAACAGTCTTCTTCTCATGGCCCCTAATTACCCCCACCACAGCCTTAGAATTGAGGGGAACTAATTTTAATTTATAATGTAATGATCTCCATAATCATTCAACAGGTCGGCATGCTATGGGAAATTGAATGAAGTCCTAGCTTACGGGATTGGGGTTAGTAGATCTTATTATTACCTTAATAAAAGTGACCGTGTGATAGATTTGTATGGTGTGGTGCGATAAAATAAAATATTTTTAAATGTAAATTTTGACAAAAGTATTTTTATAAGAAAATAAAAATAATTTTTACTTGCATAATTGTAAAAGTGCTTTTAATAAAATTGAAGACTGAATTATACAAAAGTGTGTTGAGTGAACTTTTAATTTTTCTTTAATAATTTTAGAATTTATAAATTGTATTTCGATCATTAGTGCTTATGTCAAAAGTACCAATTTTCTATTTCGTTCAAAATTACTATTAAACCAAAATATCTATCCACTATAAGCACTTTTAGAGAGTCACCAAATATTAATACATTTTTATATTTAATAAATATATTTTTTTTTAAAGAATTGATATTTTTATAATTTTTTTTTTGATATTTTCATAAAACTTCTCTCGCGTGAATAAGTAATAGGATCCATACGTACGTGAGTGAGATTTAATTAAAATATCAAAATTTTTTTAATGAAAATAACAATTACCGTTCTGCCAAATAAACTTTAAGCCCTCTAAATAAGATGCTCCTTAATCCAATTTTCCTAAAAAAATTAAAGATTTGAGACTAATTACCAAAGGATAATACTATTTATCTCGAATATTAATCAAAGTTTGAATCTAACATGACATGGAAATATCATTTTTGACATTGACAAATAGTCTTAGTTTTATTTGACTTGGATAATAATGTAGGAACCTTAGGTCATTTGTGAGGGTGAAATTGGAATCATAGCATTGTCCATCATTAATAAATAACATTAGCCATTTTATTTTAATACTTAACTGAAAAAAAATATTGAATGAAATATCTATTTCCCTTCATTGTTTTTTAAAAAGGGGAAGTATGATGAATCGGAGTTCAAATTCTCTTTAAATTCGACTACCTTGGACTTACAAAAAATTATAATCTTTTTGTTCGATAAAAATAGTTTTATTTATCTAATTTATAAATATTAAAGATATATTTTAATTTTATATGTATTCCTAACGATTATAATTGTTAGTTTAAGAGTGTGATATGATAATAAAACGATTATGACAAATTTGAGAGAATATTATATATTTATATTACTATCAAATAAAAATAAAACTATATATTTTTTTTGTGAAATAATTTTTTTCTTTTATAAATGACATTTTGTTTAGAAGAGAGAAAACATCTCTCTCTCTCTCTCTCTCTCTCTATATATATATATATATATATATATACATATTAGTAAAGTGGCTCTCTTAAGTCGTTGACGTCAGCAGTGTAATTGTGTTACACTATTTTTTTTTTTCTCTTTTGTCCTTGTTACTTTAGTTATATTACTATATTGGTCTTTCATTGGATACTTGCATATATAAGATTTGTGAGTGATTTTTGAAGTAAATAAAAATAATCCACTAATGATAAGTTATCTCATGTTATTTCTAGAACCCTATTAATGAAAGGTAATTTCGCTCACTGAGTATTCTAAAAGTATATTAAATTCAGTAAAAGATAAAATTTTCAAAAAATTTAACTAACTAAAGATTGAAAATTTGAAAGGTCTCTAAAACCATTTAGGATTTTAATTTTTAACTCGTGAAGGAGAGGACTTTTATACTATAAATAGGGGATACTCCAATACAATTAAAGTACGCTATTTACTCTAATAATAATTCTCTCCCTTCATGTCACTGTTTTGACTTATGTATTAGAGAGTCCTCTCAAAATCTTTTAACTGCGGTGGACTTTTTGTAAGTTTTTCAACAAAGTCAAGATGGTCAAGCGATAGTCAAAGTTAAAGTTCGTGGGTTGACTAAAATCCTAATTTGAAAGTAGCTGATTGACGTATCAGATTTGTGTCGTCTGTGAAAAACGAATAAAAAGTCATATCTTTCTCATAATATTGATAATCAACATGGTGAATACTCGCGCTTCAGCATGAAATCAAAATCCTTCACATCCACTACCTCCAAACAATCAAGAACAAGAGACAAACTCTTCTCATGTCCAGCAACCGTCTAATCACCATCACCTGCCTCCTCATACTCAACAAATACCTATCCAAACTCATGGTGGGTCTTACACAGAGCGCTCTCACAACCAAATTAGGTGAATCTTTGGCCATAAATTAACTAGAATCGTAGTGATTTAAATTTGTATAGACGAATACAAAATAGTAATCAACATGACAGAAGAAATAGTTTGGCCAATAGGCGGGATTGCCTAAGGGCAGATGATAAATGCAATTAATCAACTAAAGGAAAGAGCGCTCTCAACAGCCAAATTGGGTGAATCTTTGGCCATAAATTAATTAGAATTGTGGTGATTTAAATCTGTATAGACGAATACAAAATGGTAATCAACATTACAGAAGGAATAGTTCGGCCAATAGGCGGGATTACCCAAGGGCAGATGATAAATGCAATTAATCAACTAAAGGAAAATATTAACAATCTTCAAGAGCAACTGCAAATTCTGGAAAAAGGGTCTTAGGCAACCCTAGATGTCAGAACATCGTCAAATGAGAAATAAGATCGCCAGTTTGAGGCTAGTTGATAGATTTGATGCCCATAAGTTGACAAATATCAAAAGGGAATAACAAAGTTACCTCCAAGACCGTCAATGAATCCTACCATCTCAAGAAGTTCAAGAAATAGGGATTGGACGAATAATAAACAAAATAAGACCTCCACCATTCACTCAGGATATTATAGTTGAGCCACTCTTCAAAGGCTTTAAGATGCCCTAAATGGATAAGTATGCTGGAATAGATAATTTCACAAGTCATATAATCATCTTTGATGCGCTTTTGTTACTGTATAATGTCTCAAATGCTATAAAGTGTAATAAAAAATTATATACCTTAAAGGGTTCAACCCAAATTTGGTACTGACAACTTGATTTGGCCTCAATTAATTTTTTTTAGTCAATTGATTAAGTTGTTTGTAAGTTAATTTATTGGAGGAAAGACTCATGCTAAGAGTTCGGCACCACTCATGTTCGTGATTCAAAGGAGTGGTGAATCCTCGAGGGATTATTTGAACTGATTTACAAAGGAAACATTAAAGGTTCTTGATTTGAATCAATCTATAGCAGTGGAGGCCCTTACTAATGAAACGACAAATAAACATCTGAAGGTATCTCTAGCTAAGAATTCTCTAAAAACCATGGTAAAACTTCAAAGAAAAGTAGGAAATGCATGTTCGTCGAGGATATTGCTCAACCCAAAGGCAGTGATGACAAAAAAAGAAAGAATGATGAGCCTAAAACTAGGGAAAATAATGGAAAGAGATCAAGAGGGAATAACGAATCTTCAAATGCGACACTTCCCTCAAGGTACTCTGAATATACACCCATAATTTTTAAAAGAAATCATATTTTAATAGATATAACAGCTGAATCCTATGTAAGGTGGTCTAAACCTTTGAGGGCTAATGTTGAAAAAAGATATTAAAGTCAGCATTACAGATATCATTAAGGACATGTAGACCCAAAATTAAGGTCATAGAAGCCAAAATTAAGGCCATGGAAATCTAAAATTAAGGTCATGCATGGAGGCCAAAATAAAGGTCGTAAAGAGCAGAATTAAGGTCATGGAGGCCAAGAAAAAATGTCATAGAGGTCCAAAATTAAGGGCATGTAGGCCAGAGTTAAGGCCAAGAAGCCTATAATTAAAGTTATGGAGCGTGGAATAAAGGCTATATATGCATCAAGAATTAAGGATATAGTGACTAAGAATTAAGGTCATAGGGAGGCCCAAAATTAAGGTCATAGAGGCCACAAATTAGTTAGGTGCCAAGAATTAGTGTCATGGGTGCCAATAATTAGCACAATGTAGATACTAAAAAAATTATTATTCAATTACCTTTTTAAAAATATATTTTTAAAGGAGTAAGGGACAAATGATGTAGGTAAAAATAATTCACCAATGACAAGTTGTCACATGTTATTTCTAGAACTCTATTAATAAAAGATAATATAATAATTTTGCTCACTGAGTATTCTAGAAATATATTAAATCTAGTAAATGATAGAATTTCCTAAAAACTTAGCCAATTAACAATTAGCAACCTAGAAGGTCTCTAAAGCCTATTATGATTCTAATTCTTAATTTGTGAAGGAGAGTACTCTCGTGTTATAAATAGAGAATACTCTAATACAATTAAAGTATACTATTTATTTTAATAATAATTGTCTCTCTCTCTATATCAGTGTTTTGACTTATGTATCAGAGAATCCTCCTAAACTCCAGTGAATTTTTTTATAGGTTTTTCAATGAAATTAAGACAGTCAAATAATAGTCAAAATCAAAATTTGTGAATCGATCCAAATCTTAATTTGAAGGCAGCTAATTCACGTATCAATTTTTAAATAATTATAGGATAGGTTTATGGGGAAATAACCAACCACAAGAGTCTTTGTCAACTAGCAAAGTAATGTGCATATGGGTTCCTCTTCGTATAAAAATTCATTTCGAAAAGTAATCTACTGTATGTTTTATTATGATAGAGATACTTCAACTGTTAAGATATTTTAAATGACCAATTAAATTAATTAAAGGTCCATGCACCCACTCTTCTTACTTTTCTTATCTGTACCTTTTAAAAACTTTTCTCATGAATTAGTTATTCTTCTTGGACGACTCTACACATAAATATGAAGCGTAAATTTTTACATAAATTTTATGTTAATTATTAAAAAGTAAAAAATAATATAAAATTTTATATCAGACTCAATTTTTTAATAATTAAATATAATTTACATTTAATATTTATATTTAATTATTTATACAAGTAGACTTATTCTTCTTTGGGCGTGGGGCTCATTGCCTCTTCTCATTTCTTTAATATACTTTATTTTTTGAGGTGCCCACCTAGCAAAGTGTTCAATTAAATATCGTGGAGAGGAAACTGGAAACACAAGTCAATAATGATCTTTTAAAAAGTGTTTCTTGCATTTTGTTTAAATTTGATAGGATGTATTATAATTTTATATGGATGTAAGTTTGTGTTGGTCAGAATTATTACAGGTTTCAGCCTCAGCAGGTAAGTTGTTATTTTATATATAGTGAAATTCCACTTTGCCAATAATTCGATGATTTTGTTCCAATTTATGTCATCAACTAACACCATTAAGCTTTGAAATTTTCACACACGCGCACATATAAATGATTCAAAGCCAGGGTTAGATAGAAGTCATTTTTCGTTTAGCTCATTTTTATTCGTATGTTGTGAGATTTAATGGCTTAGTTATAAATATATTACATAACAATTAATAGTACCATTATACAATTATTGTACAGTATATGACCCACAAAAAAATTACTCATAATATCCTTAGTTGCAAAGAAAAAAAATAATTTAAGAGTACCGCATAACTGTTATTGTGACGACTCCAAATTCGGATTCCTTGAACCTCGGATTCAGTTCAACACGAGTACAACATTTTCCCTTATTGTTCATGAATTACAACAATATAATAATTGATAAATAACCATTTTTTACAATTTTACAACATCTCTTTCTATTCCAGAATCGCAATCTTTATACATTCCTAGTATGTCTCAATATCATACATGATACGACATTCTATTACAATCAAATTGAGTATTTAACACTCATATAATTTACCAACTAAGTATTATACTACACAATCATTTATCTGTCCAATTCGGACTGATATCTACAACAAATATTTAGATCTTCAGTGAAAGTAATATACTTTCATGTTCCTTGATCTTTATCGAGAACTTCAAATAATTTGCACTATCTGAAAATGTTGGTTTAGGCAAGAGTGAACACGACGGCTCAGCAAGTTTAACAGATAGCACATAACACATAGTTCATGTTTATACATGCTTCTCATGCTTCATACATTACATTATATGAATGCATCACGCTTCTCATGCTTTGCATTTATTTATGCAATATACTGATCATGCACTGGAATGAATACATGCAATACAGTTCAACTTATTCAATTAATTCAGGCTTTCTATCATATAGAATCAACACACCTCATATGGTTTCACAAAAAACATATTTAATTCAAATTCTCACATGCTTCAAGTGCACACACAACAGTTATACACATAACAACAATATCTGAAAAACTTGCCTTGTTCGCTTCTACCAGTTATGCTTATTTGCGTCTTTCGTTCAACCTACAATTTATATATAAAATCGACATAATTATTAGTTACAATGACTATTAATTAGTCTTAACTTAAGACCTTAACTTCAAATTATTAATTATCTCTTTAGTTGTCCGACCAATGAACCTTTACGTTCCGGACAAAAACTCTAGCCCAACAAACCTAGTTGGACATGTCGGTAAACTTAACCAACTTACACCTTCACTACACGTTCTTCGTATGACTTACTTTTAATAAGTTGTCTAAAAATTTAGTCACAAATTGACTATTTACATCGGTTTAATTTAATTAAACATTCTTCTTTTACATAACTTAATGATTCGGACATTTAATAATGTACCAAATATCTCAAATTATTATCTACCCTTGATAATATACAACTACATTCAAATATTATTAACCATTAAATAATATTTTATTCACATATTAATATTATTAACTATTTAATAATATTTTACTCACTTATTAATAATATTAATCATTTAATAATATTTTAATCATTTATTAATATTATTAACCATTTAATAATATTTTAATCACTTATTAATATTATTAATTATTTAATAATATTTTAATCACTTATTAATATTATTAACCATTTAATAATATTTTAATCATTTACAAATATTATTCACCATTTGATAATATTTTAATCTCTTATTAATATTATTAACCATTTAATAATATTTTAATCACTTCTTAATATTATTAATTATTTAATAATATTTTAATTGTGACGCCCCCAAATCTGGGCCCACACAGCCCAAACTTGAGTCGTCAAAATACTACAACAAAATTATTACAACAAAGCACAACGTACAACAATACAGTGTATAATAATACACAACTAAGTCTTCACTATTATTGCCACACTATTTTACAAAACGTGAAGACTATGATAACTATTTCTCGAACCCTCACTCCATTCCCCGGCTAGACCCTGTTATGTTTTCATCTCCTGTTGAAAAATAATGGAACAAAAGAAAGGGTGAGCTCAAATAGCCCAGTAAAGAATATCATGACTAAGATAATGACGAATAAATTATCATTAGTCTTCAACAGTTGAGTTCTTGATAGAATACAAAAGACTACAAGGTTTATATCAAAAACTGCAGTTAAATTCTTAAACAACGTTCAGATCAATAATAGCAGCGGAATGAGTAATCTATTAGAAGAATAATGCAGACTATAATGTCCACTCGGTTCTCTTTTTAGGAAAAACATCATCAACTTTTATCATCTGAAATATCATTAGTCAAGATAATACAAATTCACAGTTCCTGATCATAATCATGCACATCAACAGTTCATCTTTGTACTACGGGCCAAAGATATTCAATATAGCACCAACGGTCATGATTATACCAGATTCAGCCTTTGGTCATAATCATACCAAACAACAGTTCATCTTTGCACTACGGGCCAAAGAGAACATTCACCACGTGCCATAAAAGACACCGAACAGATGTATCGCCTTTAACCTATTATATCGCCTTTAACCTATCATCTGTTCAACAAATATATCACATCTGTGCCCCCGGCCACAGATATTCACAACAGCTTGATTTTTGGATGATTAGAATAATATAAATGATGAACAGAAGAAATAGGATAACAATAAGTATCGGAAGTTTACTTTGTACAGATTCAAATAATGTCCAAATTGTCAACATGATGTGGAGTGAAATTTAAAAATGATATTCAAGATCCACAGTTCAGAATAACGGTTACAATTCAATAGAAAGGTTCACGTAAATAGGAAGGTTCAGTTGAAATAATGAAGTTCAATTATTATGGAACATATAATATTTTCAGGAATTATAGAAGTAATAGTTCCATAATAAATTTCGATTTAGGAGTATGAAAGAAAATAATATCCCTTACCGTAGCAGGTTTGATTAACAAAAGGTGAAGGAAATTAATACAAAGGGTTATTCACCAACAGGCGGCAATCCGCTCCGTAAGGTTATTCCCACAATTTAATAGAATTTGAGTACAAAGAGTTATTCACCAAACAGGCGGCAATCCGCTCCGTAAGGTTATTCCCACAATTTAATAGAATTTGAGTACAAAGAGTTATTCACCAAACAGGCGGCAATCCGCTCCGTAAGGTTATTCTCAGAGATTAATAATGAATGAATACGAAAGGTTATTCACCAACAGGCGGCAATCCGCTCCGTAAGGTTATTCCCACAATTTAATACATGGAAATAAAAGGCACGTCTTATGAGTAAGGAAGAAACAATATTATTATCGAGAATCAAATAATGATAATCCCTTACCATAGTATGTTTGAATAATGGAAGATGAAAAAGATGGTATCCCTTACCTCAACACGTGACTGGATATTGATTTAAATGAGGTTGATTAACTTGAACAGTACACGTATACTTATAGATCTTCACAAATACTCAAGATGACTTAAGCACACTTAGAGAGAACTTTCACAAGAAGTATTTAGAGAGAGAAAGAAAGAACAAGTAAGGAAGTTTATGAAAAATCCTTAAGTTAAGGCTTCTATTTATAGCCAAAAATCTTATCATTCATTTAATCTAAACCATTCATTTAAAGATCATCTTTTAATCTACACCATCCATTTCAAATATTATATTATCTTTAATCTACACCATTCATTTCATATCACCTAATAATCACCTAACTTTATATTATAAACAAATTAATTTAATTATTCAACAATAATTCACACTTTAATCTACACCATTCATTTCATATCACCTAATAATCACCTAACTTTATATTATAAACAAATCAATTCAATTATTCAACAATAATTCACACTTTAATCTACACCATTCATTTCATATCACCTAATAATCACCTAACTTTATATTATAAACAAATAACTTTATCAATTCAATTATTATGACTAATTGTTATAAATACAGTATAGTTAGCTCTTAGATATCAAGTCAATAAATTAATGAAATACAACTGTTTAAATAACATCATAATAGAGATAACAATAATGTAAAATAAAGCATACGTTACTGTGTAATGACAATTATTGATTCAATAATGTGAATTACTGTGCATATGTTACTGTGACAATTATTAGGTTCAATAATTTTAAAAACAGTGCAACAACAATTATTGACTCAATGATATAAAATACAGTGTAATGACAATTATTAAATCAATAATGCAAAATACTGTGTAACAACAATTATTGAATTGATAATATAAAATATTATGCAGTGACAATTATCGATGAAATGATGCGTAACAGTTACGGTGTCAATTATCAGACCAAAAATATGAGACACTATGCAATACCGTGTGTTACTGTAGAGTACCGAGTGCTACAGAAAATACCAATAACTACCGTATGCTACTATTCTTTTATCACCGGTATTTTAACAGTTCCGTTGACTATTTTTATTTAAAAAGGTTACTTCTGTCGTTTTCTATATCCGACAAATATTCCGTTGTGGGGTCCACCAATAATTTATTATTTCGGCGCCGTCGTACGGCACGAATATTCCCCGACCAAACGAATATTCCCCGACAAAGCGAATATTGTCCGACAAAATAAAATTTGCACATAACATCCTTAACTTTCAATTTTGTTAATTTAACCACTTACTGTTTCAAAAAAAATATATATGAAGAAAAATTAAATTTTGTATTTCATAAAATTCGGGGTCTTACAACCTCCCCTCCTTATGAAATTTCGTCCCCGAAATTGACGTACCTGACATATCGAAGAGGTAAGGATACTTAGATTTCATCTCAGATTCTAGCTCCCAGGTCATTTCCTCAGTATCTTGGTTCCTCCATAAAACCTTAACTTGAGGTATAACCTTTGAGCGTAGGATCTGCTCCTTCTTATCCAGGATCTTAACAGGTACCTCCTCGTATGTTAAATCCTCTGCTATAACGTCTGGTTCTAACTCAATGACGTGGTTTGGGTCCTTCACATATCTATGTAACATAGATATGTGAAAAACGTTATGGATGCGAGACATACTTGGTGGTAGGGCTAGTCTGTAGGCTACGGTTCCTATTCGATCTAGGATTTCAAATGGGCCAATAAATCGAGGGTTAAGCTTTCCTCTCTTTCCGAATCTCGTAACCCCTTTCCATGGAGAAACACGTAAGAATACATGATCTCCGACGTTGAAACTTTCGCCTCTCCGATGAAGATCAGCATAACTCTTTTGTCGTTCTTGTGCGGTCTGTATTCGTTGTCGGATCATTTGGATCTTTTCGGTCGTCAAGCGTACCAACTCGGGTCCCAACAATTTTGCTTCTCCTACCTCATTCCAACATATTGGAGAGCGACACTTCCTTCCATACAATGCCTCGAATGGAGCCATGCCTATGCTTGCTTGGTAACTGTTGTTGTAAGAAAATTCCACCAACGGCAAGTACTTATCCCAACTTCCTTTGAAGTCTAATACACAAAGTCTCAAAAGATCTTCGAGGGTCTGGATCGTCCTTTCCGATTGTCCGTCCGTTTGAGGATGGTATGCAGAACTAAAACGTAGTTCGGTGCCCATAGCTTTTTGTAGACTGATCCAAAAGCGTGAAGTGAATCTAGGATCTCGATCAGAAACTATGGAAACTGGCATGCCATGCAATCTCACGATCTCATTTATGTACATACCGGCAAGACGTTCAAGTGAAAAGTTTTCTCGTATAGGCAAGAAATGAGCAGATTTGGTCAATCTATCTACGATCACCCAAATTGCATCTAAGCCTTGAGAAACTTTTGGAAGACCCGTCACGAAATCCATATTGATGTGTTCCCACTTCCATTCGGGAACTTCAAGTGATTGTAATGGACCTTTAGGAACTTGATGTTCTGCCTTGACACGTTGACAAGTTAGGCACCTTGAGATAAACTCCGCAATCTCTCTTTTCATATTGTTCCACCAAAATGTATGTCGAAGATCTCGATACATCTTGGTACCTCCTGGGTGGATTGCAAACGGCGTGTTGTGTGCCTCCATCATGATTTTATGCTTTAATTCAGGATCGTTAGGAACACAGAGTCGAGAGTTGACTCGAAGTATTCATTTCTCGTCGATTCTTGCTTCGGGAATGGCACCTTCTTGTACTTTCTTTATCATGTTTATCAGTTCCGGATCGGTAGCTTGAGCAGCTTTAATTTTATCGATTAAAGTTGGTTCTACTCGCACGTGAGCAATCTTCGAGCGGGTCCCTGGTGTCTTTAGCTCTATCTCCATCTTTTGCAAGTCGTACAAAATACACTTTTGTGTTGTTAGCAGTGCACTTGTACTTGCATAAGATTTTCTGCTCAAAGCGTCAGCTACAACGTTCGCCTTTCCCGGGTGATACTGGATTGTGTGGTCATAATCCTTTAACAGCTCAAGCCAACGTCGTTGTCGCATGTTGAGTTCCTTCTGGGTGAAGAAATACTTGAGACTTTTATGATCCGTATAGATATCCACTTTTTCTCCGTACAAGTAGTGTCTCCAGATCTTCAACGCGAAAACGACTGCTGCCAACTCTAGATCATGAGTAGGATAATTTTTCTCATAATCTTTGAGTTGTCGAGAGGCGTAGGCTATAACCTTTCCATGTTGCATAAGGACACAACCTAGACCTTTGCCAGAAGCATCGCTGTAGATAACAAATTCTCCTGATCCTGATGGTATGGTCAGAACAGGAGCTGAAACCAGTCTCTTCTTGAGTTCTTGGAAACTTTTCTCGCATTCCTCGCTCCATATGAATTTTGTGCTTTTCCGAGTAAGCTGCGTTAATGGAGTGGCGATTCGAGAAAATCCTTCTACGAATCTCCGATAATAACCAGCTAGACCCAGAAAACTTCGGACTTCGGTTACTGTTTTGGGTTGTTCCCAATTTAGTACCGTTTCAATCTTCGCAGGATCGACTGATATTCCTTGACTAGAAATCACATGCCCAAGAAACGCGACCTCCTCAAGCCAGAACTCACATTTCTTCAACTTGGCATATAATTTGTTTTCACGGAGCTTTTGTAGTATCAATCTCAGGTGTTGTTCATGATCCTCGCGACTCTTGGAGTATATGATGATGTCATCAATAAAGACAACCACAAAATGATCCAAATGTTCCTTGAATATCCGGTTCATCATGTCCATGAAAGCTGCAGGAGCATTAGTTAGTCCAAAAGGCATGACTAAGAACTCATAATGCCCATAACGAGTTCTGAAAGCAGTATTTGGAATGTCCTCAGCTTTAACCTTTAACTGATGATATCCAGAACGGAGATCAATCTTTGAGAAATGTTGAGCGCCTTACAATTGATCAAACATGTCATCAATCCGAGGTAACGGGTACCTGTTCTTGATGGTGACATGGTTCAATTCTCGGTAGTCAATGCACAATCTCATACTCCCGTCTTTCTTCTTCACAAATAGAACAGGAGCACCCCAAGGTGATGCACTCGGACGAATAAAACCGGTATCCAACAATTCCTGTAGTTGGACTTTTAACTCTTGAAGTTCAATGGGAGCCATTCGGTAGGGAGCTTTGGAAATGGGCTTGGTACCGGGTTCAAGATCAATATAAAAATCAATTTCACGGTTTGGGGGTAAGCCAGGAAGTTCTTCAGGAAAAACGTCAGGAAACTCATTAACAATGGGAATATCATTCAAGTTTGACGTATTTTTGTTCAAATCAGTGACATGAGCTAAAAAGGCTTGACATCCGTTTTTCAATAAACGAATGGCTTTATGGCTAGAAATAACAGTTATAGATTTCAATGGTTTAGTTGCTTGAATTTGCATGACAGGTTGATTAGGAATATGAAAACTAATAATCTTATGAAAACAATCAATTTTAGCATGATGGGTAGTCAACCAATCAATTCCTAAAATCACATCAAATTCACGCATCTCCAAAGAAATAAGGTCAACAGATAATGTGAGGTTGTTGATTTGAACTAGGCAAGATTTATAGACAGTAGATGTAATGGTCATTTCTCCTAATGGGGTTTCAACTGATAAGTCAAAGTCCAAGTTTTCAGGAGTTAAGTTTAAACGCTGAGCACATGCAGGTGAGATAAAAGAATGGGTAGAGCCAGTATCTAACAAAGCGTAGACTTCACGAGAATTTATGAATAGCTTACCGGTTATCACCTCGTTCGAGTTTCGCGCCATTTGGGATGTCACAACAAAAGCTCTCCCTTGAACTACAGATTTTCCTTTATCCGCGCTAGCTTTTGGTATCATCATTGCAGCTGGACTTGATTTTGTGGCAGGACAAAACCGCGCAAGATGACCCTCTTTCCCACAACTGTAGCACTTTTTAGACTGCAGAGTACAGTTTGGGCTGATGTGACCTTCCTGACCACACCTATAGCATCTCACTGGTGGTCGATCTTCTCCCCTTGAAACTGGGGTCGGTGCTGGTGTTGGTACTGGTGCTGGTGCCCTTCCATAATTATTATGGAATCTCTTTCTTTTGAAATTGTTCCCACTGGATTCTCCTCTTCTGTTATTTGATGTGGAATTACCACCGAAGTGTTGGTTACCTACTCGATGGTTCTCGTTCCTGTGGTTGTTGTCATTCCTTTCTCTATGTTGCTCATTAACTCTTGGCTGCAATGTTTCATCTGTTTGCTCCACCCTTTGAGCCCTATCCACAACATCTGAATACAAACTAAATTTATGAGAGCTAAGTTGTTGACGAATTTTGAATCTCAAACCTCTTAGGAACATCCGACTCATTCGTGCTTCGTCATCCACAAGATGGGTGGCAAAGCGAGATAACTCGGCAAACTTGGCTTCATATTGGGAGACTGTCATGTTTCCCTGCTCCAGCTTAATGAATTCCACCTCTTTCATATGGCGGATGCTTTCTGGGAAATACTTCTCGTTAAACAGTTCTTCGAATTCTGTCCAAGACATTTCGAGTGCTGAAGGTTGGATACGTTTTACCGCTTCCCACCAATGGTCCGCCTCACCTCGTAACATAAAAGTGGCAAATGGCACATTCTGATCATCAGCGCATTGTAAGACATCAAGTATTTTTGTCGTCTGTTTCAGCCATGCCTCCGCTTTGAGTGGGTCAGGCTTCCCGTGGAATTCAGGTGGTCCCAATTCTTTAAATTGCTTGACAGTGACCATCCTCAAATTACCAGCGTTTCTACCGTTATTATTGACTGGATTTCCTCTTCCTTGATTCTGTATGAACTGCATGAAATTCCTAAAGAATCCATCGTTCATCATGTTATCAGGAACATTATTTCCTGAGTTGGCAGGAGGATTGTTTGGGGCCTCTTGATTCTCGGCTACATTTGCTTCAGGCATTCCATAGTTAACATCTTGATTTTCAGATGCCATACTTAACTGTGGTCACAAAATAAATGTTAGTTCAAATAAACTGACTCATCACTTCATGTTCCTACATTCAAATCGACTCATTAGATAATAAAATCTATTTTAGGTAGGACACACTAGTGACTGATTCTATTCGTCTCTCCCCTCCTAGTTCTACCCCAGATCGCCATTAAAGACCATATCCCTAAGCTCTGATGCCAACTGTGACGCCCCCAAATCTGGGCCCACACAGCCCAAACTTGAGTCGTCAAAATACTACAACAAAATTATTACAACAAAGCACAACGTACAACAATACAGTGTATAATAATACACAACTAAGTCTTCACTATTATTGCCACACTATTTTACAAAACGTGAAGACTATGATAACTATTCCTCGAACCCTCACTCCATTCCCCGGCTAGACCCTGTTATGTTTTCATCTCCTGTTGAAAAACAATGGAACAAAAGAAAGGGTGAGCTCAAATAGCCCAGTAAAGAATATCATGACTAAGATAATGACGAATAAATTATCATTAGTCTTCAACAGTTGAGTTCTTGATAGAATACAAAAGACTACAAGGTTTATATCAAAAACTGCAGTTAAATTCTTAAACAACGTTCAGATCAATAATAGCAGCGGAATGAGTAATCTATTAGAAGAATAATGCAGACTATAATGTCCACTCGGTTCTCTTTTTAGGAAAAACATCATCAACTTTTATCATCTGAAATATCATTAGTCAAGATAATACAAATTCACAGTTCCTGATCATAATCATGCACATCAACAGTTCATCTTTGTACTACGGGCCAAAGATATTCAATATAGCACCAACGGTCATGATTATACCAGATTCAACCTTTGGTCATAATCATACCAAACAACAGTTCATCTTTGCACTACGGGCCAAAGAGAACATTCACCACGTGCCATAAAATACACTGAACAGATGTATCGCCTTTAACCTATTATATCGCCTTTAACCTATCATCTGTTCAACAAATATATCACATTTGTGCCCCCGGCCACAGATATTCACAACAGCTTGATTTTTGGATGATTAGAATAATATAAATGATGAACAGAAGAAATAGGATAACAATAAGTATCGGAAGTTTACTTTGTACAGATTCAAATAATGTCCAAATTGTCAACATGATGTGGAGTGAAATTTAAAAATGATATTCAAGATCCACAGTTCAGAATAACGGTTACAATTCAATAGAAAGGTTCACGTAAATAGGAAGGTTCAGTTGAAATAATGAAGTTCAATTATTATGGAACATATAATATTTTCAGGAATTATAGAAGTAATAGTTCCATAATAAATTTCGATTTAGGAGTATGAAAGAAAATAATATCCCTTACCGTAGCAGGTTTGATTAACAAAAGGTGAAGGAAATTAATACAAAGGGTTATTCACCAACAGGCGGCAATCCGCTCCGTAAGGTTATTCCCACAATTTAATAGAATTTGAGTACAAAGAGTTATTTACCAAACAGGCGGCAATCCGCTCCGTAAGGTTATTCCCACAATTTAATAGAATTTGAGTACAAAGAGTTATTCACCAAACAGGCGGCAATCCGCTCCGTAAGGTTATTCTCAGAGATTAATAATGAATGAATACGAAAGGTTATTCACCAACAGGCGGCAATCCGCTCCGTAAGGTTATTCCCACAATTTAATACATGGAAATAAAAGGCACGTCTTATGAGTAAGGAAGAAACAATATTATTATCGAGAATCAAATAATGATAATCCCTTACCATAGTATGTTTGAATAATGGAAGATGAAAAAGATGGTATCCCTTACCTCAACACGTGACTGGATATTGATTTAAATGAGGTTGATTAACTTGAACAGTATACGTATACTTATAGATCTTCACAAATACTCAAGATGACTTAAGCACACTTAGAGAGAACTTTCACAAGAAGTATTTAGAGAGAGAAAGAAAGAACAAGTAAGGAAGTTTATGAAAAATCCTTAAGTTAAGGCTTCTATTTATAGCCAAAAATCTTATCATTCATTTAATCTAAACCATTCATTTAAAGATCATCTTTTAATCTACACCATCCATTTCAAATATTATATTATCTTTAATCTACACCATTCATTTCATATCACCTAATAATCACCTAACTTTATATTATAAACAAATTAATTTAATTATTCAACAATAATTCACACTTTAATCTACACCATTCATTTCATATCACCTAATAATCACCTAACTTTATATTATAAACAAATCAATTCAATTATTCAACAATAATTCACACTTTAATCTACACCATTCATTTCATATCACCTAATAATCACCTAACTTTATATTATAAACAAATAACTTTATCAATTCAATTATTATGACTAATTGTTATAAATACAGTATAGTTAGCTCTTAGATATCAAGTCAATAAATTAATGAAATACAACTGTTTAAATAACATCATAATAGAGATAACAATAATGTAAAATAAAGCATACGTTACTGTGTAATGACAATTATTGATTCAATAATGTGAATTACTGTGCATATGTTACTGTGACAATTATTAGGTTCAATAATTTTAAAAACAGTGCAACAACAATTATTGACTCAATGATATAAAATACAGTGTAATGACAATTATTAAATCAATAATGCAAAATACTGTGTAACAACAATTATTGAATTGATAATATAAAATATTATGCAGTGACAATTATCGATGAAATGATGCGTAACAGTTACGGTGTCAATTATCAGACCAAAAATATGAGACACTATGCAATACCGTGTGTTACTGTAGAGTACCGAGTGCTACAGAAAATACCAATAACTACCGTATGCTACTATTCTTTTATCACCGGTATTTTAACAGTTCCGTTGACTATTTTTATTTAAAAAGGTTACTTCTGTCGTTTTCTATATCCGACAAATATTCCGTTGTGGGGTCCACCAATAATTTATTATTTCGGCGCCGTCGTACGGCACGAATATTCCCCGACCAAACGAATATTCCCCGACAAAGCGAATATTGTCCGACAAAATAAAATTTGCACATAACATCCTTAACTTTCAATTTTGTTAATTTAACCACTTACTGTTTCAAAAAAAATATATATGAAGAAAAATTAAATTTTGTATTTCATAAAATTCGGGGTCTTACATTAATCATTTACTAATATTATTCACCATTTAATAATATTTTATTCACTTCTTAATATTATTAACCATTTAATAATATTTTAATCATTTATTAATATTATTAACCATTTAATAATATTTTAATCACTTCTTAATATTATTAATCATTTAATAATATTTTAATCACTTACTAATATTATTCACCATTTAATAATATTTTATTCACTTCTTAATATTATTAATCATTTAACAATATTTTAATCACTTATTAATATTATTAATTATTTAATAATATTTTAATCCCATATTAATATTATTAACCATTTAATAATATTTTAATCACTTATTAATATTATTAATTATTTAATAATATTTTAATCACATATTAATATTATTAACCATCTAATAATATTTTAATAACTTATTAATATTATTAATTATTTAATAATATTTTAATCATTTACAAATATTATTCACCATTTGATAATATTTTAATCTCTTATTAATATTATTAACCATTTAATAATATTTTAATCACTTCTTAATATTATTAATCATTTAATAATATTTTAATCACTTACTAATATTATTCACCATTTAATAATATTTTATTCACTTCTTAATATTATTAATCATTTAATAATATTTTAATCACTTATTAATATTATTAATTATTTAATAATATTTTAATCACATATTAATATTATTAACCATTAATAATATTTTAATCACTTATTAATATTATTAATCATTTAATAATATTTTAATCACTTACAAATATTATTCACCATTTGATAATATTCTAATCTCTTATTAATATTACTAACCATTTAATAATATTTTAATCACTTCTTAATATTATTAATCACTTACTAATATTATTCACCATATAACAATATTTTATTCACTTCTTAATATTATTAACCATTTAATAATACTTTAATTATTTATTATTATTATTAACCATTTAATAATATTTTAATCACTTATTAATATTATTAATCATTTAATAATATTTTAATCACTTACAAATATTATTCACCATTTGATAATATTCTAATCTCTTATTAATATTACTAACCATTTAATAATATTTTAATCACTTCTTAATATTATTAATCACTTACTAATATTATTCACCATTTAACAATATTTTATTCACTTCTTAATATTATTAACCATTTAATAATACTTTAATTATTTATTATTATTATTAACCATTTAATAATATTTTAATCACTTATTAATATTATTAATTATTTAATAATATTTTAATCACATATTAATATTATTAACCATCTAATAATATTTTAATAACTTATTAATATTATTAATTATTTAATAATATTTTAATCGTTTACAAATATTATTCACCATTTGATAATATTTTAATCTCTTATTAATATTATTAACCATTTAATAATATTTTAATCACTTCTTAATATCATTAATCATTTAATAATATTTTAATCACTTATAATATTATTCACCATTTAATAATATTTTATTCACTTCTTAATATTATTAATCATTTAATAATATTTTAATCACTTATTAATATTATTAATTATTTAATAATATTTTAATCACATATTAATATTATTAACCATTAATAATATTTTAATCACTTATTAATATTATTAATCATTTAATAATATTTTAATCACTTACAAATATTATTCACCATTTGATAATATTCTAATCTCTTATTAATATTACTAACCATTTAATAATATTTTAATCACTTCTTAATATTATTAATCACTTACTAATATTATTCACCATTTAACAATATTTTATTCACTTCTTAATATTATTAACCATTTAATAATACTTTAATTATTTATTATTATTATTAACCATTTAATAATATTTTAATCACTTATTAATATTATTAATCATTTAATAATATTTTAATCACTTACAAATATTATTCACCATTTGATAATATTCTAATCTCTTATTAATATTACTAACCATTTAATAATATTTTAATCACTTCTTAATATTATTAATCACTTACTAATATTATTCACCATTTAACAATATTTTATTCACTTCTTAATATTATTAACCATTTAATAATACTTTAATTATTTATTATTATTATTAACCATTTAATAATATTTTAATCACTTATTAATATTATTAATCATTTAATAATATTTTAACCACTTATTAATATTATTAAACATTTAATAATATTTTAATCTCTTATTAATATTATTAACCATATAATGATATTTTAATCATTTACAAATGTTATTAATCATTCAATAACTTTTTATGTTAGAGTTTATGCCCTAGAGGCTAATTATTTGATGTAATCGCTTAACATTTGTTGATATTATATTTGATTGAATAAATAGATTATTTTATTATGATTTCATTTACTGCGTTATATAAATGTTAACATAATAAAAGCCCTTAGAATAATGATACGAATTATATAGCTTTAAGTATGTGACTTGAACATGAGATTATATAATTATAATTAGTATCATTGCTCTTAAATGTCCCTAGTCGAGTATCATTATTAATGGGACAACAATGATGCATTGAGACTAGTATGTGGATTGACTGATGGCCAAATCTCATTAGTCATAAATTTATGAGATATTTGAGTCAATGCATAGGTACATGTTAGAGAACAATATACTGGACTGACCCACCATGAGGATTCTACATGGAGCATTATGCAAAGTGTCATAAGAAATTCTTATAGTGACAATGATGTAATGATCCTCCGACCTGAAGTCACTATATTATTACACGAGAATTTGTGTACTTTGATATCATCAAATGTCACCTTTAATAGGGTGGACAATAAAGGTGATTATTGGGTACATCATGAATCGTGTGAGGAATATGAGTGATCTAGATGGAATTTAACCCTCCTATATATTAGGGGTGATATCCATAGGCCTCTTGATTGAGTAGGACTATGAAATGCATGGCCATGCTCAAATATTGATTTGTTTCATATAATCTACTCATTGATCAAGAAAACTCAGATTAAATTATGAAGAGTATGACACATTCCATGCCTCGAGTTTAATCTAGGATATAAGGTTAAAATGATTAAATTACATTGAAACATTGGTCACGAAAAGATTGTATCGAATCACCGATCTTATTATTATTTGGGTAGCAGTGATGCATTACTAGATGCCGCTCACTGTTTATAATTTTATAATATGATTTTAAAATTATTGCCAACATAATAATAACCTATAGGGTCACACACTTAGAACGTAATTAAAAGGGAATTAATTTAAATTGTAAGTATTTTAAATATGTCAATATGATTGATAGTATTTAAAAATTACGAATTTAAATTAATAGGATAATTTGTATGTATGTATATTAATTAAGTAAGACTTAATTAAAATATAATATATATAAATTCGGATTTTATTTTTCTATTTATTTTAGGTTTTAGTTAATTCCTATTAACTACTATATATATGATATATCAGTAGTCTTTAAAGTTACGTAAGAAAAAAACTAAAACCCTAGCCGCTTTCAAAAAGAGGCTAGAGAGAAAAATAATTGGGAAATCCTGATCTTGGTGGCTAGTACCGCGGTTCCTTTTGCTGCAGATCATGGGACGATTCGCGGAGCGTTCATGTGGATACCGTAGAGACGCAGTCGCTGGATTGCGTTGAAGATTCGAAGCCGTTCCAGAACTCCATCGTCTTCTGTCCATCTCAGATAATCGGTAAAATAATCTAAACCTCTGATTAATCTGTTTTCGCATGGATCCTGTTTTAGGGTTTCGGAAATTTTTTTAAATTCCGCTGCTTTCACTGTGTCGAAACCCTAACATTTTAATCATATACTAATATTATTGATCATTTAATAATATTTTAATAATCTTCAAATAATACCAAAAGTTAACTTTTTAATTGTGTTAACATTAGTCTTTATGTTACATATTTATCTACCAATTAGTTACTAATAAACTTCATATATTGATTTAGTATTCAAACCCATTCATTTTACACTTATTTCAACTTAAATTTTCAGTAAAAACTCGACCCGGACCGACCCGACTCGACCCGGACCGACCCGACCCAGAAAACTTACACATTCTGTTTTGAAAGCCGGGCCGCTCAACTGGGCGCCGGGGCGTCCAAAACAGAAAAAAAACCCTAAAAATGGGTTGTTCGACCCTCCGACAGCCATAACTTCTTCATTTTAAAATATTTTGGAGTGATTCTTGAGTCTATGCTCATCAGAATTTCCCCCTCTACAACTTCTCTTTAGATCATAAATCCAAATTCCAAACGGAAGTGGACTAAAACTGTTCACAAGTATAAAGTGAAAACTAAAATCACAAATCTTTGGTTTTAATGGTTTGAACTTGAATAAAATAAACTCTACACATCCAAATGACACCAACTTAGTGTTGTTGTCCTCCTAACTTCTTGTTTTACAACATTTCATGGTTCAATCATATTTTTGAAAATGTTTGACATGAAATTTAAAGATCGAACCACTTAGGGTTTTACGGGTAAAGCTTTTTATAGCGTTTTCTTGCATTTTTATGCATACCGCTCATACCAAAACATGATTTAACTATATCAAACCATGATTCTACCAATATAACATAGCTTAAAACTTCTAGAGCATCAAAATAACTTTTGATCGGTTAAAAATACATTTTGACCGATTAAAACATAAATAGACCATCGAAATTAACTAAGGAATGGTTAGAACACCTTTCAACCTTCATAGTTCCTTCTATGGAGATCTTCTTCTTGCTAGGCCACTTCTTCCTTCTTGAGTGAACCATTAGCACACTAGCTCACAAGCTCTCTAGCTTTTTCTCTCAAAGAAGCTCTCTTTTTTCTTTAGGATTTCTTGTAAAATGACTAACCAACCTAACAAATGAATGTAACACTTCTATTTATAGCCATATTTTAATCATACATCAACCCCCTAATCATCTAACACTAGTCAATTAGTGGTTTTAAACATACTTATTATTGGAGTGATTGATCTTGTGAATGACAAGGTGATTGACCTCCATCAACTTTGCTACAAGTTATTGTTTGTGTGCCATTTAAGCAACATAAAAGAAACAACCTACCCATGTGGGCCCCCTAAAAATCTCAGCAAAATGGCCTTTTATTCTCCATTTTTGCTTTATTTTTTTCTTCATTTAATGAACATAGATATATATATATATATATATATATATATACACACACACACATGATCAGTTGTTGACCAATTTTGACTATCATTTGGGCTCCACATTGGACTCTAAGATTTAATATATTGGGCTCATCCAATTAATTAGTTTGGGCTCAATTTAATTATCACATTGGGCTAACATTAAATACCCTATGTTACATTTAATTAAAACAAGCATTAAGCTTGATTAATTATAACTTGAATCAAGGTTTAATTACTTACATGGACTACTAGGTTAATTTATTTAACTTAGTTTAATACATCAATTGAACTTATAATATAATCCAATTAGACTTACCTTTAATTATCATACCACATTGGGTTACATAATTAACTCACCCATAGTTAATTCTCAACACTACCTTTCTTCCTCTATCAATTAACCAATGTTTGGTTAATTCTCTCTCTTGTCTACCAACTAGGGTTATTCAATTAACCCTACATTAGTTAATTCTCTGCACTCAATTAATACTTAAAAAATATTCTCCCAACACATTGACCATCATTTGACTTTAATGTGTTTGGGCTACGTGGATTACTTTGGATTGGGCTCTCTTATTTAATTACTTGGGCTACCCAACACAATTCACACATCTTCTATAACTTAGGCTATTTAATTTATTTAATTGGACTACCACCCAATTATATACAATACTTGCCAACATTAATTAATTGGACTTATATTAATTACCTCTTGGACTATTAATCAACATAGCACTTGAGTTTATTATTTAATTACCCACTTCATACCAATATTCTCATATTGGGCTAACATCTATAATCCTTTTGGGCTAGTCCACTAGTAGTAATTAAATTACTTGGTCTCTATACCACAACTTAATAATTAAGTTAATTACTTAATCAATTAACTTCTTAATATTATCGTTCTAGACCAACTTTCTAGTTTTTATATAACTTTAACTCATAACTAATATAATTAACATAATTAATTATATTTCATGACTTTCTTTCTTACTTCATATTTAAACTAATTAATTTATTAGTTTTCTTGTGTATTAATTTACTCATCTTCTTATTTGGCTAACAAACACAACTCTAGGAATATATAACTATGTATATATATCCTTATAATCGTCTTCACTTCTCAAATGAATTTATTTCCTTAATAAATTCTCTATATGCATCATTACAATATTCTCACATTTAATTTCTAACAAATAAATTATGTTAAAAAAAATGTTCACCCAAATTCTACACATTTCACTTCTTAAACTCTAGGTTTTAAACCATAACCTTTAATTGATTATTTTAAATCTTATTTATAATTCTTGTAAATATCTGAGATATTACAGTTATGCGGTACCCCATAATTTTTTTTTTCACATACCGCATAATAGTTATGCCGTATGCCAATTCGAAAAAAAAAAGTAAGGATACCGCAGAACAATTCTGCAGTACCCTAATTTTTTTTTTCTCACGTACCAGATAAAAGTTATGCGGTATGTCAATTCAGAAAAAAAAATTAGAGAGTACCACAAAACTATTCTCCGGTATCCATAAAATATATTTTTTTTACATACTGCATAATATTTATGCGATATGTCCACATACCCATCAGAAAGGAAAAAAAAATTAGGGTGTACAACATAACAATTTTTTTTTAAAGTATACTATAGAATTGTTATGCTGTACTTAATTTGTCTTATTGTTTTCGATGAAATTAGTACTAAAACACCACCATTGGATTAATTACAAGATAAATAATAATTTAAAATACAAACTACATTAGATTATGGATATCTATTTGTTGCACGTAACAACTCATATTTGTAGGAGTTTGAAATAGGCAGAAGATCCTAAAGACCAAGCCAAATGGATTATTGTTATTGTCTCAATAATGCTCAAATCCAATCCTTCTTCGACATCACAACCAAACATCTTTCTATCATGCCTTCCATCGTTAACTTCCTTTTTGCTATACACTGTATATGGAAACTCACGAGGTATGGAAAATTAGGAACAATCCATAATGGCTTATATTTTAAAAAAGTTTTATGAACAATCCATGGAATTTGATGAATCTTAATCAACAACCCATAATGGCTTTCGCTGATATGTTTCAGCACTAATCTCATCAACAACAATAACTTGTTTTTAACCCAAAAAATTCTTAAGTAAAAAAAAAATTAGGGGTACCGTAGACAGTGGCGGAAGGAAGGGGGGGGGGGCGTCATCTGACCCCGGTAACTCCGTCTGCTCAGGCGGACCCTCAGGCGACTTGACCCCTGTAATTCCGGCCGCGGCCAGGCGCCTGTAATTCCGGCCCTCCAATCTCCATGATCGTCGGCAGAGGATTCTTCATTTCGGCAGCAGAGGCGATTTATCGTTCAAATTTTGTTTTTTTTATTTTTTTATTTTTTTATTTTAAACTTACTAAATGAAACGAAGTCGTTTCATTTAGTAAGTTTAAAATTAAAAAAAAAAACAAAAAACAAATTTCCTTATCTTCAGCCTCGCCACTGCTCACGCCTCACAGCTACAGCCAGACAGCCTTATCCTTACTCAGTTACTCCGCCCGTCCGCCGCCCTTTGTCCGCCTGTTGCTCAGCTCACTGCTCACGCCCCAGTCCCCACAGCTCACTGCTCACGCCTCACGGTCTCCGGCTCGGTGAACGGCGACTCTCGTCTCTCCCCTGCTCGGCTGCTCCAGCTTCCGCCCTCCAGTGCTCCAACTGTCAAGCTATCAAGGGTTAAGGGTAAGTTGTTAATTTATGTTTGGTGTTTTTGTGTATAGATTTATCCAAAGAAAAACTCTAGATAATTCATTACGACCACACAAGAAATTCATTAATAAAAAATGTAACAAATTATTTATTCTAAATTTTAAAAACAACTACAAACTTTAGCATAATGGGCCTCTTCAAAGGAGGATATTTATTTGGACCGAAATGGGAAAAGTAATTGAAGCCCTCGCAGAAATTCATTTGGTTTATAGTATAAGGCCTTCTCTCAATTGTTAGCCTATAATTTGTTATGCCATTAAATTATGAAATGTTTAAATTGATTAAATTATTGTGAAATGTTATAATTGGACAAAATGAAATTGAATATAAATTTGAGATATAAATTTGAGAAATGGTATATAAGTATATTTATGGTATAACTATATATTCGGAATATGCATGTGAATGTTATTTCTCTATTATAAGATTTGATGATGTGTTTTAAAAGATAAATGAATCAATATGCAAATATGTCTGCATTGATAAAAGATGTAAAGTCCTTAATAGTTAATAGACATTATGTTCTAAGTACTTAGATTGACAATGTCAAATTTGTTAAGTTGATCTCATATGAGTTAATAGCATTACACAGTCCTTCAAAAGATCACTATGTACAAGGACTATGTATAAAAAGATCAAACTTGTTAGGTTGATCTTAAATTGTAATAGATAGGTCTGATCGACCGAAAAGAACAACAGTCTGGCAAGAGAGTTAAAGCAAGAATCGTAGACTACACTCACGATCGTAGAGTCTGCAAGCCATCAGTATAGCCAGTCATACGCTCACATTTCCAAAGCAGAATCATAGAATGTCTACTTAAAGATCATCAGTATGAAGACCCTGAATGACCGGCAAGCAAACAGAAGATCCAAGCACCAACTCCATCAGCAAAGACTGATTGAGAAGTGAAGAGTCATTCAGATAGAAGTCTTATAAAATCACTCAAAGGAAGATCATAGAGTCTTCTAGGAAGATCGTAGAGTCTGTCAGGTAAACGCAGAATAAGGCTCGGAAAATTAAAGAGTCATCTCGGCATATCGTAGAGTTGTCTCAGCATCGTAGGGCTAACTCTCGGGATCGTAGTGTAAGACCCCGAATTTTATGAAATATAAAATTTAATTTTTCTTCATATATATTTTTTTCTGAAATAGTAAGTAGGTAAATTGATAAAGTTAAAAGTTAAGGATGTTATGTGCAAATTTTATTACGTCGGACAATATTCGCTTTGTCGGGGAATATTCGTTTGGTCGGGGAATATTCGTTTGGTCCGACGGCGCCGAAATAACAAATTATTGGTGGACCCCACAACGGAATATTTGTCGGATATAGAAAACGACAGAAATAACCTTTTTAAATAAAAATAGTCAACGGAACTGTTAAAATACCGGTGGTAAAAGAATAGTAGCATACGGTAGTTATTGGTATTTTCTGTAGCACTCGGTACTCTACAGTAACACACGGTATTGCATAGTGTCTCATATTATTGGTCTGATAATTGACACCGTAACTGTTACGCATCATTTCATCGATAATTGTCACTGCATAATATTTTATATTATCAATTCAATAATTGTTGTTACACAGTATTTTGCATTATTGATTTAATAATTGTCATTACACTGTATTTTATATCATTGAGTCAATAATTGTTGTTGCACTGTTTTTAAAATTATTGAACCTAATAATTGTCACAGTAACATATGCACAGTAATTCACATTATTGAATCAATAATTGTCATTACACAGTAACGTATGCTTTATTTTACATTATTGTTATCTCTATTATGATGTTATTTAAACAGTTGTATTTCATTAATTTATTGACTTGATATCTAAGAGCTAACTATACTGTATTTATAACAATTAGTCATAATAATTGAATTGATAAAGTTATTTGTTTATAATATAAAGTTAGGTGATTATTAGGTAATATGAAATGAATGGTGTAGATTAAAGTGTGAATTATTGTTGAATAATTGAATTGATTTGTTTATAATATAAAGTTAGGTGATTATTAGGTGATATGAAATGAATGGTGTAGATTAAAGTGTGAATTATTGTTGAATAATTGAATTGATTTGTTTATAATATAAAGTTAGGTGATTATTAGGTGATATGAAATGAATGGTGTAGATTAAAGATAATATAATATTTGAAATGGATGGTGTAGATTAAAAGATGATCTTTAAATGAATGGTTTAGATTAAATGAATGATAAGATTTTTGGCTATAAATAGAAGCCTTAACTTAAGGATTTTTCATAAACTTCCTTACTTGTTCTTTCTGTCTCTCTCTAAATACTTTTTGTGTAAGTTCTCTCTAAGTGTTCTTAAGTCCTTCCTAGTTTTGAAATCTTTTGCATTCTTCTTTGAATTCCCGAGTAGAATTTTCTTATGTACAGCAACTCTTTCGAAAAATCGTAGTAAATTCATTATTTGTCAGAATTTAATGAATTAAAAGCCTGTCTCTTCAGTTTTTCGTCCTCTACAACTTTGAAGAAGGAAGAAAAGTCATCTGAAATCATCTTCATGTCTTAAAATACTAAAAACCGTAACCTATTCTGATTTTCGTCACTATTTTCAGTCTTAGTTTTGAAAATTCATAACTCATTCATATTAACTCCGAATTGAGTGATTCTTGAGTCTATGTCGTCTATCTTTCCGAGAGTAACATTATTTTAAAAACATAAAGAGATTTTAAAAAAACTCTAGAAGACTCAAAAGTCAGATTCTTTACTGCTACAAACAAGGAAGGATTTGTTCGGCTATAAACTTGTTTCACAATATCAAGGTAAGGAATATCATTCTTTTCACACTCTTAAATTTATTACGGTAAGGAATATCATTCTTTTCACACTCTTAAATTTATTACGGTAAGGAATATCATTCTTTTCACACTCTTAAATTTATTACGGTAAGGAATATCATTCTTTTCACACTCTTAGATTTATTACGGTAAGGGATGTCATTTTCTTTCATACTCTTAAATTTACTACTCGTAAGGGATACCATCTTTTTCATCTTCCATTATTCAAACGTATTATGGTACGGGATTATCATTATTTGATTCTCGATAATAATATTGTTTCTTCCTTACTCATAAGACGTGCATTTTATTTCCATGTATTAAATTGTGGGAATAACCTTACGGAGCGGATTGCCGCCTGTTGGTGAATAACCTTTCGTATTCATTCATTATTAATCTCTGAGAATAACCTTACGGAGCGGATTGCCGCCTGTTTGGTGAATAACTCTTTGTACTCAAATTCTATTAAATTGTGGGAATAACCTTACGGAGCGGATTGCCGCCTGTTGGTGAATAACCCTTTGTATTAATTTCCTTCACCTTTTGTTAATCAAACCTGCTACGGTAAGGGATATTATTTTCTTTCATACTCCTAAATCGAAATTTATTATGGAACTATTGCTTCTATAATTCCTGAAAATATTATATGTTCCATAATAGTTGAACTTCATTATTTCAACTGAACCTTCCTATTTTCTGAACCTTTCTATTGAACTGTAACCGTTATTCTGAACTGTGGATCTTGAATATCATTTTTAAATTTTACTCCACATCATGTTGACAATTTGGATATTATTTGAATCTGCACAAAGTAAACTTTCGATATTTATTGTTCATCCTATTTCTTCTGTTCATCAATTGTCTCACTATCATTTGAACTAATCTTCAAGAATCAAGCTGTTGTGAACATCTGTGGCCGGGGGCACAGATGTGATATATTTGTTGAACAGATGATAGGTTAAAGGCGATATAATAGGTTAAAGGCGATACATCTGTTCGGTGTCTTTTATGGTACGTGGTGAATGTTCTCTTTGGCCTGTAGTGCAAAGATGAACTGTTGATTGGTATGATTATGACCAAAGGCTGAATCTGGTATAATCATGACCGTTGGTACTATATTGAATATCTTTGGCCCGTAGTGCAAAGATGAACTGTTGATGTGCATGATTATGATCAGGAACTGTGAATTTATATTATCATGACTAATGGTATTTCAGATGATAAAAGTTGATGATGTTTTTACGAAAAAGAGAAGCGAGTAGACATTATAGTCTGCATTATTCTTCTAATAGATTGCTCATTCCGCTGCTATTATTGATCTGAACATTGTTTAAGAATTTAACTGCAGTTTTTGATATAAACCTTGTATTCTATTGTATTCTATCAAGAACTCAACTGTTGAAGGCTAATGATAATTTATTCGTCATTATCTTAGTCATGATATTTCTTACTGGGCTATTTGAGCTCACCCTTTCTTTTGTTCCATTGTTTTTCAACAGGAGATGAAAACATAACAGGGTCTAGCCGGGGAATGGAGTGAGGGTCCGAGGAATAGTTATCATAGTCTTCACGTTTTGTAAAATAGTGTGGCAATAATAGTGAAGACTTAGTTGTGTATTATTATACACTGTATTGTAGTACGTTGTGCTTTGTTGTAATAATTTTGTTGTAGTCTTTTGACGACTCAAGTTTGGGCTGTGTGGGCCCAGATTTGGGGGCGTCACACGTAGAGTCCATATAGACAGTCACTCTACGATTCTCTTAATCTTGTCTACGAACCAAGCAGAGTCAAAGAGCAACCTCTACATAAGTATTCAGAATCATGACAGCAATCCTCATAAGGATTATTCAGAAGGCTGTCCTTGAGCTGTCAAACAAACTGAACGAAGATCTCGTACATCTATAGCATCTAGCCTTAACTGAGATATTAGAGCAGTTCAAATCATAACTCTACGATTGCACTACGACTTACACCACAAGTCAGATCGTAAAATTGCAAAGCTAAGTCGTAGAATGAAAAAGCACGCTCAGAAGTACAACGTTCAAGCAATCGAGCTGAAGATATTCAAATGCTACCTGTCATAAGCAACCTTTGATTATACAGCAGAGAATGCAACTGAAGTTTGTAGAGCAGTCCTCTACAATAAAGATCTGGCACCTGAAGGTTCATAGAGCAGTCCTCCATGACATATAGAACCAAGCAGTTCGAGCAAGCCTGAAGTTCATAGAGCAATCCTCTATGATAAGAAATCATCTGTTAAAGCTTAAACCAGATCATAGACTTATGCTCTATATACATAAAGCACAATGAAGATCACGAAGCATGAGAAGCATATCGTCAGGACAACAAGGCTCGGATAAAATCGTAGAGTTAGTAAAGTCAATCACTCTCTGATCTGCAAAGAAGCCTACGACAAACAAGATCGTAGAGCTACATAGCAGGGCCAGCAGATGACTCAACGATCAGAAGCAAGAAGCTACAACTGGATTGATCGTCGAGTACTTAAGTGCCAACAAGGATTGAAGACATCTAAGCACTTAAGTCAGTAGTCTCAAAATGAGTTGTTAATTACTTCAGAAACATCCACGTCAACACTTTTAAGGCATCTGCTATAGAAGAAGTCAGTAATGTCAGAATACTGACTTATGTGTGCTGAGTGTCAAAGCAAAGACCTATAGTATCATGCATCAGGCTGAAGAAATCAGAAGACTGTGTCCCAACGATCATATTCTCTAAAAGATCTGTCCACTCTATAAAGACTGGGAAGAACCCAAGACTGACATCTCTCTCTCTCTAGGGATAAAGAAGACAAGTCAGCAAGTCAGAGTCTGCAGAGCACTAACACTCTGACTAAATGAATAAAGTATTCATAAAGAAGTCTGAAACTAAACATGCTTTAACGGAAGGATTTGCTACAGAAAGATTTGCTACAGGAAGATTTGTAACAGGGAGATCTGTAAACGGAAAGAAAATTGAAAGATCTATAAAAAAGAGCGAATCGGGAAAAAGGAAAAAACGAGTGAATAAGCAACATATACATACACGACCTAATCTGTTGAATAGCACCAAGAAAAACGGAAAATGCCGAAGGGCTGGCATATGAGCTAAAGAATCGAAGGATCAAATAAGCCAAGAACACTTTGAGCAAAGAGGAGTACAGAATGGGATTCTGTGTGAAATACAAGCTAAGTGTTCAACACAACTGCTGAGCAAAAAACTTATTGAAAGAACTCAGCAGTACATTTCGGGTGATCATGGGTAGTTGCTGAATACAGAAAGAAGAAGAACGTCAACGACAAACATCAGCAGCATTCAAAGGTTGATCACAAGCAGCTGCTAAGTACCTAAAGATGAAGAAGAGCAAATGTTTTACTTAGCAGCACAACTCAACAAACAAACAACTCAAGTCTGTTGGACTTAATGAGGGTCATAGTGTCTCAGCATGGAGAACTAAAGAAATCAAGGCTGCAGTACTTGTTGAGTACCGAAGGGTACACGAGATTCTAAGTCTGCTTGGCTTAGTCTACAGTCCCAAAGCTGCTGGCTTTGATGAGGGCAAGAGTGTCCTAGTCCGGAGGACTAAACCTTATTGTATTTTCTACTTGTCAAAGTAGAAGAGTGGAGTAGGAGTTGTTCAGTCTCCGAACCACTTAAATCTCTTGTGTCATTTACTTTATGTCTTTTATATTTTTGCACAATAACTGCTAAATCTGCTATCACCCATACTGTAGATTAACACACTGAATTGAAATGACTCATATATCTTTAAGGGGTTTTTAAAAGTATAATCCGTTGTGCTTGAATTGATCCCATCATTTATAACAAATATGCTTTTGTTATAAATGAAAAAAGTTTTAATGATCCATTCAACCCTCCCCCCCCCCCCCCCACTTCTAAATCATTATTGTGTCCACGGGAACTAACAATTGGTATCAGAGCAGGTTCTCACAAATATGTTAAAGCCTACGCTTTGAGTTGATCCATGACACAAAATTAGATTAGTGTAAAATCTCGGTATTGGGTATAAAAGACAAAATGAATTTAAGCTCACAAGTTGAAAATTGTTTGTGCAATAAATCCAATGAATAAGCTGTCTAAGGCCATCCATGCTTAACCATGTGCTTAAAAGAATTATCTTCATCAGACAAATTGAGCAAAGGGAAATCAGTAGATTAATAGAGGAAGAACACAGATGCAACAAGAGTTATGAATCTTTCCATTCAAAAAGGAATCCATAATCAAAAAGTGTTTGAGAAGCTCTACAAATGATGAACTAGGACATTCACTCCATCATCAACCGTCAAAACGATTAAATCTATGGACTTCTCAACTATGTGTGACATGACCCTTCTCAACAACTTGAACTTGAGGTTAAAAATCAAGTTTATCCAGGAATAAGGGATTCTGTCCACATCACAAAGGTTTTGGTCGATGCATCAGTTTATGCAGCTATATGAAGAAATTAACGGTGTCACAAATAAAAACCGGAAGGACTGCAAATCATTGCAATAACAGCTATATGCTTCATCAAAATCAGAACCACTGTTTGTCAAGTGATTGACAACAGTGAGGTATTTTATCCTATCTCGTCCAAGTACTGAAATTATCAATTGTAAAGATTGTATTGCATGACAAGTTGTTTATATTATTTATCCTCATTTCTCAGGGTCTTGTAAAGGAATCATTATCCTCCTAAAATATTCTCGTTAAACCATGTCATATCATTTATTAAATATTACTTGTACTCATGTGAGAGCTCTTTCAATTGATAAAGAAAAATTAGTGTTGAGATTGAATTTAACCTTCTATGATTGAGGAAATCTTAAAGATTTATCTTTAGCAAAATTCACTTCCTTACATTAACTCTGTTTCTCTCAAAATCCAAAGAGGTAGCCATGATTGGTATTTATCCTACCTTAACTTTTTTTCGAGTTACTTTCGATATTTTTTCAATAATCTGAATTCTTGATAAATCGTAGAGTATGGTCATATCTATTGTTGCACTCTGAAGGATCGTAGAGATTGATCAACTCTACGAGCCATTGAAGCACAATACATAGAACTGATCATCACTCCACTAAAGTTCAAAAACTCAGTACTTCATGAAAGTGGTTTATCAATCTTAAACCTCTCACACACATACTCATATAGCATAAAATAACTGACATCATTAATTCACTGCTATGCACATTGAGAATTCAAAGTATAATAATGTTGATACTTAAAATTACTAACCTCACAGGACCCAAATAAGTGTGGGTACCAAATTAGAAAATTTAACCTGCAGGTGTCTTGACTGATCTAAAGACCACTCAAAGAGGAACTAGATTAAAGAGGAATGCAAGGACAAGGTTCTCATCAAAGTGCGAGTCAACTCTACTATCACAGAAAGCTGAGAATGCAAAGCCTACGATCATAGTGTCAGAAAAAGGGATTTTAGAAAAGCCAAATTTGAGGAGAACACTTTATAATTCATTGATGGAGAATCCAATCATAAGGTGGCAGTATCAAGTGTGGGGGAGCAACATTCCGTCAAGCTTAGCAATGCACAGGGCAAAGTCTAACAAGGTCAGACCAACTCTACGATCGCAGCACCAGTCAAAGAATCGTAGAGTAGACAGTACTAAGGAAAGTACTCTACTAACGAAAAATGAATGTTCATTAGAAGACCATCTACCTCAGAGATGAAAACATTGACCATAGGAGAGCAATAACCAGAAACAAGTAAGGAAGTTATCAGAACCCATTAAATCTTCATCCCCAAATCGTAGAGTCTCTAAACTCTACGATTGATAACCAGATCAGCCATATTGCTCCAAATCATAGTCACTATGATCAACAACTAGATCATAGAACATAATGTGTCTACGATCACACTCCACATAAACCATCCTTCCCTTGAACCTATCACAACCAATTACCAGCTCACAGTTCATGTTATACAGTGATTAACATTCCCTCTTCCATACCAAAGTAGTCTTTCCTCAGATAAAGTGCTTCAGAGACAAACCAAGCCCTAAGTCTCAAACTAACAGGCATGCCCTCTCTGAGATTCCTTAACTCTGTTAAAAGACTGAATGTTATACATCACCTGCATTCCTTCTGAGCTCCAGATGTAAAAGGAAAAAGAAATTTTCTCCAACCAAAGTCAATATTCATCAAGGAATGATCCACCTGCTGTTTGAACAGGAGAAGAGAACTGTGTAAAGAAATCTCAAGCATTCTGTATCATCAGAAATCACTAGTGACCAAAGTCTTTTCTAAGGATAATCGTAGAGTGAAAAGCAAGTCACTCTACGAACTGACCAAGGTGTCTGTAAAACAGGGAAGTAATGTTCACGCTCTCCAAACTCAAGTGGGTCAATTATGCATCAGTTATGATAAATGCAAAAGTGAAGACCAAGTTCTGCCAATTAATATCCGACACGTGTCTTCTACAAACTTACGAGGGAACTGATATAAGCCAAAAATTTCAAATTAACGATTGTCCTTTCCCATCAGTTATCAGTATCCATTTCTCAAAACCATGCAAACTCATCCTGTACCAAAACCATTGTTGAAACCCAAAAACTCTTCAAACCCTAAACACAAAAGATCCCAGAAATCTATATACATCTCGATCACACCCCAGTTACTCACTGGAACCTTCATTTGACCAAACACCCAATTTACAAAACCATTGATATGGAAAACTGTCAAGTTGTTTCTGGCATCCAACTCGGCTTTGATAAGTTTGAGTCTTCTGAAAAGAAATTCAAGGATATTCTTTCAATAGTGCAGGAAGCTGGGTTCTCAGAATGTTTGGGGGCAAACACCAAGGTCTACTCTGTTCTGGTAAAAGAGTTCTATCAGAACGCAGTAGTAAACGATAATGAGTTGGTTTCAAAAGTTAGAGGAGAAAAACTCAAGATAGATGATACCGAGATCAACAGATGTCTGGGAATTACCATTGAAGATTCATCATCTATCGAAGAAATAGATGCAGTTGAAGGAATGAGGAGGATGGGGTATGTAAAGAATACACAACTCAAGGGTATGAAGAAAAAGGAGTTTCCAGAAGAGTTTGAGTTCCTGGCGGAGATAGTAGGCAAATGTATCTTATGCAAAGACACCGCTCATGACACTGTAAGTGATCCTCAACTAAGAATCATGTCTGCCATTGTCATGAAGAAGAACATAAACTTTGGTGCGATACTATATGACTAGTTAGTCAAGGAGGTTGAGAAAATAAAGGCTCCAGGGAAGCCAATCACAAAAGTATTCTATGGAAGATTCTTAAGCATCATCCTGAAGCGTTAGGGATGATGAGGGAGAGGCTTTGAATGTCCACAAGGTTATGTCTCCTAAAATGTTTGACAACTGGAAGAAGAATCGCATGAAAAATAAGAGGTTAAGGATGACTAGCAGCAGCAAGAAAGATTCAAAGGAAACCAAAGGAAAAAGGAAAGCATATTCAAGTAAAGATGATTCATCTGACGAGTCTCTATCATTTGGATTCATTCCACCAAAATCATCCCTCAAGAAGTTGAAAGCTGAGAAGATCAAGCCAGCAAAAAGACAAAGCGCTCGTCTTCAACAAATGATGAAATTCCCAAGGAATAAAAATGCAGGAGGTGTTTCACCTAACTTCATTGATCTCAGTGATGAAAGAGAGGAGGTACTTGTTGAAGAAGATGTGACTCCAAGTGAGTCAAAATCTGGAAGTGAAGAAATGTTTACTGAAGAAACAGTTGATGAATCAAGAGAAGACGATGTTAGTGAAACATTGAGAAATGAAGAACAGTTAGAAGAAACGGCTGCTGAACCGGTCAAAGCTTCAAAGGAATCAGATTCTAAAGCTAACGACTCTGACAAATGGAAAGGAAAGGAAGCAACATTCGAAGATAAAGCACAAAAAGACTCGAGCTCTAAAAATGCTGAGTCAGAAAGTCTTGATCATCATGTTCCAGCAGCCTCATCATCAAGTATTCGAAGGAGGATTATACTGGAAGCAGTTGAAAAGCCAGGGGCTATATTGCCAAACAAATGGATTGATCACGACAATGGTCAAATCAGAGTAGCTTCAATAACCATGGAAGATTTACTGAGCAATTTTCAAGACATTGAGCTCGATCGAACTACAATTTTATATGACCATAAGGGTCAGGAGTTAAGAAGGTTCTACCCTTGGATGCCCTGGTTAAAAGCTATCTATTTCAGAGATACGAGCTTCATCAGTTGGTGTTATTCATACTTTCCCAATCTAAAGTTGGTTTCTCAAAACTTCCCGAGAGTTCAATCATTTCCAAATCTGCTGATCAAACATCTTCAACATTTCAAAGTCTATCGCCATGCAGAAAGTATATTCATTCCTTATTTACTGTTGGTAAATCAAGATGAAGGTCAGAAGAAAAATAGACTCGTGGAGTTAATGGTCGTAAAGCATCCTGACTTTACGACTGCAACAAACCAGTCTCTGCCAAGTATTCCCACTAAGATACCTTCTGATGTTCCTTCTTCATCGAACAATGATTTCTTTGATACAATCACTGCTTTTGAGAACATCTTCAAGACTTCTACTACAACAAAGGCTATCTTTGGAGCAGAAGAATTCCACAAGGAAATGCAAGCATCCTTTTTAGACATATCTTTCAAACTCCTTCAATAAGATCAGACATATCAGAAGTCCTTAGAAAATCAACAAAAAGAAATCCTGAAACTTCGGAAGAACAATGAAGAATCAATTGCATCTCTTTCTGAGAAAATAGAAAATTTAAATCAATCTCTGTCTCAGACTATAGAGCTCACTCAGCAGGATCTAAAGATTGAAGTTGGAAACACATCCTACCTGATCGAGCAGCTCATGGTAAATATCCAGCAGCTCTCCCAGATAATTGATGACAAAAAGGGGGAGAAAAAGAGAAAGAGGATCAAGCAGAGACGAATGAAGCTAAAGGAGAAGAGCAAGAAGAAGCAGAAAAGAGAACAAGAAGATAAAGCCTTGAAGGCAAGAACTGAGGGGGAGCCAGAAGAAGACATGAGCCAGAAGTCTTCAGCTGAGGGGGAGACATGAAGTCACTAGCTGAAGGGGAGCAGAACTAACAGATGAGCAGCAATAACATGAAGATCATCCAGAAGACATACAAGTACAAAGGAAGGTACATCTTAAACGGATCTAGTATATAATTTGGATCCCGTATTTAGGATATTATGTAATCTGTATTTAAGCATTCATTAATGACATTCATATTTTCTGCTCTAGTAATACAGTAGCTCACTGTATCTTAAGATTCATTCATCGAATGCATAAGCATCAAGTATTGTTGTTTTGTCATCATCAAATAGGGGGAGATTATTCAGAATATGCATGTGAATGTTATTTCTCTATTATAAGATTTGATGATGTGTTTTAAAAGATAAATGAATCAATATGCAAATATGTCTGCATTGATAAAAGATGTAAAGTCCTTAATAGTTAATAGACATTATGTTCTAAGTACTTAGATTGACAATGTCAAATTTGTTAAGTTGATCTCATATGAGTTAATAGCATTGTACAGTCCTTCAAAAGATCACTATGTACAAGGACTATGTATAAAAAGATCAAACTTGTTAGGTTGATCTTAAATTGTAATAGATAGGTCTGATCGACCGAAAAGAGCAACAGTCTGGCAAGAGAGTTAAAGCAAGAATCGTAGACTACACTCACGATCGTAGAGTCTGCAAGCCATCAGTATAGCCAGTCATACGCTCACATTTCCAAAGCAGAATCATAGAATGTCTACTTAAAGATCATCAGTATGAAGACCTTGAATGACCGGCAAGCAAACAGAAGATCCAAGCACCAACTCCATCAGCAAAGACTGATTGAGAAGTGAAGAGTCATTCAGATAGAAGTCTTATGAAATCACTCAAAGGAAGATCATAGAGTCTTCTAGGAAGATCGTAGAGTCTGTTAGGTAAACGCAGAATAAGGCTCGAAAAATTAAAGAGTCATCTCGGCATATCGTAGAGTTGTCTCAGCATCGTAGGGCTAACTCTCGGGATCGTAGAGTCCATATAGATAGTCACTCTACGATTCTCTTAATCTTGTTTACGAACCAAGCAGAGTCAAAGAGCAACCTCTACATAAGTATTCAGAATCATGACAGCAATCCTCATAAGGATTATTCAGAAGGCTGTCCTTGAGCTGTCAAACAAACTGAACGAAGATCTCGTACATCTATAGCATCTAGCCTTAACTGAGATATTAGAGCAGTTCAAATCATAACTCTACGATTGCACTACGACTTACACCACAAGTCAGATCGTAAAATTGCAAAGCTAAGTTGTAGAATGAAAAAGCACGCTTAGAAGTACAACGTTCAAGCAATCGAGCTGAAGATATTCAAATGCTACCTGTCATAAACAACCTTTGATTATACAGCAGAGAATGCAACTGAAGTTTGTAGAGCAGTCCTCTACAATAAAGATCTGGCACCTGAAGGTTCATAGAGCAGTCCTCCATAACATATAGAACCAAGCAGTTCGAGCAAGCCTGAAGTTCATAGAGCAATCCTCTATGATAAGAAATCATCTGTTAAAGCTTAAACCAGATCATAGACTTATGCTCTATATACATAAAGCACAATGAAGATCACGAAGCATGAGAAGCATATCGTCAGGACAACAAGGCTCGGATAAAATCGTAGAGTTAGTAAAGTCAATCACTCTCTGATCTGCAAAGAAGCCTACGACAAACAAGATCGTAGAGCTACATAGCAGGACCAGCAGATGACTCAACGATCAGAAGCAAGAAGCTACAACTGGATTGATCGTCGAGTACTTAAGTGCCAACAAGGATTGAAGACATCTAAGCACTTAAGTCAGTTGTCAAAACTTTTCTAATGTGAAGAGAAGCTTTCGGCCCACTTGGTTTAAAAATTGTGTGTGGTTGGAGTATAGCATTTCAAAGGATGCGGCATTTTGCTTTTGTTGCTATCTATTCGGCAATTCAAACAGAGTATATGCTTTTACAAAAAAAGGGTTTAGCAACTGGAAAAAGGCACTGGAAAAACTTCAAGAACATGTGGGTGCTTCGAATAGTGCTCATAATGATGCTAGAATACAACTTCAAGGTTTTCAAAATCGAAGGCAGAGTGTCTCACATATACTACTAGCACACGGGAAAGAAATGGAGGTTGCTTATCGCATCCGTTTAACGGCGGCTTTGGATGTCACACGCCTTCTTTTGAAGTAAGGTTTACCTTTTCGTGGACATGATGAGTCATCGACTACATCAAATAAGGGAAATTTCCTAGAGTTTTTTGAGTGGTACAGCCTACGAAATGAAGAGGTAGGCAAGGTAGTTAATGATAATGCTCCTGGAAACAATCAAATGACTTCTGCAAAAATTCAAAAAGAACTAGCAACTGCTTGTGCTGTGGAAACTACACTTGCCATCATTAATGATATTGGGGACAAGATCTTTTCTATTATGGTTGATGAGTCTCGAGATGTTTCAATAAAGGAGCAAATGGGAGTTGTTTTGAGATATGTAAACAACTATGGAGATGTGATTGAAAGGTTTCTTGGTGTGGTACATGTGCCTGACACTTCATCTATTTCTTTGAAGAATGTTATTGATGAATTGTTTGCAAAACATAAATTGTCATTATCGAGATTGAGAGGTCAAGGATATGATGGGGCTTCAAATATGCGAGGCGAGTTCAATGGATTGAAGGCTCTTATTTTAAAAGAAAATCCATATGCAAGGTATATCCATTATTTTTCTCACCAACTCCAATTAGTTGTTGTTGCTGTTGCCAAGAGCAACCGTATTGTGAGTGATTTTTTCCAATATGTTATTATGATTGTGAATGTGGCTGGAGCATCATGTAAAAGGAAAGATAAACTTAGACAGCTTGAACATGATAGGATCATAAAGTGTTTGGAAAAGGGAGAGATAGTTAGTGGTAAAGGAAAAAATCAAGAAACGAGTTTAAGACGGCCAGGAGATACTCGTTGGGGGTCACATTACATAACTATACTCCGTCTTATATCTATGTGGACTTCCGTATTAGAAGTGCTTGAAAATGTGCATGATGATGGTACTTCTGATGATAATAGTGGTATAGCCATAAGTTTGATTGATAAGATGGAGAATTATGAATTTGTATTTGTGATGTATTTGATGAAAGATTTATTGGGAATCACAAATGATTTGTCACTTGCCTTGCAACAAAAAGATCAAAACATTGTACATGTTGTGAGATTGATTGGGGTAATGAAAGCTCGACTATAAGATTTTAGGGAGGCGGAATGGGAGAATTTTTTGAAGGAAGCCAATATTTTTTGCGAGAAGAATATGATCCCAATAATTAATATGGAAGACAACATGAGATCCCGCGGTCGTAGCAGGCGCAACAGACAAATTATTACTAATTTTCATCATTATCGTGTTGAAATTTTTTGTCAGGTATAAGTATATAAACTTTTTTCATTATTCTTATCCAAGAATTTATCTTCTTTTGTTGATTTTTCATTATTACAATGTAGGTTGTTGATTCAATTGTTCAAGAGATGAACAATCGTTTTTCAGAAGCAAGCACAGAGTTACTTTTATGCATATCATGCCTTGATCCAAGTGATTCGTTCTCTAAATTTGACAAAAATAAGTTACTCCGTCTTGCTGAGCTTTATCCAGAAGATTTCTCAGTGACTGATCGCATGATACTTGGGGATCAACTTATTAATTATATTTATGATATGCGAAGCGATAATCAATTTATTGGGATCGAAGGTTTGGGAAGTCTTGCTAAGAAGCTGATTGAAGCAAGAAGAAATATGACTTTTACATTGGTATATCGATTGATCGAGTTGACTTTGATTTTACCAGTTGCGACTGCTACTGTTGAAAGAGTATTCTCTGCAATGAAAATTGTCAAGACTGACTTGCGTAATAAAATGGGAGACGAGTGGATGAATGACAGTCTTGTAGTTTATATTGAGAATGATATTTTTTTAACAATTGACAACGAACAATTTTTGAGACGTTTTCAAACTATGCAGAGTCGTAGAATACAGTTGGCTCTTCTCAGTCGTGTATCTGAAAGAAGTAGTTCAAGCGTTAATAAATAATTTTTTTTATGAAGAGATTTTGACCCCCCTATAATTTTGTCCTGGTTCCGCCACTGACCGTAGAACTGTTTTGTGGTACTCATAATTTTTTTTTTCTTGTTATGTTGTATATTCATATCTAAGTTATTAATTCAGGCAACGGGCAAATACAATTACATTAAATGAAAAATGACTTATATTTAACTTTGACTCTAAATTACTCTCCATATATATATATATATATATAACGTTAAGTAGTTTCACTACAATTTAGTATATCGAGGAGATGCCCTCGGAGGAGACAAGGAGCTCAAGATTAAGCTTATTAAATTACTTTTTTTATTCTTTATTATTTGTCTTTTTAAAAATAGACGCACATATTACAAAATAAAAATAATACTATATTTTTTAGTTAAAAATAATTTTAAATATTAATATTTTTCTTATATTAGAATAAAAGAATATTATTTATTAAATAAAAAATATTAAAAAAATTAAAATTATATTTAATATTTAAGATAATATTAATATTAAGTAATTAATATTTATTTAAAATTCTTAAATAATAAATACTAAAAAATAAAAATATTTATTTAAAACGATATTTTTAAAAGGGACGGAGGGAGTATGTATAATTGTGGAATATGCTACCTTACATTATTAAACCTGAGATTAGAATCTGGCTGTTGTAGACTTGTAGTAGCTAATTAAATTTTGGCACTAACAGAGAAAAAATTGTGATTAAATTAAATTATTAAGACATGAGTACCTTTTTATTTGAATAATAATTAGAAGGTTTTTCTTAGAATGTGACCTAAGGGCACATGTTATGCGCAGAATTCAATGCATAATATTATTTGGTTATGTATTTGTATTGAATTTAATGCATAAAAAAATAATATATTAGTGGATTCCATATATTAAATTCAGTGCAAATATATATAAAAAAAATATTTAATGAGATCTATCTTTTATTTTTTGTATTTAATGTGTATCCTTATGACACATATTAAGCGAAGTCATTTGTTTTATTCTGAACCCCCAATAAATAATTGTGAAACAGTTTATATACTCCTTTTTCTTTAATGGTAAAGCTAATAGCTTCATTGTACTATCAATGAAGATAGGGCACCTCAATGATTATTATGTGATACGTATCAAAATATAGAATAATCAAATACTAATAAGAAATAATTTGTTACCTCAAAATGCGGTACCCATTTTGTAATATTCAGGGGCACAGCCAAAAATTCGAGTTGGCGGGGAGCGAAAAATTATTTAAAAAAATTTAGTATTAAAAAGTATTAAAATAATTTAAAAAAATATAAATATAAATTAAAACTTTATATATTTTTAGTTTTAACATGCATATGAGCTCTTATTTATATCAAAACATTTTAATACTAAAATAAAGTTAAAGATTTTAAACTTTTTCAAATGCGTCTCAAATACAAATTATGATTTTTAGATCCGAATCGGTTATCGAAATGAAAAAAATACATGGTGGATGGATCACTGATTCAATCAGTATTTGAGTTGTTATTGAACCGGTGATATCATAAATATATAAAAAAAATATACTATTAATAATTAATAAAATTTTAAAATATCTAATTTTTTGTAAGATAAAATATAGTGAAATTATGTTACAATACTACTAAAAATATTTAATTTTAATTTTAAAAATATTTTTTTACAAAAAAAATATTAAAAAATACTTAAAAATCAGTTCACTGAATCAACTTAATTAGTTTTACCGGTTGAACCACAGGTTCGACCTGTGATCAATCGGGTCAATTCGGATTTTAACCAAAATCGATTCTTTAGGCCAAATCAGACCGAGTTGCTAACTGGTTCCGATTTTAACCAATTTAACTATCGGTCTGGTCTAGGTTTAAAAATCATGATACAAATTTTATCACTATATTTGTTTAATATCACGATGGATTCTAATAAATTTATTACATATCAATACAATGACAACATGTATATTTAAGATAATTTGATATACCTAATATGTAAGACCCCGAATTTATGAAATACAAAATTTAATTTTTCTTCATATATATTTTTCCTAAAACAGTAAATGGTTAAATTGACAAAATTGAAAGTTAAGGATGTTATGTGTAAATTTTATTTTGTCGGACAATATTCTTTTTGTCGGGGAATATTCGTTTTGTCGGGGAATATTCGGGCCGTACGACGGCGCCGAAATAACTAATTATTGGTGGAGCCCACAACGGAATAATTGTCGGATATAGAAAACGACAGAAGTAACCTTTTTAAATAAAAATAGTCAACGGTGTTAACTGTTAAAATACCGGTGATAAAAGAATAGTAGCATACGGTAATTTATGGTATTTTATTGTGGCACACGGTATTCTACAGTAGCACACGGTATTGCACAGTGTCTCATATTATTGACACCGTAACTGTTACGCATCATTTCATCAATAATTGTCACTGCATAATATTTCATATTATCAATTCAATTATTGTTGCTACACAGTATTTTGCATTATTGATTCAATAATTGTCATTACACTGTATTTCATATCATCGAGTCAATAATTGTTGGTGCACTGTAGTTTAAAATTATTGAATCTAATAATTGTCACAGTAGCAAATATACTGTAATTTATATTATTAAATTAATAAAAATATGTAACGTGTTTCTTACATTATTATGGTAACATTATTTTATATGTTGGACTCACAGGAAGAATAAATAAATAAATAAAAAAAATAAAATAATTAATTTTACTATTTGAAATAGTAACGTGAATAGTAACGTGAATAGTAAGTGAATAGTAAGAAACATGTGGGACCCACTGTGGGGCCCACACGAAATGTGAGAAATGTGTTTGCTGGGAATGGGTTGGTGGAGGCTGCGCAGCAGCCTCTGCTGAATTTTTTTTCTGTTCACCTACCACGCATAGTGCCTTATTTTCTCCTATAAATAGCTTGTTCAGCTAAATAGAAAAATCACACCTAAAACATAAAATTTTTCTATAAGAATTTTATGAGTTTTCTCTGAGAATAGTAAGGTTATTTTGAGAGTTTGAAAGCCAAAAGGAGTGCAGGAATTTTTCAAGTAAGTCTTTTATTAAAGAGTAGTAATTTTATAAATTCCTATTTTTCACGGTATTCACAAATCTTCCTTTAGAAGACTCTTCTTTAAGAAGATTCATTTTTAAAAGCTTTCTTTGGAAGATTTATTTTGGAATATTATTTTTAAAACTATTTAAAAGTAGTTATATTATACTACAAAAATTATGTTAAATATATATAATTTTGATAATTCATATTATACGAGTTATGATACACTTTGAAATTTATATGTGGAAATTACTAATTTTATTATAAAAATATAGGTTGATCAACCTCATTTAAATCAATATCCAGTCACGTGTTAAGGTAAGGGGTATCACTCTTTTCATCATCATAAATGGATATTATTTTCTTTCTTACTTGAAGGGATTATCATTCTTTGATTCTCGAAAATAATATCGTTTCTTTCTTGTGCCATTTATTTCCATGTATTAAATTGTGGGAATAACCTTACGGCGCGGTTTACCGCCTGTTGGTGAATAACCTTTTGTATTCATTCCTTATTAATCTTTGAGAATAACCTTACGGTGCGGATTATCGCCTGTTTGGTGAATAACTCTTCGTATTCAAATTGATGGGAATAACCTTACGGCGCGGATTATCGCCTGTTTGGTGAATAACTATTCGTATTCAAATTGATGGGAATAACCTTACGGTGCGGATTATCGCCTGTTGGTGAATAACCCTTTTTATTTGTCTCGTGTGGAAATAATTTGTCTACACGAATTATCACATGACACTTTTATTCCATATTCGTAAGTGATATCATTTTCCTTTATACTCATAAGGGATACCATCTTTTTCATCTTCCATTATTCAAACTTACTATGGTAAGGGATATTAATTTCCCTCACCTTTTGTTAATCAAACCTGCTACGGTAAGGGATATTATTTTCTTTCATACTCCTAAATCGAAACTTATTATGGAACTATTGCTTCTATAATTCCTGAAAATATTATATGTTCCATAATAGTTGAACTTCATTATTTCAACTGAACCTTCCTATTTACGTGAACCTTTCTATTGAACTGTAACCGTTATTCTGAACTGTGGATCTTGAATATCATTTTTAAATTTCACTCCACATCATGTTGGCAATTTGGACATTATTTGAATCTGCACAAAGTAAACTTCTGATACTTATTGTTTATCCTGTTCTTCTGTTCATCATTTGTATCACTGTTATTTGTATTAATCATCAAGAATCAAGCTGTTGTGAATATCTGTGGCCGGGGGCACAGATGTGATATAATTGTTGAACAGATGATAGGTTAAAGGCGATATACTAGGTTAAAGGCGATACATCTGTTCGGTGTCTTTTATGGCACGTGGTGAATGTTCTCTTTGGCCCGTAGTGCAAAGATGAACTGTTGGTTGGTATGATTATGACCAAAGGCTGAATCTGGTATAATCATGACCGTTTGTGCTTTATTGAATATCTTTAGCCCGTAGTGCAAAGATGAACTGTTGATTGGTATGATTATTACCAAAGGCTGAATCTGGTATAATCATGACCGTTGGTGTTATATTAAATGTCTTTGGCCCGTAGTGCAAATATGAACTGTTGATCTGCATGATTATGATCAGGAACTGTGAATTTTTATTATCATGACTAATGGTATTTCAGATGATAAAAGTTGATGATATTTTTACAAAAAAGAGAAGCGAGTGGACATTATAGTCTGCATTATTCTTCTAATAGATTGCTCATTCCGCTGCTATTATTGATCTGAACGTTGTTTAAGAATTTAACTACAGTTTTTGATATAAACCTTGTAGTCTATTGTATTCTATCAAGAACTCAACTGTTGAAGGCTAATGATAATTTATTCGTCATTATCTTAGTCATGATATTTCTTACTGGGCTATTTGAGCTCACCCTTTCTTTTCGTTCCATTGTTTTTCAACAGGAGATGAGAACGTAACGGGGTCTAGCCGGGGAATGGAGTGAGAGTGCGGGGATAGCTATCATAGTCTTCACGTGTTATAAAATAGTGTGGCAATAATAATGAAGACTTAGTTGTGTTGTATTATCCACTGTATTGTTGTACGTTGTATTTCATTGTAATAATTTTGTTGTAGTCTTTTGACGACTCAAGTTTGGGCTGTGTGAGCTCAGATTTGGGGGCGTCACAGTTGGCATCAGAGCTTAGGGATATGGTCTTTAATGGAGATCTGGGGTTAGAACTAGGAGGGGAGAGACGAATAGAATCAGTCACTAGTATGTCCTACCTAAATTAGATTTTATTATCTAATGAGTTGATTTGAATATAGGGACATGAAGTGATGAGTCAGTTTATTTGAACTAACATTTATTTTGTGACCACAGTTTAGTATGGCATCTGGAAATCAAGAGGTTAACTATGAAATACCCGAAGCGAATGTAGCCGAAAATCAAGAAGCCACAAACAATCCTCCTGCCAACTCAGGAAATAATATTCCTGATAACATGATGAATGATGGATTCTTTAGGAATTTCATGCAGTTCATGCAGAATCAGGCAAGAGGAAATCCAGTTAACAATAACGGTAGAAATGCTGGTAATTTGAGGATGGTCACTGTCAAGCAATTTAAAGAATTGGGACCACCTGAATTCCACGGGAAGCCTGACCCACTCAAAGCGGAGGCATGGCTGAAGCAGACGACAAAAATACTTGATGTCCTACAATGCGCTGATGATCAGAAGGTGCCCTTTGCTACTTTTATGTTTCGAGGTGAGGCGGATCACTGGTGGGAAGCGGTAAAACGTATCCACCCTTCAGCACTTGAGATGTCTTGGACAGAATTCCAAGAGCTATTTAATGAAAAGTACTTCCCAGAAAGCATCCGCCATATGAAGGAAGTGGAATTCATTAAGCTGGAGCAGGGAAACATGACAGTTTCTCAATATGAAGCTAAGTTTGCTGAACTGTCTCGTTTTGCGACTCATCTAGTAGATGACGAAGCACGGATGAGTCGGATGTTCTTACGTGGTCTAAGATTCGAAATCCGTCAACAACTTAGCTCTCATAAATTTAGTTTGTATTCAGATGTTGTTGATAGGGCTCAAAGGGTGGAGCAAACAGATGAAAAATTACAGCCAAGAGTCAATGATCAGAGAAATGATAACAACCACAGGAACGAGAACCATCGAGGAGGTAACCAACACTTCGGTGGTAATTCCACATCAAATAACAGAAGAGGAGAATCCAGTGGGAACAATTTCAATAGAAAGAGATTCCATAATAATTATGGAAGGGCACCAGTACCAGCACCAGCACCGACCCCAGTTTCAAGGGGAGAAGATCGACCACCAGTGAGATGCTATAGGTGTGGTCAGGAAGGTCACATCAGCCCAAACTGTACACTGCAGTCCAAAAAGTGCTACAGTTGTGGGAAAGAGGGTCATCTTGCGCGGTTTTGTCCTGCCACAAAATCAAGTCCAGCTGCAGTGATGATACCAAAAGCTAGCGTGGATAAGGGAAAATCTGTAGTTCAAGGGAGAGCTTTTGTTGTGACATCCCAAATGGCACGAAACTCGAACGAGGTGATAACCGGTAAGCTATTCATAAATTCTCGTGAAGTCTACGCTTTGTTAGATACTGGCTCTACCCATTCTTTTATCTCACCTGCATGTGCTCAGCGTTTAAACTTAACTCCTGAAAATTTGGACTTTGACTTATCAGTTGAAACCCCATTAGGAGAAATGACCATTACATCTACTGTCTATAAATCTTGCCTAGTTCAAATCAACAACCTCACATTACCTGTTGACCTTATTTCTTTGGAGATGCATGAATTTGATGTGATTTTAGGAATTGATTGGTTGACTACCCATCATGCTAAAATTGATTGTTTTCATAAGATTATTAGTTTTCATATTCCTAATCAACCTGTCATGCAAATTCAAGCAACTAAACCATTGAAATCTATAACTGTTATTTCTAGCCATAAAGCCATTCGTTTATTGAAAAACGGATGTCAAGCCTTTTTAGCTCATGTCACTGATTTGAACAAAAATACGTCAAACTTGAATGATATTCCCATTGTTAATGAGTTTCCTGACGTTTTTCCGGAGGAACTTCCTGGCTTACCCCCAAACCGAGAAATTGAATTCTGTATCGATCTTGAACCCGGTACTAAGCCCATTTCCAAAACTCCATACCGAATGGCTCCCATTGAACTTCAAGAGTTAAAAGTCCAACTACAGGAATTGTTGGATACTGGTTTCATTCGTCCGAGTGCATCACCTTGGGGTGCTCCTATTCTATTTGTGAAGAAGAAAGACGGGAGTATGAGATTGTGCATTGACTACCGAGAATTGAACCATGTCACCATCAAAAACAGGTATCCGTTACCTCGAATTGATGACATGTTTGATCAATTACAAGGTGCTCAACATTTCTCAAAGATTGATCTCCGTTCTGGATATCATCAGTTAAAGGTTAAAGCTGAGGACATTCCAAAGACTGCTTTCAGAACTCGTTATGGGCATTATGAGTTTTTAGTCATGCCTTTTGGACTAACCAATGCTCCTGCAGCTTTCATGGACATGATGAACCGAATATTCAAGGAATATTTGGATCATTTTGTGGTTGTCTTTATTGATGACATCCTCATATACTCCAAAAGTCGTGAGGATCATGAACAACACCTGAGATTGATACTCCAGAAGCTCCGTGAGAACAAATTATATGCCAAGTTGAAGAAATGTGAGTTCTGGCTTGAGGAGGTCACGTTTCTTGGGCATGTGATTTCTAGTCAAGGAATATCAGTCGATCCTGCGAAGATTGAAACGGTACTAAATTGGGAACAACCCAAGACAGTAACCGAAGTCCGAAGTTTTCTGGGCCTAGCTGGTTATTATCGGAGATTCGTAGAAGGATTTTCTCGAATCGCCACTCCATTAACTCAGCTTACTCGGAAAAGCACAAAATTCATATGGAGCGAGCAATGCGAGAAAAGTTTTCAAGAGCTTAAGAGGAGACTTGTTTCAGCTCCTGTTCTGACCATTCCATCAGGATCGGGAGAATTTGTCATATACAGCGATGCTTCAGGCAAAGGTCTAGGCTGTGTCCTTATGCAACATGGAAAGGTTATAGCCTATGCCTCTCGACAACTCAAAGATTATGAGAAAAATTACCCTACTCATGATCTAGAGTTGGCAGCAGTCGTTTTCGCGTTGAAGATCTGGAGACACTACTTGTACGGAGAGAAAGTGGATATCTATACGGATCATAAAAGTCTCAAGTATTTCTTCACCCAGAAGGAACTCAACATGCGACAACGACGTTGGCTTGAGCTGTTGAAGGATTATGATCACACAATCCAGTATCACCCGGGAAAGGCGAACGTTGTAGCTGACGCTTTGAGCAGAAAATCTTATGCGAGTACAAGTGCACTGCTGACAACACAAAAGCGTATTTTGTACGACTTGCAAAAGATGGAGATAGAGCTAAAGACACCAGGGACCCACTCGAAGATTGCTCACGTGCGAGTAGAACCAGCTTTAATCGATAAAATTAAAGCTGCTCAAGCTACCGATCCGGAACTGATAAACATGATAAAAAAAGTACAAGAAGGTACCATTCCCGAAGCAAGAATCGACGAGAAAGGAATACTTCGAGTCAACTCTCGACTCTGTGTTCCTAACGATCCTGAATTAAAGCATAAAATCATGATGGAGGCACACAACACGCCGTTTGCAATCCACCCAGGAGGTACCAAGATGTATCGAGATCTTCGACATACATTTTGGTGGAACAATATGAAAAGGGAGATTGCAGAGTTTATCTCAAGGTGCCTAACTTGTCAACGTGTCAAGGCAGAGCATCAAGTACCTAAGGGTCCATTACAACCACTTGAGGTTCCCGAATGGAAGTGGGAACACATCAATATGGATTTCGTGACGGGTCTTCCCAAAGTTTCTCAAGGCTTAGATGCAATTTGGGTCATCGTAGATAGATTGACCAAATCCGCTCATTTCTTGCCTATACGAGAAAACTTTTCACTTGAACGTCTTGCCGGTATGTACATAAATGAAATCGTGAGACTGCATGGCATGCCAGTTTTCATAGTTTCTGATCGAGATCCTAGATTCACTTCACGCTTTTGGATCAGTCTACAAAAAGCTATGGGCACTGAACTACGTTTTAGTTCTGCATACCATCCTCAAACGGACGGACAATCGGAAAGGACGATCCAGACCCTCGAAGATCTTTTGAGACTTTGCGTACTAGATTTCAAAGGAAGTTGGGATAAGTACTTGCCATTGGTGGAATTTTCCTACAACAACAGTTACCAAGCAAGTATAGGTATGGCTCCATTCGAGGCTTTATATGGACGCAAGTGTCGCTCTCCAGTATGTTGGAATGAGGTAGGAGAAGCAAAACTGTTGGGACCCGAGTTGGTACGCTTGACGACCGAAAAGATCCAAATGATCCGACAACGAATACAGACAGCACAAGAACGACAAAAGAGTTATGCCGATCTTCATCGGAGAGATGAGAGATTCAACGTCGGAGATCATGTATTCTTACGTGTTTCTCCATGGAAAGGAGTTACGAGATTCGGAAAGAGAGGAAAGCTCAACCCTCGATTTATTGGCCCATTTGAAATCCTCGATCGCGTAGGATCCGTAGCCTACAGACTAGCCCTACCACCAAGTATGTCTCGCATCCATAACGTTTTTCACATATCTATGTTACGTAAATATGTGAAGGACCCAAACCACGTCATTGAGTTAGAACCAGACGTTATAGCAGAAGATTTAACGTATGAGGAGGTACCTGTTAAGATCCTAGATAAGAAGGAGCAGATCTTACGCTCAAAGGTTATACCTCAAGTTAAGGTTTTATGGAGGAACCAAGATATTGAGGAAATGACCTGGGAGCTAGAATCTGAGATGAAGTCTAGGTATCCATACCTCTTCGAAATGTCAGGTACGTCAATTTCGGGGACGAAATTTCATAAGGAGGGGAGGTTGTAAGACCCCGAATTTATGAAATACAAAATTTAATTTTTCTTCATATATATTTTTCCTAAAACAGTAAATGGTTAAATTGACAAAATTGAAAGTTAAGGATGTTATGTGTAAATTTTATTTTGTCGGACAATATTCTTTTTGTCGGGGAATATTCGTTTTGTCGGGGAATATTCGGGCCGTACGACGGCGCCGAAATAACTAATTATTGGTGGAGCCCACAACGGAATAATTGTCGGATATAGAAAACGACAGAAGTAACCTTTTTAAATAAAAATAGTCAACGGTGTTAACTGTTAAAATACCGGTGATAAAAGAATAGTAGCATACGGTAATTTATGGTATTTTATTGTGGCACACGGTATTCTACAGTAGCACACGGTATTGCACAGTGTCTCATATTATTGACACCGTAACTGTTACGCATCATTTCATCAATAATTGTCACTGCATAATATTTTATATTATCAATTCAATTATTGTTGCTACACAGTATTTTGCATTATTGATTCAATAATTGTCATTACACTGTATTTCATATCATCGAGTCAATAATTGTTGGTGCACTGTAGTTTAAAATTATTGAATCTAATAATTGTCACAGTAGCAAATATACTGTAATTTATATTATTAAATTAATAAAAATATGTAACGTGTTTCTTACATTATTATGGTAACATTATTTTATATGTTGGACTCACAGGAAGAATAAATAAATAAATAAAAAAAATAAAATAATTAATTTTACTATTTGAAATAGTAACGTGAATAGTAACGTGAATAGTAAGTGAATAGTAAGAAACATGTGGGACCCACTGTGGGGCCCACACGAAATGTGAGAAATGTGTTTGCTGGGAATGGGTTGGTGGAGGCTGCGCAGCAGCCTCTGCTGAATTTTTTTTCTGTTCACCTACCACGCATAGTGCCTTATTTTCTCCTATAAATAGCTTGTTCAGCTAAATAGAAAAATCACACCTAAAACATAAAATTTTTCTATAAGAATTTTATGAGTTTTCTCTGAGAATAGTAAGGTTATTTTGAGAGTTTGAAAGCCAAAAGGAGTGCAGGAATTTTTCAAGTAAGTCTTTTATTAAAGAGTAATAATTTTATAAATTCCTATTTTTCACGGTATTCACAAATCTTCCTTTAGAAGACTCTTCTTTAAGAAGATTCATTTTTAAAAGCTTTCTTTGGAAGATTTATTTTGGAATATTATTTTTAAAACTATTTAAAAGTAGTTATATTATACTACAAAAATTATGTTAAATATATATAATTTTGATAATTCATATTATACGAGTTATCATACACTTTGAAATTTATATGTGGAAATTACTAATTTTATTATAAAAATATAGGTTGATCAACCTCATTTAAATCAATATCCAGTCACGTGTTAAGGTAAGGGGTATCACTCTTTTCATCATCATAAATGGATATTATTTTCTTTCTTACTTGAAGGGATTATCATTCTTTGATTCTCGAAAATAATATCGTTTCTTTCTTGTGCCATTTATTTCCATGTATTAAATTGTGGGAATAACCTTACGGCGCGGTTTACCGCCTGTTGGTGAATAACCTTTTGTATTCATTCCTTATTAATCTTTGAGAATAACCTTACGGTGCGGATTATCGCCTGTTTGGTGAATAACTCTTCGTATTCAAATTGATGGGAATAACCTTACGGCGCGGATTATCGCCTGTTTGGTGAATAACTATTCGTATTCAAATTGATGGGAATAACCTTACGGTGCGGATTATCGCCTGTTGGTGAATAACCCTTTTTATTTGTCTCGTGTGGAAATAATTTGTCTACACGAATTATCACATGACACTTTTATTCCATATTCGTAAGTGATATCATTTTCCTTTATACTCATAAGGGATACCATCTTTTTCATCTTCCATTATTCAAACTTACTATGGTAAGGGATATTAATTTCCCTCACCTTTTGTTAATCAAACCTGCTACGGTAAGGGATATTATTTTCTTTCATACTCCTAAATCGAAACTTATTATGGAACTATTGCTTCTATAATTCCTGAAAATATTATATGTTCCATAATAGTTGAACTTCATTATTTCAACTGAACCTTCCTATTTACGTGAACCTTTCTATTGAACTGTAACCGTTATTCTGAACTGTGGATCTTGAATATCATTTTTAAATTTCACTCCACATCATGTTGGCAATTTGGACATTATTTGAATCTGCACAAAGTAAACTTCTGATACTTATTGTTTATCCTGTTCTTCTGTTCATCATTTGTATCACTGTTATTTGTATTAATCATCAAGAATCAAGCTGTTGTGAATATCTGTGGCCGGGGGCACAGATGTGATATAATTGTTGAACAGATGATAGGTTAAAGGCGATATACTAGGTTAAAGGCGATACATCTGTTCGGTGTCTTTTATGGCACGTGGTGAATGTTCTCTTTGGCCCGTAGTGCAAAGATGAACTGTTGGTTGGTATGATTATGACCAAAGGCTGAATCTGGTATAATCATCACCGTTGGTGCTTTATTGAATATCTTTGGCCCGTAGTGCAAAGATGAACTGTTGATTGGTATGATTATTACCAAAGGCTGAATCTGGTATAATCATGACCGTTGGTGTTATATTAAATGTCTTTGGCCCGTAGTGCAAATATGAACTGTTGATCTGCATGATTATGATCAGGAACTGTGAATTTTTATTATCATGACTAATGGTATTTCAGATGATAAAAGTTGATGATATTTTTACAAAAAAGAGAAGCGAGTGGACATTATAGTCTGCATTATTCTTCTAATAGATTGCTCATTCCGCTGCTATTATTGATCTGAACGTTGTTTAAGAATTTAACTACAGTTTTTGATATAAACCTTGTAGTCTATTGTATTCTATCAAGAACTCAACTGTTGAAGGCTAATGATAATTTATTCGTCATTATCTTAGTCATGATATTTCTTACTGGGCTATTTGAGCTCACCCTTTCTTTTCGTTCCATTGTTTTTCAACAGGAGATGAGAACGTAACGGGGTCTAGCCGGGGAATGGAGTGATAGTGCGGGGATAGCTATCATAGTCTTCACGTGTTATAAAATAGTGTGGCAATAATAATGAAGACTTAGTTGTGTTGTATTATCCACTGTATTGTTGTACGTTGTATTTCATTGTAATAATTTTGTTGTAGTCTTTTGACGACTCAAGTTTGGGCTGTGTGGGCTCAGATTTGGGGGCGTCACAGTTGGCATCAGAGCTTAGGGATATGGTCTTTAATGGAGATCTGGGGTTAGAACTAGGAGGGGAGAGACGAATAGAATCAGTCACTAGTATGTCCTACCTAAATTAGATTTTATTATCTAATGAGTTGATTTGAATATAGGGACATGAAGTGATGAGTCAGTTTATTTGAACTAACATTTATTTTGTGACCACAGTTTAGTATGGCATCTGGAAATCAAGAGGTTAACTATGAAATACCCGAAGCGAATGTAGCCGAAAATCAAGAAGCCACAAACAATCCTCCTGCCAACTCAGGAAATAATATTCCTGATAACATGATGAATGATGGATTCTTTAGGAATTTCATGCAGTTCATGCAGAATCAGGCAAGAGGAAATCCAGTTAACAATAACGGTAGAAATGCTGGTAATTTGAGGATGGTCACTGTCAAGCAATTTAAAGAATTGGGACCACCTGAATTCCACGGGAAGCCTGACCCACTCAAAGCGGAGGCATGGCTGAAGCAGACGACAAAAATACTTGATGTCCTACAATGCGCTGATGATCAGAAGGTGCCCTTTGCTACTTTTATGTTTCGAGGTGAGGCGGATCACTGGTGGGAAGCGGTAAAACGTATCCACCCTTCAGCACTTGAGATGTCTTGGACAGAATTCCAAGAGCTATTTAATGAAAAGTACTTCCCAGAAAGCATCCGCCATATGAAGGAAGTGGAATTCATTAAGCTGGAGCAGGGAAACATGACAGTTTCTCAATATGAAGCTAAGTTTGCTGAACTGTCTCGTTTTGCGACTCATCTAGTAGATGACGAAGCACGGATGAGTCGGATGTTCTTACGTGGTCTAAGATTCGAAATCCGTCAACAACTTAGCTCTCATAAATTTAGTTTGTATTCAGATGTTGTTGATAGGGCTCAAAGGGTGGAGCAAACAGATGAAAAATTACAGCCAAGAGTCAATGATCAGAGAAATGATAACAACCACAGGAACGAGAACCATCGAGGAGGTAACCAACACTTCGGTGGTAATTCCACATCAAATAACAGAAGAGGAGAATCCAGTGGGAACAATTTCAATAGAAAGAGATTCCATAATAATTATGGAAGGGCACCAGTACCAGCACCAGCACCGACCCCAGTTTCAAGGGGAGAAGATCGACCACCAGTGAGATGCTATAGGTGTGGTCAGGAAGGTCACATCAGCCCAAACTGTACACTGCAGTCCAAAAAGTGCTACAGTTGTGGGAAAGAGGGTCATCTTGCGCGGTTTTGTCCTGCCACAAAATCAAGTCCAGCTGCAGTGATGATACCAAAAGCTAGCGTGGATAAGGGAAAATCTGTAGTTCAAGGGAGAGCTTTTGTTGTGACATCCCAAATGGCACGAAACTCGAACGAGGTGATAACCGGTAAGCTATTCATAAATTCTCGTGAAGTCTACGCTTTGTTAGATACTGGCTCTACCCATTCTTTTATCTCACCTGCATGTGCTCAGCGTTTAAACTTAACTCCTGAAAATTTGGACTTTGACTTATCAGTTGAAACCCCATTAGGAGAAATGACCATTACATCTACTGTCTATAAATCTTGCCTAGTTCAAATCAACAACCTCACATTACCTGTTGACCTTATTTCTTTGGAGATGCATGAATTTGATGTGATTTTAGGAATTGATTGGTTGACTACCCATCATGCTAAAATTGATTGTTTTCATAAGATTATTAGTTTTCATATTCCTAATCAACCTGTCATGCAAATTCAAGCAACTAAACCATTGAAATCTATAACTGTTATTTCTAGCCATAAAGCCATTCGTTTATTGAAAAACGGATGTCAAGCCTTTTTAGCTCATGTCACTGATTTGAACAAAAATACGTCAAACTTGAATGATATTCCCATTGTTAATGAGTTTCCTGACGTTTTTCCGGAGGAACTTCCTGGCTTACCCCCAAACCGAGAAATTGAATTCTGTATCGATCTTGAACCCGGTACTAAGCCCATTTCCAAAACTCCATACCGAATGGCTCCCATTGAACTTCAAGAGTTAAAAGTCCAACTACAGGAATTGTTGGATACTGGTTTCATTCGTCCGAGTGCATCACCTTGGGGTGCTCCTATTCTATTTGTGAAGAAGAAAGACGGGAGTATGAGATTGTGCATTGACTACCGAGAATTGAACCATGTCACCATCAAAAACAGGTATCCGTTACCTCGAATTGATGACATGTTTGATCAATTACAAGGTGCTCAACATTTCTCAAAGATTGATCTCCGTTCTGGATATCATCAGTTAAAGGTTAAAGCTGAGGACATTCCAAAGACTGCTTTCAGAACTCGTTATGGGCATTATGAGTTTTTAGTCATGCCTTTTGGACTAACCAATGCTCCTGCAGCTTTCATGGACATGATGAACCGAATATTCAAGGAATATTTGGATCATTTTGTGGTTGTCTTTATTGATGACATCCTCATATACTCCAAAAGTCGTGAGGATCATGAACAACACCTGAGATTGATACTCCAGAAGCTCCGTGAGAACAAATTATATGCCAAGTTGAAGAAATGTGAGTTCTGGCTTGAGGAGGTCACGTTTCTTGGGCATGTGATTTCTAGTCAAGGAATATCAGTCGATCCTGCGAAGATTGAAACGGTACTAAATTGGGAACAACCCAAGACAGTAACCGAAGTCCGAAGTTTTCTGGGCCTAGCTGGTTATTATCGGAGATTCGTAGAAGGATTTTCTCGAATCGCCACTCCATTAACTCAGCTTACTCGGAAAAGCACAAAATTCATATGGAGCGAGCAATGCGAGAAAAGTTTTCAAGAGCTTAAGAGGAGACTTGTTTCAGCTCCTGTTCTGACCATTCCATCAGGATCGGGAGAATTTGTCATATACAGCGATGCTTCAGGCAAAGGTCTAGGCTGTGTCCTTATGCAACATGGAAAGGTTATAGCCTATGCCTCTCGACAACTCAAAGATTATGAGAAAAATTACCCTACTCATGATCTAGAGTTGGCAGCAGTCGTTTTCGCGTTGAAGATCTGGAGACACTACTTGTACGGAGAGAAAGTGGATATCTATACGGATCATAAAAGTCTCAAGTATTTCTTCACCCAGAAGGAACTCAACATGCGACAACGACGTTGGCTTGAGCTGTTGAAGGATTATGATCACACAATCCAGTATCACCCGGGAAAGGCGAACGTTGTAGCTGACGCTTTGAGCAGAAAATCTTATGCGAGTACAAGTGCACTGCTGACAACACAAAAGCGTATTTTGTACGACTTGCAAAAGATGGAGATAGAGCTAAAGACACCAGGGACCCACTCGAAGATTGCTCACGTGCGAGTAGAAACAGCTTTAATCGATAAAATTAAAGCTGCTCAAGCTACCGATCCGGAACTGATAAACATGATAAAAAAAGTACAAGAAGGTACCATTCCCGAAGCAAGAATCGACGAGAAAGGAATACTTCGAGTCAACTCTCGACTCTGTGTTCCTAACGATCCTGAATTAAAGCATAAAATCATGATGGAGGCACACAACACGCCGTTTGCAATCCACCCAGGAGGTACCAAGATGTATCGAGATCTTCGACATACATTTTGGTGGAACAATATGAAAAGGGAGATTGCAGAGTTTATCTCAAGGTGCCTAACTTGTCAACGTGTCAAGGCAGAGCATCAAGTACCTAAGGGTCCATTACAACCACTTGAGGTTCCCGAATGGAAGTGGGAACACATCAATATGGATTTCGTGACGGGTCTTCCCAAAGTTTCTCAAGGCTTAGATGCAATTTGGGTCATCGTAGATAGATTGACCAAATCCGCTCATTTCTTGCCTATACGAGAAAACTTTTCACTTGAACGTCTTGCCGGTATGTACATAAATGAAATCGTGAGACTGCATGGCATGCCAGTTTTCATAGTTTCTGATCGAGATCCTAGATTCACTTCACGCTTTTGGATCAGTCTACAAAAAGCTATGGGCACTGAACTACGTTTTAGTTCTGCATACCATCCTCAAACGGACGGACAATCGGAAAGGACGATCCAGACCCTCGAAGATCTTTTGAGACTTTGCGTACTAGATTTCAAAGGAAGTTGGGATAAGTACTTGCCATTGGTGGAATTTTCCTACAACAACAGTTACCAAGCAAGTATAGGTATGGCTCCATTCGAGGCTTTATATGGACGCAAGTGTCGCTCTCCAGTATGTTGGAATGAGGTAGGAGAAGCAAAACTGTTGGGACCCGAGTTGGTACGCTTGACGACCGAAAAGATCCAAATGATCCGACAACGAATACAGACAGCACAAGAACGACAAAAGAGTTATGCCGATCTTCATCGGAGAGATGAGAGATTCAACGTCGGAGATCATGTATTCTTACGTGTTTCTCCATGGAAAGGAGTTACGAGATTCGGAAAGAGAGGAAAGCTCAACCCTCGATTTATTGGCCCATTTGAAATCCTCGATCGCGTAGGATCCGTAGCCTACAGACTAGCCCTACCACCAAGTATGTCTCGCATCCATAACGTTTTTCACATATCTATGTTACGTAAATATGTGAAGGACCCAAACCACGTCATTGAGTTAGAACCAGACGTTATAGCAGAAGATTTAACGTATGAGGAGGTACCTGTTAAGATCCTAGATAAGAAGGAGCAGATCTTACGCTCAAAGGTTATACCTCAAGTTAAGGTTTTATGGAGGAACCAAGATATTGAGGAAATGACCTGGGAGCTAGAATCTGAGATGAAGTCTAGGTATCCATACCTCTTCGAAATGTCAGGTACGTCAATTTCGGGGACGAAATTTCATAAGGAGGGGAGGTTGTAAGACCCCGAATTTATGAAATACAAAATTTAATTTTTCTTCATATATATTTTTCCTAAAACAGTAAATGGTTAAATTGACAAAATTGAAAGTTAAGGATGTTATGTGTAAATTTTATTTTGTCGGACAATATTCTTTTTGTCGGGGAATATTCGTTTTGTCGGGGAATATTCGGGCCGTACGACGGCGCCGAAATAACTAATTATTGGTGGAGCCCACAACGGAATAATTGTCGGATATAGAAAACGACAGAAGTAACCTTTTTAAATAAAAATAGTCAACGGTGTTAACTGTTAAAATACCGGTGATAAAAGAATAGTAGCATACGGTAATTTATGGTATTTTATTGTGGCACACGGTATTCTACAGTAGCACACGGTATTGCACAGTGTCTCATATTATTGACACCGTAACTGTTACGCATCATTTCATCAATAATTGTCACTGCATAATATTTTATATTATCAATTCAATTATTGTTGCTACACAGTATTTTGCATTATTGATTCAATAATTGTCATTACACTGTATTTCATATCATCGAGTCAATAATTGTTGGTGCACTGTAGTTTAAAATTATTGAATCTAATAATTGTCACAGTAGCAAATATACTGTAATTTATATTATTAAATTAATAAAAATATGTAACGTGTTTCTTACATTATTATGGTAACATTATTTTATATGTTGGACTCACAGGAAGAATAAATAAATAAATAAATAAAATAAAATAATTAATTTTACTATTTGAAATAGTAACGTGAATAGTAACGTGAATAGTAAGTGATTAGTAAGAAACATGTGGGACCCACTGTGGGGCCCACACGAAATGTGAGAAATGTGTTTGCTGGGAATGGGTTGGTGGAGGCTGCGCAGCAGCCTCTGCTGAATTTTTTTTCTGTTCACCTACCACGCATAGTGCCTTATTTTCTCCTATAAATAGCTTGTTCAGCTAAATAGAAAAATCACACCTAAAACATAAAATTTTTCTATAAGAATTTTATGAGTTTTCTCTGAGAATAGTAAGGTTATTTTGAGAGTTTGAAAGCCAAAAGGAGTGCAGGAATTTTTCAAGTAAGTCTTTTATTAAAGAGTAATAATTTTATAAATTCCTATTTTTCACGGTATTCACAAATCTTCCTTTAGAAGACTCTTCTTTAAGAAGATTCATTTTTAAAAGCTTTCTTTGGAAGATTTATTTTGGAATATTATTTTTAAAACTATTTAAAAGTAGTTATATTATACTACAAAAATTATGTTAAATATATATAATTTTGATAATTCATATTATACGAGTTATCATACACTTTGAAATTTATATGTGGAAATTACTAATTTTATTATAAAAATATAGGTTGATCAACCTCATTTAAATCAATATCCAGTCACGTGTTAAGGTAAGGGGTATCACTCTTTTCATCATCATAAATGGATATTATTTTCTTTCTTACTTGAAGGGATTATCATTCTTTGATTCTCGAAAATAATATCGTTTCTTTCTTGTGCCATTTATTTCCATGTATTAAATTGTGGGAATAACCTTACGGCGCGGTTTACCGCCTGTTGGTGAATAACCTTTTGTATTCATTCCTTATTAATCTTTGAGAATAACCTTACGATGCGGATTATCGCCTGTTTGGTGAATAACTCTTCGTATTCAAATTGATGGGAATAACCTTACGGCGCGGATTATCGCCTGTTTGGTGAATAACTATTCGTATTCAAATTGATGGGAATAACCTTACGGTGCGGATTATCGCCTGTTGGTGAATAACCCTTTTTATTTGTCTCGTGTGGAAATAATTTGTCTACACGAATTATCACATGACACTTTTATTCCATATTCGTAAGTGATATCATTTTCCTTTATACTCATAAGGGATACCATCTTTTTCATCTTCCATTATTCAAACTTACTATGGTAAGGGATATTAATTTCCCTCACCTTTTGTTAATCAAACCTGCTACGGTAAGGGATATTATTTTCTTTCATACTCCTAAATCGAAACTTATTATGGAACTATTGCTTCTATAATTCCTGAAAATATTATATGTTCCATAATAGTTGAACTTCATTATTTCAACTGAACCTTCCTATTTACGTGAACCTTTCTATTGAACTGTAACCGTTATTCTGAACTGTGGATCTTGAATATCATTTTTAAATTTCACTCCACATCATGTTGGCAATTTGGACATTATTTGAATCTGCACAAAGTAAACTTCTGATACTTATTGTTTATCCTGTTCTTCTGTTCATCATTTGTATCACTGTTATTTGTATTAATCATCAAGAATCAAGCTGTTGTGAATATCTGTGGCCGGGGGCACAGATGTGATATAATTGTTGAACAGATGATAGGTTAAAGGCGATATACTAGGTTAAAGGCGATACATCTGTTCGGTGTCTTTTATGGCACGTGGTGAATGTTCTCTTTGGCCCGTAGTGCAAAGATGAACTGTTGGTTGGTATGATTATGACCAAAGGCTGAATCTGGTATAATCATGACCGTTGGTGCTTTATTGAATATCTTTGGCCCGTAGTGCAAAGATGAACTGTTGATTGGTATGATTATTACCAAAGGCTGAATCTGGTATAATCATGACCGTTGGTGTTATATTAAATGTCTTTGGCCCGTAGTGCAAATATGAACTGTTGATCTGCATGATTATGATCAGGAACTGTGAATTTTTATTATCATGACTAATGGTATTTCAGATGATAAAAGTTGATGATATTTTTACAAAAAAGAGAAGCGAGTGGACATTATAGTCTGCATTATTCTTCTAATAGATTGCTCATTCCGCTGCTATTATTGATCTGAACGTTGTTTAAGAATTTAACTACAGTTTTTGATATAAACCTTGTAGTCTATTGTATTCTATCAAGAACTCAACTGTTGAAGGCTAATGATAATTTATTCGTCATTATCTTAGTCATGATATTTATTACTGGGCTATTTGAGCTCACCCTTTCTTTTCGTTCCATTGTTTTTCAACAGGAGATGAGAACGTAACGGGGTCTAGCCGGGGAATGGAGTGAGAGTGCGGGGATAGCTATCATAGTCTTCACGTGTTATAAAATAGTGTGGCAATAATAATGAAGACTTAGTTGTGTTGTATTATCCACTGTATTGTTGTACGTTGTATTTCATTGTAATAATTTTGTTGTAGTCTTTTGACGACTCAAGTTTGGGCTGTGTGGGCTCAGATTTGGGGGCGTCACATAATATTAATCATAATATTAATTTTATTTATTTGACTTTAAAAATTAGATAATTTTTTAATATTAATCTTATTTACTTGCATTTGAAAGTTATAATTATACTTTAAAATATATTGAAATTTAAAAATAAATTTTATATATTATTTTAAGTATAATATAGCATAATTTTATATTCTCAAAATATCGAGTCTATTACTAAAATATTTATATAAAGAGGGACGGGTCTATACCAATATTAAAATAAAATTTATATATTATGTTTAAAATATGTAGGGTTAGGCGTAAGGGTTAGTGTAGGATGGTAACGGGTTAGGGGGGAGGGGTGGCGAGGGTGGGCGGCAGGGCCCCCTCCTGTCACTTCCTAGATATGCCAGTGGTAATATGCCTATATTACTCATCTACAAACTAATAAACTATGGTATACGTGCTCTATTTGTTCTAAAATGAGAGACCTATGCAATTTTTAAAACTATTAATTTTTATTTAACCTCCTACGTCAGCTAAAAATGAGGCTCTTATTTTGAAAAATGGTGAGTATTTCATTAAATATAAAAATAAATTGAGTTGAGGAAGTGAGCTCTAAATTGAATGTTTACCCTCATCTCATATAAAGAGGAAAATATAAGTTAAAGTTTGATTGTAACTTGGTCATTACGATTCAATCTCAAATTAAAAGATCTTAGGTGAGCCGATCTTGATCCAAATTTAATTAAATTGATGATATTTATTTTATTATTTCAAAAAGTTAATTAATTATTAGTATTTGATGACACACGCATTATACGTGTAAATTATAAAAAATAAAATAATTTTTTTATAAAATTTAAAAGATTAAATAAAAAGATAAAAAAAATTATATATAAAAGACAAAATAAAAGTTATATAACCCTAAATACATAACCCTAAATAAAAGTTATACAACCCTACTGACATATGATCATATGTAGCATGATTTTTTTTTTTTTTTTGACTAAATACAATAATCAAGTACATGGATATATTGGTATCTTGATCACTGAAAAATTAAGCAGCATTTCATCTTACACAAATCATTTATTTAATTTATTATTTTTTTTATAATCCTTCATTTATTGATCAAAGACAAATGATAGCACAATTATTGAAAACTATTGTTAGGAGTCATAAAATATTTAAGAGTCCGCTTAATGTGTGCCCTAAAGACACACACTAAGCGTAAAAAATAAGAGATGAGATCTGCTAAAAATTATTTTTTTATATAATTACACTGAATTTAATACATGAAGTCTATTAGTATATTATTTTTTTATACATTAAATTCAGTGAGCCTATATAAATAAATAATATTATACATTATTTTTTGCGTTTAGTGTGTGTCCTAAGAGCACACATTAAGAAAGTCCAATATTTAATTGATAAGAACATTCTAAGATATCATCCCTAAATTCCATGAAATACCAGAGCCTAATCTCCGTCGGCCCCTTTATTTTAGGATTCTTTAACTAATTAAAAAGCAGGTGAATTAATTAATGAATCGATAAACCTGTTTTTATGGCTACCTTCATCTCATATCTTTGTACTAAGATCATAGGCTGAGCTAAGAAGTACACCTAGGAGATTTTGCATGCGGTGCCTATAGGATTCACAACATATAATATTATACAATTACATAACTTGGCAATTGGCATATGCTACAATTTCTTCTTTCATTATAGAGAGGAGAAGGGTAGGAAGCTTGAAGTCATGTCTCTTTCTACCGTTATGCATGCTACGTTATTGTGTTACATTACATAAATTTTGATGACATATAATATGCAATATTTTTGTTTTCATGTCTTTGACCTCGTTCATCACAATCGTTCTAAATATAGATCTTTTCATGTAATACTAGGGGATTCAAAGAGTTTTACTCATAGTGAAATCAAATGTACTTGAACTAGGTATTTCAAAGTTTTACCTTATAAACTTTTACTAATTAACTCGACTATCGTATAATATTCGACTTTCAAGTTTTTAATAATTGCAACAATATCATGCTATATATGTGGTACACTCATACTGATTAATGTTGGTGCTCTTCAAAATCATAGCTAGATAATGTTACTAATAATTCACTAGTAGTAGTTAACTACTAAGCTACCCCATTCTGTTTATAGATAAAGTTCTTTTAAACTCTCGAAATATTCAGTTAAGAAAAAATAACCAAATTTAGAGGAATCCGACATAAAAAATTTCATAATTTTAAAATGTAATAACTAAAAGTCTCGAACATAATAATGAGAATTGGGGTCATTAAATTATAGTGATAACATAGCAAGAACCCTGAAGTGCTCAATTCTTAGCTTGGCGTCCAAGTGTGTCCCCCCCACAATGAAGATTTTGAAAAACCCTAATCTTAACAGCAAAGCAATTATAATAAGCATGCTGATTTGCCCACTTATAGAGTTGGTAGCTTTTTGACAAAGTCTAGGCCATTTATAAAGGACCCAATATCAAAAAAGCCTCATTCCCTAGCCGTTCAAACATTACCCAAACTCTAGTCTGTATAAAGAATAGGGAAAAGGATAGAAGCGCCGCTGTGTGGAGACCCACCACCACCAGTTCCACCATGTCCATCCCCCACCACCTCCACTTTTGGTTTCGTGTAATTTTGTGATGAGATATTTTAGTTAATTCCACATAGCCAATACCCTTAGCTAGCTAGCAATGTAACCCTTGTGTCTATGTCTCTAGGCTTTACTCTCATTTCCCATTCTCCAAGGAATAATTTACATATACTACTCCACTTTGATTAGTTTATTGTTAGCATTTTGGCACACAATGATTAGATTCAAGAAATTTACTCAAGAAAAATGATTGGTTGTGTAATTTTATTTTATTAAAAAAAAATGATTGGATCTACAAACCTACCATATACTAACCCAAAAAAATCAGCTAAAATATGTGCAGCTGGATTAGGAATCTTTTATTACACTTTTGATCTAATTATTTTTAGTACTAATTCAACGATATAAATATTATAATTAATATTAATAAAACTCATCACAATAATTAACAGTATAATTAAATTTATTTTCAATAATTATGTCATTAGTACAATCGCTAAAATCAATATTTATATTGTTAATTATATATTAAAAAAATTAAATGAAATGCGTAATGGTAATGTATCCTAATCCATGCTAGTTAAACACTCAATAGTGTTGCTTGTAAATATTTACGGTATATAGATAAATTATTCGTGTATATAGTCGGCACAAAAGTCGACCTTCTGACATGTGTAATATTTTCTTATATCTACCATGTAGAAGTATTTTTTTTAATAGTTTTGTTGGAGTGCTATCATATTATTGGAGAAAATAAAAATAAAATTTGGAGTTTTTTTTAAAGTTATTTATATATTAAATTTTTTTATAATAAAAAAATGAATTAAACTTGTTTGAAAAATAAAATAAAATTTTCATTTTTCAGTAACAAGGGTTTACATCAGACACCAAACAAAGAATAATTATTCAGTGGTCTTGGAACACCGTCATGTGGTGCTTTATACTATTTAAATATTGTTATTTGAGTAAATAAAATAGTCTATTTTAAGTGTTAAAATAATAACACATAAATAATATAGAGTAACACGTGACAGATACCTCAATAGCATCTAATAATTTTTTTCCAAACTTAAGGGCCTGCAACCGGCTTGTGTAGCTGGACTAGTGGCACAAGTTGTGCATGAAAACCAAATGACATGTTAACATTACCTAGTCAACAGTAGCCTTGGTTAGATTAGAAGGTACCGAAAATTCCAAAAAAAATAAAAATTGATAATTGAGGTCTCAAATCTAGTTCATCTAATTCAATTTTTTTTTATTAAACAATCTAATCGACTGAAATATATTCAAACTGTAAACGATTACAAATGAAAAAAAAATTACATTACAAAAAAGTTGAGAAAATATTTTTTTCAAACAGAATAACAGATAATCAATCATTTCCCTCCTTAAAAGATTGATCTAGGAAATTAAAAAGCATGTCGTTTTTGTTTTTTTATTTTATTAATAAAGCACTTTAACGCGAATAAAAATCCATCTAAGGCACATTTAGAGTAATTTGTTTTGAAGGTACGTATCTTCTCAATAGTAAAATTTAAGATCAAGTTTATCGCTAGGAAAAATGTTGGAAATAAAAAAGAATGCTAAAGTATGAAGTGCTCTTTATTCCATAAAAAAAACCATCATTTGGCACACGCCAAAACAAAAAAAAAAGGTTCAAAATAATTGCCCTGCTTTTATATAAAAGGACATAATATCCTTAATTTTTTTATTACAACTTCATTAATATAATTATATTAATATTAACTAAGTACAAATTTATTTAGAGATAAACTTAGAGCCAAAGCACTACGGCCAAATATATAACTTTAGAGTTTCTAAATTTTGTACATGAATTTTTTTGGAAGTATAACCGCCGAAGGCTTTTAGCTCGAGTGGTACTAATCAATCTATGATAAACATAAAGTTGGGAGATTGAATCTTGGCAAACCAAGCTAAGTGTGCATAACTAAAAGTTAATACGCAATGCAAAAACTTCCCCCATATTAAAATTAGAGATACATTTTTTGGGGTCAATTTTTAGAAAATTTAAAAATTCAAAATCAATACAAAAAAATCAGACTTTTGTGCAAATTTTTTTCTTATTATAATCTAATTAAAAAATACTTTTAAATCATTATATTTGTTGGTTTCAAAATTTGGAGAGATTCATATTAATTTTGAATTTTAAAATTTTACAAAATAATTTTTAAAAGTAAAAATATATCTCTAGAGTCTAGATTCTAATTTTACAATAAAGGTATTATTTAAATAGTTCGTGCATTATTATGATACTAAGGGGAGAGAATGTCGGTTTCGAGTAATAAAATAAAAAATTATTAGATGTTCTTGAGATATCTGTCACGTAGTGTTTTACATTATTTATATACTGTCATTTCAGTATTTAAAGTAAAATAATTCATTTTAAGTATTAAAATAACAACACATAAATAATATAAAGTACTATGTGATAGGAGTCCCAAGACCATCGAATAATCACTCCAATAAAAGAGATCCATTAATCGAAACTTTCATAATGCATGAATCTTGTTAGATCATAGTTTGTTGAAACCATTCAATTCTAATAATGTGCTACGTATGTGACGCCCCCAAATCTGGGCCCACACAGCCCAAACTTGAGTCGTCAAAAGACTACAACAAAATTATTACAACAAAGCACAACGTACAACAATACAGTGTATAATAATACACAACTAAGTCTTCACTATTATTGCCACACTATTTTACAAAACGTGAAGACTATGATAACTATTCCTCGGACCCTCACTCCATTCCCCGGCTAGACCCTGTTATGTTTTCATCTCCTGTTGAAAAACAATGGAACAAAAGAAAGGGTGAGCTCAAATAGCCCAGTAAAGAATATCATGACTAAGATAATGACGAATAAATTATCATTAGTCTTCAACAGTTGAGTTCTTGATAGAATACAATAGACTACAAGGTTTATATCAAAAACTGCAGTTAAATTCTTAAACAACGTTCAGATCAATAATAGCAGCGGAATGAGTAATCTATTAGAAGAATAATGCAGACTATAATGTCCACTCGGTTCTCTTTTTAGGAAAAACATCATCAACTTTTATCATCTGAAATATCATTAGTCAAGATAATACAAATTCACAGTTCCTGATCATAATCATGCACATCAACAGTTCATCTTTGCACTACGGGCCAAAGATATTCAATATAGCACCAACGGTCATGATTATACCAGATTCAGCCTTTGGTCATAATCATACCAAACAACAGTTCATCTTTGCACTACGGGCCAAAGAAAACATTCACCACGTGCCATAAAAGACACCGAACAGATGTATCGCCTTTAACCTATTATATCACCTTTAACCTATCATCTGTTCAACAAATATATCACATCTGTGCCCCCGGCCACAGATATTCACAACAGCTTGATTTTTGGATGATTAGAATGATATAAATGATGAACAGAAGAAATAGGATAACAATAAGTATCGAAAGTTTACTTTGTACAGATTCAAATAATGTCCAAATTGTCAACATGATGTGGAGTGAAATTTAAAAATGATATTCAAGATCCACAGTTCAGAATAACGGTTACAATTCAATAGAAAGGTTCACGTAAATAGGAAGGTTCAGTTGAAATAATGAAGTTCAACTATTATGGAACATATAATATTTTCAGGAATTATAGAAGCAATAGTTCCATAATAAATTTCGATTTAGGAGTATGAAAGAAAATAATATCCCTTACCGTAGCAGGTTTGATTAACAAAAGGTGAAGGAAATTAATACAAAGGGTTATTCACCAACAGGCGGCAATCCGCTCCGTAAGGTTATTCCCACAATTTAATAGAATTTGAGTACAAAGAGTTATTCACCAAACAGGCGGCAATCCGCTCCGTAAGGTTATTCTCAGAGATTAATAATGAATGAATACGAAAGGTTATTCACCAACAGGCGACAATCCGCTCCGTAAGGTTATTCCCACAATTTAATAGAATTTGAGTACAAAGAGTTATTCACCAAACAGGCGGCAATCCGCTCCGTAAGGTTATTCTCAGAGATTAATAATGAATGAATACGAAAGGTTATTCACCAACAGGCGGCAATCCGCTCCGTAAGGTTATTCCCACAATTTAATACATGGAAATAAAAGGCACGTCTTATGAGTAAGGAAGAAACAATATTATTATCGATAATCAAATAATGATAATCCCTTACCATAGTATGTTTGAATAATGGAAGATGAAAAAGATGGTATCTCTTACCGTAACACGTGACTGGATATTGATTTAAATGAGGTTGATTAACTTGAACAGTACACGTATACTTATAGATCTTCACAAATACTCAAGATGACTTAAGCACACTTAGAGAGAACTTTCACAAGAAGTATTTAGAGAGAGAAAGAAAGAACAAGTAAGGAAGTTTATGAAAAATCCTTAAGTTAAGGCTTCTATTTATAGCCAAAAATCTTATCATTCATTTAATCTAAACCATTCATTTAAAGATCATCTTTTAATCTACACCATCCATTTCAAATATTATATTATCTTTAATCTACACCATTCATTTCATATCACCTAATAATCACCTAACTTTATATTATAAACAAATCAATTTAATTATTCAACAATAATTCACACTTTAATCTACACCATTCATTTCATATCACCTAATAATCACCTAACTTTATATTATAAACAAATCAATTCAATTATTCAACAATAATTCACACTTTAATCTACACCATTCATTTCATATCACCTAATAATCACCTAACTTTATATTATAAACAAATAACTTTATCAATTCAATTATTATGACTAATTGTTATAAATACAGTATAGTTAGCTCTTAGATATCAAGTCATTAAATTAATGAAATACAACTGTTTAAATAACATCATAATAGAGATAACAATAATGTAAAATAAAGCATACGTTACTGTGTAATGACAATTATTGATTCAATAATGTGAATTACTGTGCATATTTTACTGTGACAATTATTAGGTTCAATAATTTTAAAAAAAAACAGTGCAACAACAATTATTGACTCAATGATATAAAATACAGTGTAATGACAATTATTAAATCAATAATGCAAAATACTGTGTAACAACAATTATTGAATTGATAATATAAAATATTATGCAGTGACAATTATCGATGAAATAATGCGTAACAGTTACGGTGTCAATTATCAGACCAATAATATGAGACACTATGCAATACCGTGTGTTACTGTAGAGTACCGAGTGCTACAGAAAATACCAATAACTACCGTATGCTACTATTCTTTTATCACCGGTATTTTAACAGTTCCGTTGACTATTTTTATTTAAAAAGGTTATTTCTGTCGTTTTCTATATCCGACAAATATTCCGTTGTGGGGTCCACCAATAATTTATTATTTCGGCGCCGTCGTACGGCACGAATATTCCCCGACCAAACGAATATTCCCCGACAAAGCGAATATTGTCCGACAAAATAAAATTTGCACATAACATCCTTAACTTTCAATTTTTTTTAATTTAACCATTTACTGTTTCAAAAAAAATATATATGAAGAAAAATTAAATTTTGTATTTCATAAAATTCGGGGTCTTACAACGTACGCACTAAAATAATCTAATTTTTCATAAAAATTTTGTCTAAAACTAGTACTCCAGCCTCTAATATATTTTTTAAAATAAAATTTTATAAAAATAATTTGTATTATCAAATATATTCCTAATCAATCAATAATTATGTATAACAGAATTCTTAATTAAATTAATTTTTATTGGTCATCGATAGATATATACTAGTGGGTGAAGGGTGAAGAACAAATATGTTTGAATATTAGTAGGTAAAATTTATCTAAATATTGTTATTATAAATTTTAAAACATGTCTTTGAAGATATATGAAATTAACTTTTAAAAAGTCGATATTAGTTGTATAATTTAGAACAGAGGGAGTACTAATAATAATAATAATAATAATAATAATAATAATCTAATAATTGAATTAATTTGTTTCATCGTAAAATTAATAGATAACTACAAAAAATAATTAACCTAAATTGAAATAAAACCTAATTGTCAAGAGAAAAAAAACATCTTACACGACGGGAAAAACCTTATATTCGCTCCGTCACAGGATAAAAGTCTTTTATTAATTTTTATGATCACATTGACTATTTTTTTAATCAATATATTTTATTATTCTTTTATATATATGTAAAAAGCCTATAAATATTATAAATTACATACAATTTAGTACTAATATTAATATTTATTTTTTTTAAAATCTATATATATATATATATATATATATATATATTTAATTATTAATTTTAAAAATAGTCAATTTGACTATAAAAGTTAATGAAGAACTTTTATTTTAGAAGGAGGGAGTAACAAAGTTAGATCGTGTCTTGTATGAGTTGTAAGCTTATGTTACTTTTATTGTGTAAAATTAAAAATGATAATAAAAAATAAAAATAAAATTATATTTTAAATTATTGAACTGATTTAAAAAGAAAAAGTTATTAAAATTTTGAAAGAGTAGGAGTATATATTATTATACAATTCGACAGTGCGACCACAGGACTGTCACACTTGTACAGAGACAAGACAATGAACCGATTTTAAATCCTAATCAATATTGAAAATGATAACATATTTAAATTAATATTAATTATTTAATATTAATATTAATAAAAAAAAATAATATATATAATTATATCTTAAATAATTTATATAATGAAAAGAAGAGATTATTATACATGCCGACAGTGCGACCACAGGGCTGTCACACTTGTACAAAGACAATGAACCGATTTTAAATCCTAATCAACATTTAAAATGATTTCCCTACAAAAAATTGATGTCAATAATAAGTCAAAGTACCATTTATGACATAGAACGAGTTGAGCCCTAAAAGAATCAAAACTAGTACATTTTTTTTGTGTTGACAGCCAAAAATATTAAACGTCAAGATCCTAGTTTGAGTCCATATCATCTACACAACATCGAGAAAGACTTAACTTTTAAAAAAATTATTCGGTGTTTCAGGAGTAAATAAATAATATATTCTCTTTACTCATATAATAGTGGAGTTTATAAGTAACGAGACTTAGGGATAATTTAAGATAATTTGAGACCTAAAACGATACTTCTAAATAAGACATTCTATGTTTAACACGTTTTCTATAATTTTTATAGTCAAATTGACAATTTTTTAAATTAATATATCTTATTATTATTTAATATATATGTAAAAAGTCTATAAATATTATAAACTGCATAAAATTTAGTTCTAATGTCAATGTTTATTTTTTGAAAATTAAAATATATATGTTTAATTGTTAATTTTAAAAATAGTCAATTTGATTGCAAAAATCAATAGATGACTTTTATTTTAGAACGGATGGAGTATTAATATGTTTTATTTAAATGAGATTTTTTTTATATTATTAATTTCTTTTAGGTATTTAATATTTAAATTGGACTATAGACCCTAAATGATTGATTGTGTTTATATTTTTATAAGGTCTTTTTTATATAAATTATTTATAGTATTTAAAAATTTAAGGTCTTTATTTAAAATGAGGCCTAAACCCAAGCTTTTTTATTTATAATATAGGGCCGGCCCTGGTGAAACCTTTGTAGACTCTATTATTATGTGAGAAGGGAGAGCATACTGTTCATTTATTCATAGGATATTAAATAATTTTTTCAACTTTTGAGATATTCAATGGCCCTTTTTTTTAATTTTTATGAAGTCCTATTTTGAAGAGTAAAATATAATTTTAAAAAAAATCTCATATAAAAAAAATTAAAATCACTTGAGTGATAATTAAACTTGAGACGTACAAAATATCTCCATACATTGGCTCCCCGTTATGTCAAAAAGAGTAAAAAAAGAAATTGTACAATAAAAAATGTCTCAAATACACCTGTAGAATGCAAATTGATTTGTAAAGACCAGTGTCCTTTCAAAAGTGTATTTAATAAAGATAAAAAAAGTCATGGACAGACTTATGTTACTTACGTAGGAGACATAATACGTAAAATAAAAATAAATTAAAGATAGAACTTAATTTATGTGCAAATATACTTAAAAGACTTATTTTATTGGACATAGAAAGTAAAACATACATAAAGCACTAATTATTAGTCATCAAAATAATAAAACTTATTTTTTCACTATATAAGACCATTGTTCGGATTATTACGTAAATCGAAGATAAGATTCTCCTAACTTCTTCTGAGTTCCCTTCCTCGTTCTCTATTCAAGTTTCTGAGTTTAAAGTCGTAAACGAATTGAATCGAGTTAAATATTGAATTATTTAAAGTTGGTTCATGAAATTTATCAAATATGAAATAAGATTTAATTAAGGCTCGTTTAACTATTAAATTGGACACGATCTCGAATCCAATCCGAATAATTTAAACTTTTCGAACGAATATGACCCAAATATTAATAATAAATTATAATTTTAAAAAGTTTGAGTAATTTATCATATTTTAAATTTTGTTCATATTCGAATCGTTTATATTTTGAATCGAAATCGAATTAAATTTTAATCCAACATGTATGAATCAAACTCAATCGATGATTTATTTTACAACCTTATCTGAGTTGTGCTATTGAATTTTGTTTCGGAGATGAAAGAGGAGATTGAGAAAGAAAAATTCTCCAATTACAAAAAGTAACTTGCAAATAGAGGTGTTAGGCTTCAGGATAAAATATATCAATTGTAACCGTAAAGGTTCTAAAAGAAAATATCCTGAATTAGTTCGAACATAATCTTGAGGAATCAACGGCTCAGATTTAATTAAAAGGTGCCAGGTTTAAAGGATCATTATTTATATAAAAGGGGAACAAATTGTTGGTGGATTATAAACATCAAGCTTCTCTATCTTTGTGGTATGTAGTCTACACATCAAAATACGTACTACTATACTAATATGTACTCTCAGTCTCTTCTCTCCAGTTCCTAGGCCGTACAGAATATGTTTTCCATAGAAAAGCCTATTCCTTCCATGGGAGAAAACAACCTCTCACTTCTCTCCTCCTCCTCTCTGCACATATTTAAGCAGGTGAGACTGGCCTGCTTTTAATTTGGCCTTCTACCATATGTTTATATTTCCCCCTTCTTTTTCTCCCTAATCTATTTTCCCCTGTTTTTGCTTGGGATTTCTTGGATTTCATATTATCCATCTAAGGTATCCACTTTTCTTCATTTTATGCTTCTTGTTTCTCACCTTTCAAATCTCTTTAATTTCTGTAATTTGGTCAATACCCAGTGAACATTTCCCCCTGTTTTTCTTAGGGGCTTCTTGGATGCCATATTATCCATCTTAGTTGTCCACTTTTCTTCATCTGTGTGCTTTTTTCTCTCAAAAACTCTTGAATTTCTGTAATTTGGTCAATACCCAGTGAACATTTTTATAAAGTTCTAAGGCCAAGGATATTAGGACCAAGACAAAACCCCATTTAATCATCTTTTTGAATCATCTCCTATAGCTAGTTTTCTTGATTAGTTGTGCCTATTTTCTTGAAAATGGTGGTGATACTTTTCCTGGCAAAGAATCTGTTTGGGAACAGCAGAAAGAACATATTGGAAACCACAATCTGGGCCATCCAACTCATACTCCTGTCAGCTGGATTTATCTCAACCGTTCTTGTATTCAAAACATCTGTGATTCCATACTCACTAGACATAGTGATTTCTACACTACCAGGACTCTGGCTCAAACTCAAGCCCTGGTTGTCTCCACCTTATATCTACATCATTATAAATTTCATCATCATTTTTATCGCCGTGTCCTCCACTTTACATCACCCTAAAGTAAACGAGGACCGCCGTAATGATTTTGATTATGGTGATCCTCCTTTACACCAACCACCACCTCCGGAAGTATCAGAGGAAATAAATCAAAATGATTTCCTCTACACTACTACCATCACGACGGTGACGGAATCTTTTACAAAACCGTCACCGTGTGATTTTTCTGAAAATGGGACTCCAGATTATATCAAACACACCTTAGTGACTGAGCAACCGTGTGATTTTCCTGAAAATGGGAATCCAGATTATATCAAGCTGACTGAGCAGCCGAAAAATAACCATGACCAGTACGACCACCAGAAAGATTATAGCGGAGATATTGGAAATGATGATACATTGGAGGGGACATGGAAGGCGATTATTGAGGGCGGGAAGTCGCCGGCGAGAAAGGAATTAAAAAAGATGGAAACATGGAATGCGCCACCACGAGTGGCCGTGGTGGACGAGGCGGAAGTGATACCGAAGTCTGTGGTTTCAGGGTGGAAGGAGATGAGGAAATCGGAGACGTTTAACGAGTCGGTGTTGGGGAGACAGAGAGGTGGGCTGAGAAGGGACGTGTCAATGAGTCAAGCCGAGTTGAAGCGCCGAGTTGAAGCGTTTATTAGCAAGTTCAACAAGGACATGCGGTTACAAAGGCAAGAGTCTGAGCAGCGTTTCTTAGAAATGATTAACCGTTGAGTAAGGTTAATTTTAATCATGTTCACTTGTTTCTTAATTTTACTAGTCGGTAAGTTTTTTTTTTTACTGGGTGCATTTATTTTCTACCTTTTTTGGTTGGTTTTAATTAGTAGAAATATGTTTTACTCACTCCTCTTCTATGTCTATGTCATGCGAATGAAAGATGTTCACTTCACTTGTTTTTTTACCCCCTTAATATTGAATTTATATTAAATCTATTACTAAAAAATAAGTTTATGTTTATCTTATGCAAATATAAATATTTTAAAAAAATAATAGTCTTTCAATTTAGAAATTTATAGACAACTATTCAAAATTATTTTTTACTTAGATTAATAACCAAAAACTAGGAAAAAGAAAAATACAAGAACATGTGATGTAATACAACGGGAATGGAATTTCTAGCTCTCAAAGAGAGCACCTTAAGGCTTAAAAAGATCAAGTTTGACCAAAAAAATCAACTATATTCGTTTTTAACAAAAAAAAATACCATTGTTTTTGGGTGGAAACAATCTTTTGAACAAAACACAAGCTTGCGCCATATGTGATTTTAGCCAAATTCTATCGTTTTGATATCAAAGCGGCACTTTTTTATTTTTCAATAGCGTTTTTGTATTTTTTTTAAGTAGTTAGGGATATTTTTATAATTTTAGTAAATTTTGTTACATGTAGGGTTTTGTTATATATAATTTATAAGCTCAACTCTTATGACCGGACAATTTTGATTCATTAAAATCTCTATTTTTTAATTTAATTTTTTGATATTCTTTATTTAGAATTAATGACTTTTTGATCTTTAATTCTTGTTTACCAACGCGCATTGCATCAAAATGCTAACACACTCGGCCGATTGATCCCAAGACCACTGTAATCCAACGGCTGGGTGCGATTGCAAAATGCAAAGTCCAGCAAAAGAGGTGGGCCATGGACTTTTGGAATTTTTTTAATGTAGGGCCATTTCAATGAGTGTGATACTAAGATTTAAAATATGATGTCTCACACACAGTTTAAATTGTCAAAAAAATTGTCACACGCATCATTATTATGGAGTACAAAGAGAGAATGTTTTTAAATTACGTCCGCTAGATTTAAAAAATGTACAATATAAAATGTGTCAACTTGATTATAAACTAGTCTTTTATTTATATATATATAACGAGAACGATTTAAAAATATATCTCTTAAATAATATATTTTTAAGTAATATATTTTTATCAAAATAATATCGTTTTGAAAATTATTTGATAACATTTTTATAAATAAAAGAAAAATAAATAAGGCCGCAGAATATCACATATTTTTTAAATATTTTTTTAATTTTAAAATCATGTCATTTTAATAAAAATATGTTATTTAAAATAAATATATTATTTAAGAAATATTTTTTAGATTCGTCTTTTATATATAATTAATTCCTTTTTAATATCTCCTTTATTCAAAGGAATCTATTTCAATTTTTTCTTTAACTTGATATTTCTCCTACCACGTGATGTTCCTCCCCCAACAGCCACTAGAAACATATAATCAATAATAAACAAACTCTTTAGCATTTTGAAAATGACTTTTGTACATAAAGCTAAAGGCCACTATTTCCATACTCAAACTTCAACAAGATCGATATATATTAGACACATCTCTAGAATTGATTGTCAGTTGGGTTTAGTGAGCCGGGCCATTAACAAGTAAGAGATATTAGGTGTTATTATTTTAAATTATTTCCAATCAATTTTATTATCAAAATAAAAAATAAAATATCGTCGCATGTTACCTCATTCTCATATTTAAAAATGTGATGTAAATTGAATGTATTTATAAAGTCTCGATTTTAATACCAAAATTTTTAATACGTACCCCCGGACAATAATTTCTAGGTTAAACCTTTGTTCAGTCAAATAATTTTAATAAAATGCATTTTAAGGTATTTATTTATTTATAATTCTTTTTTAAAATGTTAAATTTTTTATTAACTAAAATATATTGTGGAGTAGAAGAGGAGTTTTGGTGGAAGAAGAATAAAGAAGGGAACATATGATACTATTCCCCAATCCCCATCGATCAAAGGCATCAAAATTTAGTTCTACACCCTGGGAAGACCCACCTTTGAACTGTAAAGTCCAAACAGCAAAAGCAAATAAATAAATAAAAAAGGCATTGATATATGCTAATTGCTAGTTGGTACTTGTTACTACCTCATAATGATTCCATTGTCAAATTGTGACATGTAGGGAAATTGGCTTTAAAAGGGTTCTTAAATTAATAAAAAATAATAATAAATAAATTGGATTTAAAAGTTAACCTTTTAACTTGGATGAAAGGCATTACATTTCTACCATTGTTATGATAAATTTAGGCTATGTTTTTTTTTGAAAGAATGACAATAGATTTATGGACCATTGCGATAATGACATTCACTTAGATTCTATAGTTAATATATGAACTCTACATATGTTTATTTTAAAAGTCAATATTAATTTTATAATTTAAAACGGACGAGAATATAATATATTTTAAGATATTATTAAAATAAATAAAGTTTATGAATTGCGGTTCTAAATTGACATGGATAAAGACCGGATGTAAGATATATTCCTTTAGTTCTGTAAAAAGAGTTTTATTTTAATTATTTTAAATTATTTTGTGAAACCCTAAATTTATTTTTTGGGTGAATTTATTTGATTTTTAATTAATGAAATATTAAACTACTTAAATTGTATGATTATGTGCATAATTATTATTTCAAAAAGTAATAAAAATTATGTTATAATTTAAATTTTAAAATTTTACAAATTAACTAAGATCAAACTCAAGTAAGAACTTTTTTTTTTTTTTTTGTGTGAATTTGAGGAAATATATATTTTTTCCTTGGATTGGAGGCTCGCCTAGCCCGTTTAAATTATTGGACTAGAATGATTACCCGATTAAATTATTGTATGGGCTTCAACTTACAGAAATTCAGCCAGGCACAACCCAGTGGGCTTGAGGAATTTTACCATAATGGCCACCTTCATTCTTTTTGCTTGATGTTTTAGGAATTGACGAATAAACAAAAGAATTTTATTATTTTTTGTCTGATTAATTAAAATTTATAAAAATATATTAACATTAGTTATATAAATTTATCAATTAAAAGTTTAAAATACAAACTGTGTATATTCGAATGGTATTAAAATTATGACATATTAACCTACTTCACTAATACTATGTTATAGTCTTAAAACTGCTTATGTATATAGTATTAGTGTATTTAACATTTAACTCATTAATTTATTGAAACAATGAGACACAAAAATGAGGAAATTTTTTATCATGAAATAAAATTAGTTGAAAAGATGAAATACACATACTTCATTAATGTTGCGTTATAATTCTAGCATCGTTCGTGTATATAGCATCAACGTATTAACAATAAACTTTTTAATTTATTAAAATGATGACACAAAAGAAAAAATAAAATGTCTCGTGAAATAAAATTAGTTGAAAAGATGAAAGACAAATAAATACGTATTTAAAAAATAGATTTATTATATAGTTATCCATATTATTAATAAAATGTTAGTTAAAAATAATGACATGATAATAAATTAAGACAATATTTTTGAGTATATTGTATTGGTTTATATTATTTTTAATAAAAGGGAAAAATTATGAAACAATTTTTAAAATAAATAAAACTCTTTTTAACAAAGAGTGTACCAAATCTTGTAAATGATTTTTAAGCCCGTAGCTGCCAAACGGGCCACAACACAGAATTTTAAAGTTCACACTCTTTTCTCTCTGTGCAACAAGAGGCGGCCGTCAACACCACCCATCGCCAGTCCACCACCGTGACACACCATAGCTTCTTTACCGACGTAAGTTGTCCACCGCCTCGCTGTTTGTATATTATCAGCACATAATCAACCTGTAGTTTTTAATAATTGTTGATTGTTCTTCTTTGCTTATGCATTAGCATCACCTGGAATTTTATTTCTATTAGAATTATTGATTTGTTTGAGGAGTTGATGTTTTGCAAATAAGTTTCTTTCGTTTGTTGCTAAAATGGATTTTCAGTTATTGTACTTGGGGGTTTGTTCCAAAAGTAATTCATTGTTGGGAAAACTTTGTTCATAAATTTTTTTCTGAGCAATATTGTTTAGAGAAAATGGATTATTTCTAGTTTTCTAATTGACAAACTGAAAATAATTTTCAGAAAACAAAAATTTTGGTCTCTTTTTTTTTTTGGTCTGCCACCAGCATAATCATAACTTACTCTCTCAAGTCTTAAGCCATTGATATTTTCCAATTTTATAATGCTTGGGGTGGTTTAAATTAAATCCCTATTGTAAACTCACCAAAGCTGTATACAAAACAAAGGGTACATATATTGGGTTGTCTCTGTGAGTTGTATAGGACTTGGATCAAACTAGGAGAATTGCTGCCTATGACTTGCCTTTACTACTTACCCTTACCTGCCCGCCTTGAGCTGTCATTATTTTTCATCTAGTTTTTGACTAAGCACTGTTGTTGCTTATAGATAATCTAATGAATATTACGAGTCCAGTGGTCGTAACGCTTTCGATTCTGGCCCTTGGCTGATTGTTATGTGTGAGGGGATCTTTCTCCAAAAGTATAGGTCTCTTTAATATGTATTTTACAAACTATTACCAAAGCATTGTTTGAACAGTAAACCGTTTAGAATGCAATTTTAGCCTTTACGCAACTTCCACAATAGTTGAACTTTTCTAACTTTTGAAGTTAAATGTATCTTAGATGATGTTCCTCTCGGAATTGAAATTTGAACATGCCCGCAGGAAGGCACGATTTGTGGCTACAGTGCATATTATCATTCTGCTAATCAGAAGTCAATGTTTTATGATAAAACAGAAAATTTATTTTTCTTAATTAACGTTGTGCAGACTTCTATATGGACTATTTTTTATTTTTTAATATTTATTGATGATAATTGAATCCCTTTCTACCCTAAATGCTGTGGCAGCCTTTCATCACTGTGCTATTAGGGTTTTGAAGTCGGTATAATTATCATACAATTTGAGCTGTAAATGAGCCAAGTTGGACTTTAAATGAGTCTGAAATTTTGTGTAGGAATTCAGCTAGCTTAGTGAACAAGTTGAGCTTGAGCTCAAGCTCGAGTCGAGCCTAGTCCAACTTAAGCCCGACTCGTTTAGCTTTTTTATTATAAAAATAAGAAAAAATAATTAATTAAATGCTAAATGAGCTAGGCTTACTCGAGTCAGGCCTAAACGAGCCAGACACCGCATTGTTTAAGCTTGCCTCGTTTAACTAAACTGGTAAAGGAGTTTGTTAGAGTTCGGCTTATTTAACGAGCTCGGGTTGAGTCGGGCTTAGCCGAGCCAAGCCGGGCTCCGGGGCAGCCAGTTCGTTTACAACTCTACATGCAATCTTGTGCTATATTAATAATTTCTTGTCGTGATTGTTTACTTTAAATGTTAGTGGTTGTGGATTTTGAGGTTGGTTTGGTCATATGATACTTGGATATAAGGTATCAGTCTTATAAACATGCTTATTCTGTTTTTACTTAGAGGTTTTTAACCTGTTTTGATAAGAGTTTTCATAAAGTTTTGTTCCGTAGTGAATAATTGAATTTCTCCATAACTAAATCCTTTCTTTTCTGCTAACAGGACAAGAATATAGACATTGTCATTGGAGAATGATTGCAGCTATTTCTTGGATCCCTAAAGGGGTCTCAAAGTCTGTACCCGATGCAGCTGAACCTCCTTCGAAAGAGGAAATTGAAGAGATTATAAAGAGTGGTGTGTTGGGAAGAAGGTAAAATTCTTATTCTTCGTGTTTCTTCAAATAGTTTAATATTCTTATATTCTCTATAACTGAGGCTTCTGTATCTTATTGAGTCTAGTAGAACAAGTTTCGCTACAAGCTCTCTCTCTCTCTCTCTCCCCCCCCCCCCCCCCCCCCCCCCCCACACACACACACACGCCTCTCCTTCTCCCTCTCTTTACATTGAGCATCGGAAGGAAAAATGAGAAACGCCTTGGCTTTCATGAAGTTTGTTGTTGCCTTTTTCATTTTAATAGGTATATTTTAAGAACTTATTTATTGGCATTTTGATTTTGTAATAGATAATCAAAGCTATAAGAAGGAAAATGATTGTATGAATTTAAGACACGGACTGCCATATACCAAGTATATAACAACAAATTAGCGATGATCATTTTTAATCAGTATGTTTATTTTGGATAAATGTGAAGCAAAACATCCATCTCAGAGAAGAAAAAGATAATTGCAGCACTATTAAAATTGAACTTCATATGAAATTTTTGTTAGGGGCTGAACTTTTCCGTTCTATAATATTCTCTTTCATCTGTTTATGCAGTGGAGATGGTCAAAGTGAACAAGATGATGAAGATATGGATCTTGAGGCTGCAGTGCTGCCTGATGAAGTTGCGCAAGCATTAATTGCAGCTGATGCCCTTGGCAAGTCTTCTAAGAATATTTCAGGGACTGATTTTGAGGACATTGCAGATAGTTTAAAGGAACTAGACATGGATAATTATGATGAAGATGATGATGGTATCTTTATCTATGTAACTCTTGTATCTTTTTTCCTTCCTATGCAATTTCTATTAAGTTTTGACAAATCTTCTTTTCACTTTGGATTTCCTAGCATAGTTAGTTGAAGGAATTACCCTACCATATCTCTTTCTGAGCCCAGTTTCATCTTTCTTTGAATTGTTTTCTGGACATTATGTTCAAAATTATTTAAATCTATCATGTACTAATCCCTGATTGGCATTAGGCATTGAACTTTTTAGTAAGGGGCTTGGGGACACTTACTACCCAAGTAATGATTTGGATCCATATCTAAAGGATAAAGATGTAAGTGGCTTTAATTCCTAGTGTCGTTGTTCAGATATTTTTTATTTGCTTTGCTTGTCGCTCTTAGAATTTAAACTCTTTATTCGTTCTTCTTACTCTTCATTCTTTCATTTTCTTTACAGGGTAATGACTCCGAAGAGCTTGAGGATATGATAATAAAAGCTGAGGATGCTGTTATAATTTGTGCGCGTAACGAGGATGATGTCAGTCATCTTGAGGTATGTACTAGTTAGTTGACAATTTGACATATAGATCCCTTAAGAATCATCTCTTTTACATGAGCAATCCACTAATTGGTGACGCAATTTATACAACAGATCTGGATATTGGAGGATATTGCTGAGGGGGATTCAAACATGTTTATCCACCATGATATTATAATCCCAGCATTTCCACTCTGCACGGCGTGGCTTGATTGCCCTCTTAAAGGTGGAGAAAAAGGTAAAACACGTGTACATTAAAATGGTTTTTCAAATTTGTTCGTGACAGTGCAAATAATTTATTTATACTTTTCTTGATACTCTTTCAAAGGATATTTAGAGATATTTATTTCATATATTGGATAACTTTATATAGATCAGTTTTATTGATATTTATGTCATATATAAATTTATGACAGGAAGGAAATGGCTAGGGATCTTGAGTTTGCATGCAATTTTATCGTTCTAGTCTGTTGCAGTGGCTACCATTGATCGTCATGTTTAGCTTATGATTTATTTTTTTTCATTGTCAGTGCTATTGTTATTTAACTACTTGAATAAGAGCAAATGAAATGAGTATGCATTAAGCTTGCATTGTCAAGAATCATTTGCCTATCAAACCTTATAGTAACACCAGGTTTTCTAGTCTCTTGTCTTGTTGTAGCTGCTTTCCTTTTTCGTTGATTTTCTAAATAAGCAAGATGTAATGTCTTCTGAAGGTCAGTTAGTTTTATAGAACCGGAAACTGATGCTAATGTACTGCTTATCATAATTACAAACTTGACATATAGCTATACGTAAGATTTAGACATTCAATTTATTAATGTGCAGACTCTATAAATTGGCAGTGAGCATTTTTAACCTGTGAAGGCAGTGATCCGTTGTCATTGTTTTCATATGTTGGATTGGTTACTTTAGTATAAAAATAGTTTTGCACGTGCAAAGATGGTAGATTTGTGGCCTGTGAGGTTCCTGTCATCTATACCTACATTGGCAAAGCACTTTCTAAAATTGCAGTAGCTAATTATTTATCTTTGTTGCAGGTTGTTTTTTATCCAGCTTACTGTGCTTCTAAGTTAACGATGATGAATTCTCTGTTCTGTTGCCCCAGATTATGAGTTAATAACTTTTAGTTACTCGTTGTCAGGGAACTTTATAGCTGTTGGCTCCATGGAACCAGCCATTGAAATATGGGATCTTGACATTGTATGTGGATTATGGACCTTGATCTTGGTAGAACATGGTTAGTTAGATGACCCTATCATAAATTATTGTAAAAACTCTTACAGTTTTTGTTACTTTCAGATGGATGAAGTCCAACCATCACAGGTACTAGGTGGCATTTCTGAGAAGAAGAAGAAGAAGAAAAAAGGATCAAAGGTCAGCTAGTTTAGTTTCCTACTTAGTGCCTGATAAATATGTTTTGTTCATACCCCATGAGGCAGGAGAAATGACAGAGGCCTTGAAGAATAACCTCAATGTCGCCAGTTCCAATCCCCATACTTGGGCCTAAATATACCTTTCAAAAAAGGATTAATATGTGTTGATATAATTTCAAACTTGGAACCTGGTACTGCTTCAAATGTAAATCAACAAATTTTTTTGTGTGAAGTTTGAGAGCTTGCCTAAGAACTTCTTAGTTGTTTCATAAGCAAACAAATCTGACATGATATCTAGGGTTTGAGAGCAATCCCGTTGAGGCAATCTTGTTTGCTGAAAGTAGTTGATATGTCCAGAGGGCACCAAATGATAAATTGGCAATGCTATCCTTGGCAACTTATGTGTTCATGTGGTAGTTTAAGCCTTATTTTGTTTTGTAGATAATCTAGAGTGTAGACATGTTAGGTGAATTTGGATTACAATATAGGAGCAGTGTTAGTAGTTTAATAAGAAGGCCCCCATATTGTCCTCACCTGACCATTCTTATTCCTATTTAAACATTTTCTGTCCATTTTATGATTGAAGGTATTTATGCTGCATTTGTTTTGTACTAGCACCTTCGTCTGACTTTATTTCTAACGGATCGTTCCCATATCATTTTTTCAGTTGCAATTTCCCCTTGTAATTCCACCTCCACCATAATTTTCTTATCCATTTTTGAATTTTATGTTAATTTATACCTAGAAGTTTTGGTTTTCCACTCCTTTTACTAAATCATAATATTTGTTTTTTGTTAGAAATCTATCAAATACAAAAAAGGCAGTCATACTGATTCAGTACTTGGTCTTGCTTGGAACAAGGAGTACAGGTCCCTTTTTTATTTTTTGGTCTTTTGGTTTAGTTATGGTTTCAAAATAAATTATAACACACTTGTTATTTATATACAGGAATATTCTTGCTAGTGCTAGTGCTGACAAATTAGTTAAGATTTGGGATGTCGCAACTGGAGAGTGCAACATCACGATGGAGCACCATACAGACAAGGCAAGTATTAAGCCTTATTATTACTATTGTTGTTGTATATATTTGAATGTATACTACTATTAATAAGATCTGCATGCAGTAGTTGATGTGGATACCATTAAGAAGTCAGTTGTTGATGTTATATATGTATGTATTTGACTGTATACTACTATTAATAAGATCTGCATGCAGTAGTTGATGTGGATACCATTGAGAAGTCACTTTTGGGTACAAAATATTCTTGAACTAAACTTTAGCCTCCTACAATATTTATTGCGGGTCCAATTTGTCTCTTCCCCCTTTCCTTTGGTGATAAGAGAAGTAATCTGGGAATTGTGGAGGTATAGTTGGCATCAGGAATATCCATTCCAACATGTTTTGAACTCTCTCATTATTAACCAGAAAGTGTCACACTTGTTTTAGAGTATATCTGTGTATGCACCCAAATTGTACATCCAAAGGTACACCCAAGTGTAAAATGATAGTAAAATATTTCTCTCCTCTCTCTACAACACTTTCTCTCTCCCTCTCTCCTTATTTACTACTATTTTACACTTGGGTGTGTCTTTGGATGTACACTTTGGGTAATCTATTGAGTGTGCTTTTCCCTTCTTATGTGTCCTCAGGTTCAAGCAGTTGCATGGAATCATTATGCTCCTCAAGTTCTCCTCAGTGGATCTTTCGATCATTCAGTAGTCATGGTAAAGCGCATTCTTCTTCCAGCATTCTCATGGACTCGTACTCTCTCTCTCTCCCCCCCCCCCCCTCTCCTTTCTCACTATTGTTTCGTTAAATTCTATTTCTGTTCTTTTTGCCTTTAAGATTTCCTAGTTCATTTGTTTCTTCCATGCATTGTAGAAAGATGGAAGAATACCAAAGCATACTGGATTCAAGTGGTCAGTCAATGCTGACGTCGAGAGCTTGGCATGGGATCCACACACCGAGCACTCATTTGTGGTACGTCCTCTGATCTATAATCTAGGGCCTTTAGAGTCTCTTTCTTGTTTGTTCTTTAATAACAAAAGATGGGCATGGCTTTTTTGCACATATTTTGTTTAGTTTGTCTGTGGGGGGCCTTAACAAACCAAACTGTGTCATTTCATTGCATTTTCAGGTCAGTCTCGAGAATGGTACTGTTACTGGTTTTGATATCCGGGCAGCTACTTCTGATTCATCATCAGAGCCAAAGCCAAGTTTTACTCTCCATGCACATGACAAAGCTGTATCCTCTATCTCTTATAATCCTTTGGTACCAAAGGTACATATCTCGCCTCTCTCTAACGTTATGCTTTAACAGTTTCAATGTTCTACTAACCTTGCCCCTATATTTCTTTGTAGCTTCTTGCAACTGGTTCCACCGATAAAATGGTAATTTCTTGTTGGTATTTATGATTTGTCTCATGCTTTCTCGCATCTTCCATATATTTAACCGTGTATTACGCACTACTAATGGTCTATTCATATTTAATTCCTTTAATTTTTGCCGCAGGTGAAACTCTGGGATCTATCAAACGACCAACCTTCATGCGTTGCATCTAAGAATCCAAAAGCTGTATGTAATTCTTTATTTGGCGAACCTTTAGTTATTGTAATAAAGACGTGAATGATAACGATTACACAATTAGATCTAGAATTACTTTTATTTGTTTGTGTATGTGCAAAAGCAGTTGTATTTATACATGAACGTGTATATACTGAAGCAATTGTCCAACTTTCTTCTAAATGTTATTATCAGGGAGCCGTCTTTTCCATTTCTTTCTCAGAAGATTGCCCCTTTCTGCTGGCTATAGGAGGTTCCAAGGGAAAATTGGAAGTGAGTATTCTTTGTGCTTTTTGCAGCTTCATTCAGCTAGTTCCTTTCTTTTTCGCAAAGTTCCTTGTAATTGGGGGTATTAATTTTCTTTATCAAAATGCAGCTCTGGGATACAATATCTGACGATGGTGTCTCACGGAGATACGGGAAGTACCGCAATCAGAATAAGACGACTTCGAAATGATTCGTTGTTAATTCCTATGGGGTGTCCATGGTATGTGATCGTCATGTTACTCCCATGTTGCAAGGGAGACTTTTGTGTTGTGCAACTATTTTTTTTTTTTTAATTAGCAATAGGACTTGTAAGCCTTTGTACATTTCTTTTTTGTTGTCCCTAGATCTGTTATAGGAAGTTTTGAGGGAACATGAGTTTTTAGAAGGACAAAAAAGGAGATGAAATAGCTATTATGTACTTTGCTAGCACAGAAGCCAAGTTCAGAAAGGAGGGAAAACCATTGTCTATTTGCTTGAAAATTTTCATGAATGAGGTCAAACATAGAACGTAAGAGTTATTAAAACATGACCTAATGGTACGTTTTGATTGAAGCAATCAAGTAAGAATGGAATAGAGAAGGGAATGAAAATCATCAACTTAGCAGAAATGAGATGGTTTATTTATTTCACTTGAACAATCAAACACATTTTTTTTTTCATTTCACGGTAACGAGTCATTTCATTCTCTTTTTGATTCCTGAATTCAAACACAACATAAGGGTTAGTAAATATACTACCTCCGTCTTAAAATGATATTCTAAATATTGAAGTGATAAATTTTCAAAGAAAATTTGAAAGCATAATCAATAACCTAGATCAAGTTTCACTTTAATGTAATCAGATGTGGCATGCCTGCCTATTGCAAGTAGACTTGATTGGAGATGTCTTGAAAAGAAAAGCTCAACTCATTTTGAGCTGCCAACCAAGCCATGGAATAAAGCCTTTGCATAGAAAGGTCATGGGATCAATAAGCCCCACCCTCAAATGTTGTAGTGAAATCCAAAAATGAATAAATAATCATTTTGAGTTGATTCTCACTTATTACCCAATAATAAAATGGATTCTTAATAGTAATTAAGAGGGGAAAAAAATACTCATTTTGGTCCAGAGAGAGTATATCTGATAACTGTGAAGCCCATTTCTTAAAGAGTCGTGTATAGTCGGAATTATTATAAGAGTACCGTTAGGGATCTTATATTTTTTGTTTCAAATGACTGCGTGATATTAAATATTTTAATGATAAATTAATAACATAAGTTCCCTGTAGACAGTTGAATTACAAAAGAGCAATAAACAAGTAACTAGCATAGGGAGCCCGTCACGAGCTATGTATATGTTACATGTTTATCCATTTTTTTGTTATCTTGTTAAATGAGTTTTTAGTTCAAAACAATTAAATCATCTGCGCTAATATTATAATCATAGTTGTAGGTATAAGAACGTATTAGATATCAATTTTTTTAATTTTTTTTTTGATGCATACAGGGGCGGACCTACACTGCGGCAGTAGGGTCCGCCAGGGAATTTTTGGAAATCTTATATATATATATATAATATACATTCATAATAATTAATATTTTATTTATCTCACTAAATGAGTTTTATTTTGATTTTTAAAAGTTAATTTCCAAAATTTTAAATTGGGAATTAATTTAATTTATATAATATAATCATAAATATTACTTTCTCAATTTGAAAAAAATGAATCTTCTTTGCAAATCTTATGAAGTTTAAAGGTGTATTTTTTTTTGTTTCATATAACTCTTGTATTATTGTGTGTTTAGTTTTGTAGCGATGGTATGAATTGTTATGATGAATTTAAGAATATGATATAATTTTATAGTATCAATAAAGACGCGCATTTTTTATTTATAGCAAAGTAGTAATATTTCTCTTTTCATTTATTATATGCCACAAATAAGTTTACTAGACATTAATATTTCGTTACATACATTGTTTTCTTTCCAAAAGATGAGCATTAAAAATTCAACCCTTTATACATTTGATTAAAATGTTTCCTATTAAACAAAAACTCGCCCCCCTGACCTAAAATTTTTGGGTCCGCTGTTGGAGAAATTATTTGATGATCTTGGGATACCACGTGATCATGCCTCAAGATTATAAAATAAATTTTCCCGCTATTGGGTGCATATATGTAAGAAATCCTCGTAAAAGGATCAATCATTAGTCATCATAGTTATTTTACTTACTAAATAATTTAAAAATAAAAATAACTAAGAAAGAAATTAAATCATACTACTCCATCCGTCCCTAAAATGTGAGACTCCAACTTTTATTAAGTAAAATTTAATTTATTTTTTTTATAAATATTATTCTGATACAGTAAAATGTTAAATTGATAAAAGTTAAACTTAAGAACGTTATGTGCAAATTAAAAGAATGTCAAGGAATATTCGATTTGTCGAGAAATATTCGATTCGTACGACGGTGTCAAAATAACCAATCATTAGTGGATCCACAACAAAATAATTGACGGGTATAGAAAACGACAAAAATAACATTTTTAATTGCCGATAGAACTGTTACTTCTAATTGTTAAAATACCTGATCATAAAAGAACAGTATTACACAATATTTCACAGTAGCATACGTTATTGCACAGTATTTTATATTATTGAATCAATAATTGTTATTGCCCAATATTTTACATTATTGAATCAATAATTGTCACAGTAACTATAGACTTGCTCCTTCCTTCTAAACTATTTAGGAATAGGGTTTTAATTTAATTTTTAATCTAATTAGGAACTAAATTAATTATTCTAATAATTATAATTTATAAACAATTTAAGAACTTAATTACTTGTAATAATAATAATAATAATAATAATAATAATAATAATAATAATAATAATAATAATAATTCCTAAACCATTTAGGAACTATATTATTTACAATAATAATAAGACTCATCTTATTAATTTATAATTAACATTTTTAAAATATATAATTATAAATATTAAGTTATTTAATTTATACCACCATGATATAAATTAAATATTATTAATTTATTATTATCAATCCAATTATTTCTAAATAAATATTTTTCTTTTATGGTGTGATCTTTTAGGTTCAATATTATACCGGTAGTAGAATAAATAAATTAGAACAATTCTAATATTATTTATTATGAATTAAACTCCTTTAATTCAAAATAAATAAATATATTTATTTTAAATCATGAGTGACACCTCTCAATATATTATAACTATCTGGATAATATGAAATCAACGTTTAATTACAAAGAACCTATTCAGTAAATAATTACCATACAATTCAATTCTTCTACCACACAATATCTCGATCAAATATAAGACATGAAATTTCTGTCAAGTCTTACTTATTTGATCATATGCATTTCAATTCTCAAATGCTCAACTTTAGTTAATGTAAATTAGAAACTCCGTTCAAATTTTCATTCAACTCTGGCCAGAGATTTTTGAGTTGTCATTTATCGAATCTTATAGGACATTATCTCCCTTTATTAGAAATGGTAGATCATTTGTTGATCATTCACATACCTCCAGGCTCCATGTACACTTCATTATACCCAAACATAACATTTGATATACCCAAAGAGTCTTAAGAAATATGACAAAGTATAACTCAGAATACACAATGTATTATAATGATCTCAAGTCCAAGGATCACTTGTACTACTATCACTGTAGAAACTCTTATTGACGACAAGTAAAACTCCATTAGGTGTTCTTTTAAGCGAGCTACGTTCAGTGAACTTATTATCCAATAAACATCTACATACTCGCTTTAATGTTTTCACACAAATGATTATAAGATCAATTATCTTCTTTTAAAGAACAAGCATATTATGTACTAATCTATCTGGATCCACTAACCCCACATTAGTGATCCCATGATTAGGAATATTTTAGTTTTGTGCTATCTTGAATCTAGATCTCATTAACATGATCATCATCATGATTCTAAAAGTATTGCTCCAAAATTATAAGTTTATCACATTAATTAATTATACTAATTAAACATGAATAAATAAATGCCTTTAAATAAATTAAACTCTTTTATTAATAAATGAATAAGATCACAAAATAAATGCTATCACATCAAATGTGATTGACTTGAGGACATACTACTTTCACCCTAGGGTTTGGAGAAAATTCTCTAAGTGGCCAAAAGTTCTCTTCTTATGAAATGAATGAGGTATTTTTAGAGTTCCTTGGCAAGGGGTCATTTGTCAGGCATGTGACTGTGAATTTTTTTCCAGAAATACTCTTAGTAATAGGAAAATTCTTAGAATATCCGTGGTTACCACTAATTCAATCCCTTAATCGATTTCCAAAATGAGTTTTCCCCACAAACATTCTGCTTCGGGACTCGTGATGAAACCTCTCAAGTTTCATTTTTCAAAGTTATTGTTGCTCAATCCAAAAAATCATATCGCTCAATTTTATTGTCGAAAAACCTTAAAGAAACTCAGTGCACTGGGGTCACGCCGCCCTAGGGGGCCGAACCCTAATCGTTCCTCCCTTTTGATCGTTCGTTCTGACTTTTTCGTTTTTCATTTAATTTATTAGGTCACAAGTGAACCCTAATTTATACTTGGACTCACATTTGCCCCTTGCACTTGAGCCATGTTTTTAGTGAGTCTCATGCACAAATTTTCAAGTTATTGAGTTTTGCTTCAGCTTTCTGAACAGATTCTTCCTAGTTCAATCTTGCAAGCCTCAAACGATGAAGTTCTTAGGAGAGGGGAACCTCTATGGGGCCGAACTACCAAGGACTAAACCCTAAGAGAGCTCTCCTAGGATGCTTAATGTAATCTTTTATCAAGTCTCTTCGAATCATATTTCATCTTTTTTGCTTCCTCGATTTTTTAGAAATTGGAGTCATATGTTCGGGTGTCACTTTACATCATTTGTGAAAATGACTTGCTTCTGGAGATCTTTTGGAGCTTCAAGATACCATAATTAATCTTGAAGGCCGATCTTCGGGAACTCAAGTCCGTTGCTTAAGACCTTGAGATAAGGATGGTATCCAAAAAATCACATCGCTCAATTTTATTATCGAAAAACCTTAAAGAAACTTAGTGCACTGGGGTCACGTCGCCCTAGGGGGCCGAACCCTAACCGTTCCTCCCTTTTGATCGTTCGTTCCGACTTTTTCATTTTTCATTTAATTTATTAGGTCACAAGTGAACCCTAATTTATACTTGGACTCACATTTGCCCCTTGCACTTGAGCCATGTTTTTAGCGAGTCTCATGCAAAATTCTTCAAGTTATTGAGTTTTGCTTCAGCTTTCTGAACAGATTCTTCCTAGTTCAATCTTGCAAGCCTCAAAAGATGAAGTTCTTAGGAGAGGGGAACCTCTATGGGGCCGAACTACCAAGGACTGAACCCTAAAAGAGCTCTCCTAGGATGCTTAATGCAATCTTTTATCAAGTCTCTTCGAATCATATTTCATCTTTTTTGCTTCCTTGATTTTTTAGAAATTGGAGTCATATGTTCGGGTGTCACTTTACATCATTTGTGAAAATGACTTGCTTCTGGAGATCTTTTGGAGCTTCAAGATACCATAACTAATCTTGAAGGCCGATCTTCGGGAACTCAAGTCTGTTGCTTAAGACCTTGAGATAAGGATGGTATCGAAGACGGAGGCTCGAGATTTCGCTATTATCCATTTGGAGGTTTTAGTTATGCCCCTTCCTCGTCGTGACCTTTAGATCATGGCTTTTTGTAATTTTTCGTTTCGTGTTTTAAAAACTTATGCCATATTTCGAATATTAGAATAAAGTTTCTTTCTTATGCAACATTTATCTGAATTAAATCACAAGTCATTCAAATTAATACTCCAAGGCAATAATGTGCATAATAAAGAAGAGTACTGAAATCTTTAATCTAAAGAATATTTTTCTCGATTTTTTTCGCAAGTTGACACTTGAATATATACTTTAGAATAAGAGATCATCTAACTACATGTAAAAGTTTGGTTATTTCATTTATAAATCATCTTGCTTTTAACAAAAAGTATAACGTTTCAAATCGAAAAACAACTTACATTTTTTTATATCAATCTTGCTTTTGACGAATAAAGCATAACGTTCATCACTTTTGAAGATAAAATGTAACTTGTCGGGTTGAGGACCTATGGTCAAATGCCTCAGTCACTTTAAAAATTTGAAAGTGTAATATTGAGTTGTTTTTGAAAGCGTAACTGTTGGCTCGCTTTTGAAGTTTGAAGGTGTAACTGTCAGGTCGCTTTTAAAGTTTGAAAGTGTAACTATCACTTTTGAAGGGAAATTCTAACTTTTTATCGAGGACTTCATGGTCAAGTGCCTCATCACTTTTGAAGGAAAAATGTAACTTTTTATCGAGAGATTGTGTTCAGGTGTCTCATAACTTTTAAAGGAAAAGTATAACTTTTTATCGATGACTTTAGGGTCAAGTTTCTCATCACTTTTGAAGAAAAAGTGTAACTTTTTATCGAGGGCTTATATTCGGGTGCCTCATCGATTTTGAAGCAAAATTGTAACTTTTTATTGAGGGCTTATGTTCAGGTGTATCACTTTTGAAAATAAAGTGTAACTGGTAGAATCGAGGACTTCAGGGTTAAGTATTTCTATCACGTTTTTTGCAGTTGAAAAGTTTCACTTATATATATATATATATATATATATATATATATATATATATATATATATATTCTTAATCTCTGGTTCAGCAGTGGCTTGTACAGGAAAAGTATAACTTTTTATCGATGACTTTAGGGTCAAGTTTCTCATCACTTTTGAAGAAAAAGTGTAACTTTTTATCGAGCGCTTATATTCGGGTGCCTCATCGATTTTGAAGCAAAATTGTAACTTTTTATTGAGGGCTTATGTTCAGGTGTATCACTTTTGAAAATAAAGTGTAACTGGTAGAATCGAGGACTTCAGGGTTAAGTATTTCTATCACGTTTTTTGCAGTTGAAAAGTTTCACTTATATATATATATATATATATATATATATATATATATATATATATATATATATATTCTTAATCTCTGGTTCAGCAGTGGCTTGTACAGCATGCTGCCTCCCACGACTTCCTCACTTTGCACGCACTCCTGCGTTTGCGTGCACGGTGCTCGTGAGTCATTGATAAGCCATTTGTCGTGAATTAGTACTCCCAGTCGGTGAGACTGCCCGTAACTATCCCGCTTTGAGTTTTGAGCATATTCTTCATGAATTCTACACCTCCCCAGTAGAGTCGCAAAAAAATGTAGGCGAGAAATTTCGTATCTCGCTAAGGGGTTAGGGTTTTGTTGTGATCGAGTAGGCGAAAAATTCGCGAAAAGTATGGAATCGATCTGAAGATTAGAGAGGGGAGAAGAACAGGTGAGCAACTATTCGAGTAACAGAAGACATAATTCTCGGGGTTTCAGCGTAATCGCTAGTGTCTAAGAGCCTATCAAGTGTTCAGGGCCTCGAGGGAATCCAAGTTCGACTTTAAGGGTCAAAGTGTAATTACAAGTGTCTCAAGTCAAAACCGAATTCTTAATCGCTAACAAGTTCAGAGATGATTCAAGTTCCCTTGGTTCTGGAGAGAATTCTCTAAGTGGCTAAAAGTTCCGTCCTTATGAAATGAAGGATGTATTTATAGAGTTCCCTGGCAAGGATTCATGTGTCAGGCATGTGACTCCATGGGAAAATTTCAGAAATACCCTTAGTAATATAAAAATTTTCAGAATATCCTTAGTTACCTGGGTAATGCCCAAATCGTCTTGTTCTTCTAGCCACCAATTTAATCTCTCAATTGATTCCCAAAATGAGTTGCCCCCACGAGCCTTCTATTTCGGGACTCGTGATGACACCTTTCAGGTTTCATTTTTCAAGGTTCTATTGCTCAATTAGAAAATCACACCGCTCAATTTTATCGCCGGAAAACCTCGAAGAAACTCAGAGCATCAGGGTCGAGCGCCCTAGGGGTGCACAACCCATAGGGGGCCAAACCCTAAGGGGCTGAACCCTAGGTGTTTCTCCCTTGTGATTGTTCGTCATTTTCCGACTTTTTCGTCTTTCATTCAATTCATTAGGTTACTTGTGAATCCTAATTTATACTTGGTCTCACACCAAGTAATAAGTGACTATGACCTTGCTGTGTATAGGGAATTGAAAAACTATAAAAATGGGGGCACCAGAGGAGATGAAATTGTGACAAATAGATAACATTTGGAAATGAAGTTTTACTTGGTAGTGTTAGTAGCAATGGGAACAAGCCACTTTTTCTATTTCAGCTTTGATTTGAGGGACAGTGACCTGCAATAACACCATAAAGACTACTCATTACAGATAAGCGCATCAATGCATGAAACGAGCAGTAGCAGAAATAAGGGAAAGAATTTGGTATGACCAACCAATTACCCACAATAAGGAGGAAGAGGGTAATTTTTCTTAACATGTACTGACGTGTAGAAACCAATAGAAGAACAAGTACCTCTTCCTTAAGGTTAAAGGACTGCAATTTAGATCATAAGGCAGACTTGATGCTAGGTGGTAATCCATGATATAAAGCATCCCCGTATTTGGAGGCACAGAGCTTGATCTGGTCACCTGAGTACATCAAGATCATCAGTCAGGAAACAAAATCAGAGCTCTACCAATTTGGCTTGGTCAAATAAAATTATTAAATAGTTCTTTTGTTAACAGATTGTAACCTCTCAAGTAATGTAATATTTTATTCTATTGCAACATTAAACTTGCACTTCCAATCCTAACCGAAGGTTAGGAAGAATTTTTACCCTAAATAGTAGTCAAATATTCCACTTTCTCTAGCAAAATTCTGCTTTTTATCATATTTTATTCTACTGCAACATTAAACTTGCACTTCCAAATATCCTAACTGAAGGTTAGGAAGAATTTTTATCCTCAATGGTAGTCAAATATTCCACTTTCTCTTGTAAAATTCTTCTTTTATCATACACACACACAATATGTGCAAAATAAAATTTGTTTAGTAGCAAAATAAAAATAAAAATGCAATTTGAAATAATTACTCACTAATGCAAGGCCAGCCAACCCCAATTTCTGATGGTTGTTTTTTGCTGGTCTATTTCCATCTGTATGAGTTACAAAATTATCATAAATCATTTACTAAAAATTTATCAGATAAATATTCTCAGAGAACCATATAAATAATCAACTTCATATTTTTCTAAGAACAATAAACAAAACAAAACATGAGTCATTAATCCTTTTTTTATTTTATTTATAAAAATAATCTTTCATTTAGATCGCGCATAGTCAATCTAGTATAAATGGAAAGACTTCTCTCCGACTCAACCCTCTTAAATTAACTCAGAAATCAGAAATCATCAAACATCTATAGACCTCTTACATTAAGGGGGCTGATAAAAATGTGGCCAAAACTTGCAAGGATCATCCATCTGCACTAGCAGATATTTCCTATGCATAAATTAAATTTTACAATATTTTAGTAAGAAGGGCTCTTGTTTCTCCATCATCTCATTCTATTGATAAGTTCATATTCATAAAATGACGCAATGAAGATGAAGACGAAGCCAAAAGAAATTACCGATAGTTTATAGTGGCAAAACTGATAGGTGTATGTTACTTCAAAGATCTTCTCCTAGAGCAAATACCTGGAGTTGTAATTTTTCCAGCCGAAAATGTAAATTAAGATCTTTCTATTAACCATTACAATGTACATTCAAATGTCAGATCTTGATCTCTATAAGTTGAAAGTAGTTATTAACTTTAATAGCAAAACAAGTAGAAAAGCCAGAATCTATTTTCTCACCCTTTACGGAACCTTAAAGCAGGAGACGACTAACATGACCTTTAGATGACCAAAAAAGAAATGTTAAGGTTCTGAATGCATACCAGCACTGCCAAAAGCATCATAGATCTCCATATGTAAGAAATGAACAATGTTTACAAGTTTCTCCATTACCTTAAAACAAAAAATAAAATAAATTAGCTTTGTCCTTTCAATTGAAATTACAAACAATGATATTTAACTATTTAGATCTTCAAAGTACAGATTTCTGTTAGCAAAGATGCTCTAAGAAAGTCCACTTCATAATGAGCTAAGCACTAAAACTATTTACTGCATTTTCAGTAATAGTATGTCAAAGACACTAGTCCAAGATATCTACCCTTTGCACCTAGAAGATATAAAACAGTAGTCTTCCTACCTCTTCCAAAATCTTGGACCAAAATGTAGCCCCGAAAGCATAGTTTCTATTAGATGTGGAATCAACGTTGAAAGTTTTGTAATGATTTTGAGTTTCAATGATTTTATTGTGATGAGCTACTTAGATTTATACGTAACACTTGCTCCTAAACTCGCATAAAGATCACCTCAAAATGGAGCAAAAATGATCTCTTTGTGTCATTCCACCAAACAGGTAATATGCAGATCTAGTTTATTGACAAAAAAACCTCGAGAATTAAAATAAATTAAAGCAAAAAAGAAAGACATTAATATGCAATTATCGCAATAGAAAATAAAGAAAACAACCAAGTGCAGTTGTTTAATCAACATGACATAGATTCGTATGATTTGAGTTTATACAACTATAAATATTATAAACTATCTAAAATATAAGATTTATTGTATTTAATTATTAAGTCTATGTAAGGAATTGGTAAGAGAGTAATAATGGGTAGTTAATTTCTGTTAATAGTGAGTTTACATGAGTCAGTAGGATAAGGGGCAACATAGTCTTCTCATTATTTTAGTCTGGTCATTAGTGTCATTTTGTTCTCATTTTCTGTTTTCAACACATGTATTTGGTGAGGGAGCGTAGGATGGTTGTTGCAAGGATGCTGAGAGTAATATATTTATTGGATTAGCTGATTTCACGGCATGGAATATATGAAATAGTATCTTTTCTCCTAATTCATCTGATTCCTTTTGTTTTCTCTCCCCAGTTCTACCTCCCTCTTCTGATTCCTCTCGAATTCTCTCCCATTTATCTCAATTATTTCCTGCAAATCCAGTAAGCTCGTATCAATAGTTGAATTGGTTATACTCAGTCCATCACAATTGGTATCAGAGCCACCGATTCTGCATCTATAGCCACCAATAATAAGAGGTTAAGTAATTTGGAACACCAGTCTCAGGAGCATACCATTTCCATGCAGCAACTTAGAACGGAGTTACATGAATCAGTTTCTTCAGTGAAACAAGATCTAGAGATGATGATGAAGCGGTTCGAGACTCTCTTATTTGTAAATAAGGAACCCAATGATCCTAACAGAGCAAGTAATCCTAATTCTTCACTTGATTCTATTCTAGGTTCCTATGAACCCTGCTCTAAAACAGATAACTCTGGTAGTATCTTCAGAACCATTAAGTGCGAATTTCTATGGTTTGATGGGGAAAACCCTAGGTCATGGATTAGGAAATGCAACAAAATATTCTCCCATCATGTTGTAAACGAGTCTCAAAAGGTTTATTTGGCAACCATGAACTTGGAGGTGGAAGCTGAGTTAGTACTCAGGATTTGTCCAATTAGGGCAGGATCTAACTTGGGAAAAGTTAACCGAATTTTTTTTGGCTAGATTCAGTCCGGAGGCCAGTGATAATCCCATAGGGGAACTAAAAAAATTACAGCAAGTGAGAAACGTGGATGACTATAGAAAGAAATTTGAGGAATTGAGAGGATGGACCTTGTCTAAAAATCCAGTGCTAAATGAGGAATTCTTCATGGATTGCTTCATGGGGGGATTAAAACTGGAGATACAGCTGGGTGTATAGGAGCTCAAACCCCAGTCGCTCAAGGAGATGATCAGATTAGCTCGGGTAGAGGAAGTTAAGTGGGTGCGTGGCTTAAAAGGAGCAGAGTAGTAAATAGACCTCCCGGAATCCCTTTTTCTCCCAGAACTACTTCTGTAGCTCAGAACAAACCTGCAGTAATGGCCCATGAGGAATCGATCAGATCTTTACCAGTCAAAGGGCTAATTAGGGAGCAACTCAATAAAAAGAGGTGGAAGAAGCTTTGTTTTTTCATGTGATGAGCCCTATGTGCAGGGTCGTGTTTGTAAAAGACCACAATTATTCATGATGTTGCCTTTAGAAGGTTCAGGGATAGTGGAGTCTGAGTACTATGAGGAGTCTGATAAAGAGGAGTCACTAGGAGATGTTGAGGAAGGAGAGGCTTAAATTACCCTGCATGCACTGTCAGGTCACAACACCAATAAAACAATTAGATTACTGGGGATGGTGAATGGGGAGTTCTTAAGGATATTAGTGGATAGTGGCAGCACCAACAATTTCCTTGACCCTCAAGCTGTAAAAAGGATTAAAGCTAAGGTAAAGGAGACTAATCCCATATGGGTCACTATAGCAGATGGGTTCAAAATACCTAGCAATCAACATTGTCCAGAATTGCTATGGTCCATACAAGGAGAAATTTTCTACACAGACTTCAGAATTCTACCCTTAGAGGGTATTGATGCAGTATTGGGAATTCAGTGGCTGAAACTATTTAACCCTATCACTTTTGATTTCCACCAGTTACAATTAACTCTAGTTGAAGGGGGTAGATTTATTCAATTGCAAGGGGAGTCTGACAAGGTGGCACTTACTGTTCAGTTAATGGAATCTGGGGAGTTCAGGAAAGTACTCAATTCTGCTACACATGGGTATTTTGGTTACTTGTTTGGGATGTACTAGGAAGATGAAAGGGACAAAAGGTAACAGAAGCTACTGGAAGATAATAGTAAGATGAGTCAAATTGATGATGTCAAAAAGGATGAATTCCAGGTGGAAAAACTGTTGCAGGAGTTCTCTGGAGTTTTTCAGGAGCCAAAAGGGTTACCACCAATGAGAGCTCAGGACATCACATAAGGTTGAAGGAGGGAAGCCAGCCAATCAATCTTAGACCCTATAGGTATCCCTATGTTCAAAAAGAGGAAATAGAGAAAATTGTAAAAGAGATGCTGAATAATGGAGTAATACAGGCTAGTAACAGTCCTTATGCTTTCCCAGTGCTCTTGGTCAAGAAGCAAGATGGGACTTGGAGAATGTGTGTAGACTATAGGGCCTTAAACAACTTGACAATAAAAGACAAGTTTCCAATACCAGCAATTGATGAGCTACTTGATGAGTTGTATGGTTCTAAGTGGTTTTCTAAATTGGACATCAGGTCAGGATACCATCAAATCAAGGTCAACCCAACTGACATACCCAAGACAGCTTTTAGGACTCACAATGGTCACTTCAAATTTCTAGTGATGCCTTTTGGTCTCACTAATGCCCCAACCACATTTCAGTCTCTCATGAATGAAGTATTCCAGCCTTATCTGAGAAAATTTGTACTAGTATTTTTTGATGACATACTAATCTATAGTAAGAGTTATATGGACCATCTAGAGCATATGAGACTAACACTGCAACTGTTGAAAGATCATTCCCTGTATGCCAAGAGAAGTAAGTGCGTTTTTGGGACTCAAAAGATCCAGTATCTTGGCCATATCATTACTCATGAGGGAGTCTCCACTGATCAAGACAAGATCAACTGCATGACTAACTGGCCAATACCAACAAACATCAAGGGGTTAAGAGGATTCTTGGGATTGACAGGCTACTATAAGAGATTTATAAGGAATTATAGGGTCATAAGTAAACCCTTAACTGAACTACTGAAAAAAGGGAAGTTCATATGGAATGAGAAGGCTACTACAACATTTCAGACACTTAAGAAGGTCATTACTACATCACCAGTGTTAGCTCTGCCTAATTTTGGGGAACCATTTGTGTTAGAAATTGATGCTTCATATGCTGGTATAGGTGCAGTTCTGATGCAACAGAACAAGCCCATAGCCTACCTTAGCAAGGCTATAGCCCCTCACCACCTAGGATGGTTTACTTATGAGAAAGAATTAATGGCAGTGGTATATGCAGTTAACAAGTGGAGACACTCTCTATTGGGAAACAAAGTTTACATAAAAATAGACTACCACAGCCTCAAGGACTTATTAGACTAGAGAATTACTACAACTAACCAGCAAAAGTGGATCACTAAACTAATGGGGTTAGATTATGAAATAACTTACAAGAAGGGGAAGGAGAATATTGTGGCTGATGGCTTGTCTATAGAGGTAGAGTCTCTAACAGACCAGGGAACCCAACTAAATGCTTTCAAAGAGTTGTCGGCTGACTGCAATTCCATAACCACAGTGGTTCCTACCTGGGTTGAAGAATTAACAAAGTCTTCGGAAATGGATGAAGGGCTAAAAGAGATCATCATTCAGTTGCAGCTGTAGCCAGATGCATTACCTGGATACACCTTTAAACATGGGAGACTCAAGTTTCAGGACAAATTGGTTGTGGAACCAGACTCTAACCTAAGAAGTAAATTCCTAACTGAATTTCATAGCTCTTCCATTGGGGGACACTTTGGAATTAGGGGTACATACGAAAGAATTAACAAGTTTTTTTAGTGGCCTACTCTAAGGCAGGATGTAATCAATTTTGTCCGAGAATGTAACACCTGCCAGCAACAAAAACATGAAAATGTATCTATTCCAGGATTACTGCAGCCTTTACAAATTCCAGAAGTTCCTTGGACAGACATCTCCATGGATTTTATAGAAGGGTTACCAAAATTTGAAGGGAAGACTGTCATTTGGGTAGTAGTTGATAGGCTTACTAAGTATGCACACTTCCTTGCACTAAAACACCCCTTTACTGCTGCATAGCTCGCCCAGGTCTTTATCACAAACATTTACAAATTACATGGTCTGCCTTCTACCATAGTATCGGATAGAAACAAAGTTTTCATCAGTTTGTTTTGGCAATCTCTCTTTAGGCTGGTGGGTACTAGGCTGCAGATGAGTACTGCCTATCACCCTCAAACAGATGGGCAGACAGAGAGGGTGAACCAAACTCTAGAGTGCTACCTCAGGTGCATGGTGACACAGAAGCCTAATCACTGGACATCATGGTTAGCTATGGCAGAATGGTGGCACAACTGCCACTTCCATACAGGATTGTAGGCCACTCCTTTTGAGATGTTGTATGGCTATAAGCCTCCTCACCTTAATTTTCACTAATTTGGCAAAATTCAAGACCCTAATACTAGATAATTCTGCAAGGAGAGGACTCAGTTATTACAACTCATGAAGTAAAATATGATGGAAGCCCAGTCCATAATTAAATATTATGCTGATAAGCATAGGACATAAAGGTCATTTGAAGTTGGGGACATGGTATATCAGAAAGTTAGACCTTACAGGCAGACTAACAGGTTCTTCCCCTGGGAAACTGACTCCTAAATATTATGGTCCTTTTAGAGTGGAGGAAAGAGTAGGATCAGTTGCTTACAAGATTAAATTACCAGAATCTGCTAAAGTTCACCCCACTTTCCATGTGTCCTTACTTAAGAAAAAGGTAGGACTTCACTGCCCTATTTCTCCTACTCTACCTGCTGACTCTTGGGAATAGTTTGCAGTTGAGCCTATTGCTATGTTGGATAGGAGATTGGTGAAACAGGATAATGCAGCTTGTGTGGAGGTACTGGTGCAGTGGTCCAATTCCTTACCTTCAGAAGCAACGTGGGAGAAATGGGAGCAACTACACAAGAAGTTCCCCCAATTCAATCCTTGAGGACAAGTCTTTTTTTTTAGGGGGAGGGAGTGTAAGGAATTGGTAGGAGAGTAATAATGGGTAGTTAATTTCTGTTAATAGTGAGTTTACATGAGTCAGTAGGATAAAAGGGCAACATAGTCTTCTCATTATTTTAGTCTGGTCATTAGTGTCATTTCGTTCTCATTTTCTGTTTTCAGCACATGTCTTTGGTGAGGGAGCGTAGGATGGTTGTTGCAAGGATGCTGAGAGTAATATATGTATTGGATTAGCTGATTTCACGGCATGGAATATATGAAATAGTATCTTTCTCCCAATTCAGCTGATTCCTTCTATTTTCTCTCCCCAGTTCTACTTCCTTCTTCTGATTCCTCTCGAATTCTCTCCCATGTATCTCAATTATTTCCTGCAAATCCAGTAAGCTCATATCAATAGTTGAATTGGTTATACTCAGTTCATCACAATCTATCACATTTTTTGGAATATTTAGATGCACAAAGAGAGGCTTGGAATATACATGTAAAATGAAACTTGTAGTAGAGCAGAGCAGACCATTTCAGACATTTGAGAATCGTAGCGTAAGGTGAACCTAGACAGATTAGGAATCTTCCTTAGTATTGGCATTGGGTCTTGAGACGATTTATTGCTAAAATGGCGAGGTTTGATGAGAAATTGACATGGTCTCTTACTTGCAACTTCCCTTTACATTCAATTAGCTTTAACTTACCAACTCCGCAACCGCTAGTATGCAGGCAACAGTTGTCTTAAATCACAGTTGGATGTAGTAGTAAGGGATGAGTACCGGAGATTTCTGGAACTTATGCTCAAGTGGTAATTGATGACCTCTGGTAGATCTTCAACATAGGATACAAATGCTGTCAGTTTACCCAATTCACCCAGAAAACATTCTGCCACATCCATCATTGTCTCTCCTTCTCTTCGGTCCTTTTTGAACAACCAACCATTCAGCCACGTCCACATTTGATATAATTTTTCGGCCTAAAACACGGTTTTAAATGATATGGCAACTCAGTGCAACTCAAAACTAATATCTCGAGTACTTCCTTTCGATGTTCTTGTCCTAGGCCTCTGCCCTTCCTTAAGGATCTCTCATTATCAAACACCACCTCCCACTCTGTCAAGCTCCGTTTGGTTACCAATATTCCTCCAAGTACAACTATAGCTAATGGAAGACCTTTACAATGCTTAACCATTTTCCTCCCCAACTCCTCCATTTGTAGGCAAATCCTTCTCTATAAAGCAACCACCGACCAGTGCCAAAGAATTAGAGGCAAAACTTGTTCATCACATGTTCACACGTATATGGAAAAAAAAACAATATATGTCTACAACATGAAAAGACAAAAATTTCAAGTAATATATATGAATCATATAAAGTTCTTTTAAAGTTCCTTGTTCGTAAAGCATGCGATTCATTTCATATTTTGAACAATTTATCAAGGAGGTTTATGAAATTGTCAAGTTAGCAAGTCATGTTCAAATTGCAGCGTATTTACCCGTGAAATCATATTATTCTTTAGATAGTAGTTTTGTGTTGAAATATATATACTTTGTGCAAAAAAATCATCCTTTGTGATAGAAAAGAACAAAGAAGGCCATGCTAGTTTTACATATAAAAAAGGAAATTGATATTTCCATAATAGTTTTTGATATTTTCACACGGAGGGTGCACATAAAAATCAATCATGTCCTTCACAATATTTAATATGTAGGACTTACGTGTGAAAATATCAAAAACTGTTGTAAAATTATCAATTTCTATAACAAAAAAACCAATAAAGAATTTAAAGCATTGACATATTCAATTTGTTCAAGCATATGTGAAGACTTTTAGGAAAATGTTACCTCCGTACGGTACAACTGTTGCATTGGTTTATAGCAAAGGGAAAATTGTTTGCAACATCTACCTATATGGATGCAACATTTTCTTGAATTTTTTTTGATCAATCTTTAACTTCATGAAAGCTTAATTAGGATATTGAATGTAGTGCTGATGAGAATTATCGTACCTGTAAGATCTTTTTTTGTTGGTGCTTTCATCGCAAGTAGCTCCCAACTCTCATCTTCAGGCAAGAACGTCTTCAGCATGATACAAAAGCCAGAATTTGTGTTTAGTGGGGTTAAATTTTTTACGAGGTTATAAATAATTTAGTGTGGCCAATTTTTTTTGAATAATTTTATACTTTCGAGTTGCATATATAAAACATATATTTGATTACAATGATATATATATATATATATATATATATATATATATATATATATATATATATATATATACACCCTATTGACCTCTAATAGATTTTTCTAAAGACAAATTGTTTATAAATAATTAATTCCTTAAAAAAATACAAAATAGATTATTAATTAGTTTAAGAAGATTATATGAATATACATATATGATATATAGAAAAGGTAAGAATGCTATGAGACTAACATTTAAGTGAGAAAGTTATAAAATTTTAATTTGACCCCATATTAGAAATTTTATAAAATTTCAGTGTGGTCAATTTGTATATAAAATTTTTAAATTTTGCTATATGTTATAAAAGAAAAAAAAGTCAATGAGATTAATTGACCCCACAAACTCCAATGTGGATTCGTCCCTGATGATAGACAAGTTTTCATACCCAAACACAAACCCAAGAGCCAATTAAAGCAATTAAAATACATACCAATTAGAAGTGTTTTTTAAGTAGTTATAATTTTCATAATTGTAACGTTTAAAATTGAATGAATTCCTATTGATTTTAAAATTGAAAATATTGTATTTTAACTTTAAAGAGTGAATATAATTATAACACACACGTAAAATATCCCACAAAAATTAATAACGTGTACATTTTAAATTCAACTTTATTAGTAAAATATGCTCTGTTCATTCAAAATAAAAAATCACATTTGAATTTTTGAAATTAATTTAAGATATTTTCAAATTCATAGTTAATTTGCCATTTTACTTAAATCTTAGACAACATACAATATTTATAACTACAGTGGCTAGGTTTCAATGAATTTTTAGGTTTCAATGAATTTATATAAATAATCAAATTATAAAAAACTCACATTTACTTCAAATTTTAAATTAATTATATATTTTTTGATGGAAAAGTATGTTTATATAAAAAAAATCAATTATTTTTTCTTGCTGAATAATTTAAAATATGAAAAGAATATATATATATATATATATATATATATATATATATATATATATTACCTGGTATAAAAAACTAAAGCATGCTGCGATATATGTAATTTATTCTAATATAATTTTATTTTTTGGTAATTGGGGATCCATATTGGAAGGATTGATACTTTAGGGCCTCAATTATAAAACAGAGAAGACTTTTGAGGTACTAAAGAGCTATTAGCCCTGAAATGAAATAAAGGAGGTGGAATAGGTTTGTTGATCATCAAACATACAAGATAAAGACTGCCATTTGCAGTAATCTGAGTTAGTCAACGCCTTGACCGAAATGTGATCGTAGGGACGTGACGAACTTTTTGAAAGTCTTCTCCTTCTTTGCCATTTACCACTCGAATCCTATCATTGAAAGCTTACGGCATCTCTGTAATTTCCAAGGCCCTAAGGGCAGTGAGGAATATTATTCCATCCGGAAGCATTTTCAGTCTGTCGCAGCATACAATATTTAATTTAGAAAGATAGGGCATGGCTCCTTCATCCACCCTCCACCTCTCTAAGTTCTCCAGATATCCGAGCCGTAGAAATCTGAGTTGAGGGAAACTTGTAGCAGAGCAGACCAGTTCGGTCATTTGAGTATTGCGGGCTAAGGTGAACCTACGCAGATTAGGCATCTTCCCTACTATTGGCACTAGGTCTTGTTCCTCAAATTCAGATGAAGATATTACTAAAATGGTGAGGTTTGATGAGAAATTGACGTGGTCATCTGATTGTAACTTCACTTTACAATACCATAGTACCAACTCATTTACTCTGGAATCCCCAGTTAGCAATTTTTGTCTTAAAAGAAATGACCCTTCGTCTGAACTCAAATCGCACATACCTATTTCAAGGGAAAAGTACCGGAGATTTATGGAACTACTGCTCGAGTGGTAATCGATGATCTCTGATATATCTTCAATACGATCTACACGTGCTTTCAGTTCACGGAGATTGGTTAATTTGAGAATATCTTTGATCTCGCACCATCTTGGATTAAAATTTTCCAGTGTCTCCAGGTTGCGCAAATCGTCCAACCGTAATTTATTTTTCCGAATGATTAAACTAACAGATCCTCCTGGAAGATATAGATGCAACAATCGGCCCATCCCTTTTAGCAAAGATTTTATGCAGCTTGGAATAAGAGGGGCTCGAGGATCAAACCGCAAGTCGAGGGTTTGCAAGTATTCTTTGTTAACTAATGATGGAAACACTACAGAATCGGAATCTCTCAAGCTTAAGTATCTCAGGAGTTTTAGGTACCCTATCGCTTGTGCTCTCTTGTAATCATCATGTAAAATGCGATACCTCTCCAAGGTTGTGGTGTTCTCCACAACATATCCTTCGATAGATAAAACTCTGAGTAACTTGAGTTTGGCAAGATCAGATCTCATAATTTGTGGCAGACGTACAGCATTGGACAAGTCGATAACGTTGAAGATCAATGACCGTAAGCGCCGAATGGCTTTATTGTCAAGAGGAATATCTTTACTAGTAATGCCTTTACCATTATGATGATTGATCACAAGCCGTCGAGTAGAATTGGTTGAAGAAGACGAAGAAGATTCCACAAGCTGATTGTCATGCCGATAGTCAAGGGGCTTGAATAAGTCTTCCTCTTCTGCTTTGAACATCGATACGTCTCTCATCAGGTCATGTGTGCGACAAGACTTAAACTTTCTGATAGATGACACATCTTCTTCCATTTCTACCTCAACCATGCACCTATGCGCCAATTCACCAAGATAACATTCTGCCACATCCATCATTGTCTCTCCTTCTCTTCGGTCCTTCTTGAACAACAACCCTTCAGCCATCCACATTTGATATAGTTTTTTGACATCGATCACAGAATCTTCCAAAAATGTACCTAAATAAATAAAACACGGTTTTAACTGATATGGCAACTCTGTGTAACTCAAAACTAATATCTCAAGTACTTCCGGTTGATGTTCTTGTCCTAAGCCTCTGCCCTCCCTTGAGGATATCTCGACTTCATGAAACACCCTCTACCACTCTGTCAAGGTCGGTTTGGTTACCAAAATTCCTCCGAGCACAACTATAGCTAATGGAAGACCTTTACAATGCTTAACCATTTTCCTCCCCAACTCCTCCATTTGTTTGACAAATCTGTTCTCTGCAAAGCAACCACAAGTGCCAAAGAATTAGAGGCAAAACTTGTTCATCACATGTTCACACGTATATGTAAAAAAAAAAGGCAATATATGTCCACAACATGAAAAGATGAAAATTTCAAGTACAATTAATATATATGAATCATATAAAGTTCTTTTAAAGTTCCTTGTTCATAAAGCTTGCGGTTTATTTAATATTTCGAACAATTTATCAAGAAGGTTTATGAAGCTGTCAGGTTACAAGTCATGTTCAAATTGCAGCATATTTACCCTTGTCGCATTATTCTTTAGATAGTAGTCTTGTGTTGAAATATATATACTTTTATCAAAAAAAAAAAATTCATTCTTTATGATAGAAAAGAACAAAGAAGGTCATGTTAGTTTTACATAAAAAAAGAATCAATAAAGAATTTAAAGCTTAGAGATATTCAATTTTACTACCTTGAAATAATTTACATGTTATTAAATGTAAGACTATCTAGTAGGTCTTAAGATCAAATGTGATAGCCTAGTTTAATGTCTTTTCCTTTGCTGTGTATGGTCAAACGTTTTGAGTATATTCTCCAGCACAATTAACACATATGATAGCAATTTTATATTTAATCTAGGTTCTCCCTTAGTTCCCCTTTTGGTCTGTCCCCCTTTGCCCATAGACCCCAAGAATTGATATGTAATAAATAGATTCCTAAGAAAAAATAAAAATAAATAACTAGGTTAGTCAAATAACTGAAAATCACTTGAGATTTTGTCCTCATGATGACAAGCAATTAAGATTTCAGCGTAAGCATTAGCCAACTAAATATAACTTCATTTGCTATATAGATGGAGTTTGTAATGAAATTATTGTTCAGGCAATACCGCTGTAAGGAATTAGTTGTGGCTTATAAGTTCATGATACAATTAAGTTAAAACTTTTTTTTTTGGATGGTTGTGCTACCGGTCCCGACAATCAAATCAAGGCTCGAGCAGTTATATCTTGCAAGAAAGTATAGAAAGTTTCTTAAGGGGTGTTTATAGGACTACTTTTATGTTTGTCACTTGTCAGACATCTACACAAAATTGGTAATAGGATGCTAGCTATTATAATTCAATAATTGGGCACTTAAACTAAACCATATAAAGTTGTTTCAATGAACTATGTGCTAGGTGTTCTACATATGAAGGAATACACCTAAGGTAATAATTCTCTATATAGGGTAGGGTGGGTTGTTTCAATGAACTATGTGCTAGGTGTTCTACATATGAAGGAATACACACCTAAGTTAATAATTCTCTATATAGGGTAGGGTGGGTTGTTTCAATGAACTATGTGCTTGGTGTTCTATATATGTAGGAATACACCTAAGGTAATAATTTCTATCTAGGGTAACATAATAAAACTTTAGTCACATTTATCTTCCTTATTTAAGCTTTGAAAGATCTGAAAACTGGCATAAGGTGCATCATTTTGCATCAGTATAGAAGGCCTAAATGACGTACGTGTTACGTTGGATTCAGCTAGCATTAAGTTTAATATTGTTCAAGCATATATAAAGACTTTTAGGAAAATGTTAACTTCGATACAAATGTTGCATTGGTTTATAGCAAAGGGAAAATTGTTTGCATCTTCTACCCTATATGGATGCAACATTTGTCTTGAATTTTTTTTGACCAATCTTTAACTTCATGAAAGGTATTGAATGTAGTAATGATGAGGAGTATTTTACCTATAAGATCTTTTTTTGGTAGTGCTTTCATCGCAAGTAGCTCCCAGCTTTCATCTTCAGACAAAATCCGTGGTTGGTAAAGGAAACCTTTCGGATCTACATGCTTAGCTACTTCTAGTTTACGGCTTGTGAGTAATAATTTGCTCTTCGCATGTCCACTCGGGAAGACAGCTCTCAAGTAATCCCAAGCTTCTGTTGTCCAAATATCATCGAGAACTACTAAGCAATTCTTACTTTGTTGGACTTCAAAAATTTGCTTCACTAAATCGTCCTCACTTAACTTGAGAATCTCATCCCTCTTCTCTGGATCTGGGTCAAGGAACAAGGATTTTTTGCAAGACATTTGTTTTCTGCAAATTCTGGGATATAGAAACCCAAGCTAAACACTCGAAATGACTTTTGATAGCTGGGGTATTGTATATCTTCTTAGCAAGGGTGGTTTTACCCAAACCGCCCATACCACATATGGAAACAACCCGATGACATTTATCACTACTACCATCCAAAATTTTGACCAAATCATCTAACTCCTCCTTGAACCCAACAACTTCTACCTCGACCACATTTCTGTAAGAGTAAAAGCGTGTCAATTCACTCTGTCTTTCATTGCTAGAACTTGAAGATTGTCCTCGCGATATGAATCCCATGTCATCTTTTTGTGAACGTGCTTTGAGCTCAGAGATCTCGCTTTTGATAGCTTTGATGTCTGATCCAAATTTTTGGTGGGCTATGCATTGGTTGAGAATGCAGACATGTCTCTTGAAAATGCTCTTGATACCTCCTTTCTTCATGAAGGAAAATTTGAGAACAAAATTTTCAAGAACGTCTTCAGCATGATAGGCAAGTTTTCGTACATCAGCAACCCAAACACGGACCCTTTCTTCTTTTCTTGTGTCGGCATATTTTAAGAGCCCTTGAATCACCCTGAACTCTGCTAGTATTTCTTCGATTTGATCACGCACCCCATCTAAAACATTTGCTTCTTCACTCAGCAAATCACCAATCCTTTCCACAACCAAAGCAACAACAGCCTCCGCCATTTCCTTACTTGAATGGAGATTTAAAATAAAATAAAAATAAAGGGTTGTTACAAAGTTTTGGTTTTAGTCAGTAGCATGAATAAACAAAAGAATAAGTTGCATGAGCTGCTTAGAGTATATAACAATATACACACACATATATAGGCAAAACAAGTAACTAGCCCACTCTGTACTTGTACAGTTATATGTAATAATCCACTAAATTTTTAATTTATGTAATTGTCCCACTAAATTAATTAAAAATTTTCAGTCAAGTTATTTTGTTAAGTTAATTAAACGGTTGTCACTTTATAATCTACCTTGATGAATGAAAAAAGAAAAGAAAAAAGAAATCAACAATAATGACGTGTAAAAATTAGTAAGCGACACGTGAGACCAAAAAAATGGAAAGATGAAAGAAGTAAAAAGAAAAAAGAAAATGAAAAGCAGAAAAGAGAAAAGTTAAAACTCCATAGCTACCTTCCAAGTTCATTTACCTCCAAACAAACAAAGTTGAAATCACATGACCTATCATCTTAAAAATAAAAAATAAAAAAACGAAAAAGTCATTCTGAGTGATGAATGAAAAAGTCAATTGATTTCTAATCTAAAATCAAATCATTTACACCCCATGAAAATCCAAAAGATCTTTTTTTCTCTTTCAGAAATCCTAAAAAAAACCTCTGCCCACCACCTCCCTTTGCCCTCTGCCACCACCTCCCATTGGGTTCTGCCACCCCCTGTGGCCACTACAACCATCTTCATAGACAACGGAATGATCGCGCATCTTTACTTTGGGTTTGAGTATTGCTACACTTAAATCTCTTACAAAATGATGCGTAAAAATATGATTAGTAGACTATATATTGGTGGGTCTAATAATTGCAACTAGTACCATAATCGTACATATCATTTTGTATCTCCTTTTTTTAACAATTTTTTAGTCACTAAAATATTATTATTAATCGTAAGCTTGTGTTTTTCTTTTTTCCATGTTATTTAGTATGGTATTTTCTTTAAATTTTAAAGCATAGACCAAAATAGATGTATATATTTAATTTATTTAACAGAATGACTCAATTCTAATTTTTTAATTAGTTTGATCAGAAAATTACATAAACTAAAAATTGAGTGTGTTATTGCACAAAAATAGTCAAATACAATGAAATAACTACTAGTTTTGCCTATATGTATATAATAGTATAATAAAAGTACAGAGCCTGTACATCTAGAAAGTAACCTCCAATGATTTAAAATTGTAAAAACAAAAAAATTGATTCATAATAATAATAATAATAATAATAATAATAATAATAATAAAATCTACAGACAAAATTAAGAATATTTAACCTTACTCTTTGGGGTAAACTAAAGAGATTCATGAAAAAACAATCAATTGAAATTTGAATGCGGGGAGAGAGAGGAGAAATACCCAGTTGTTGATCACTTGATTGAGAGAATTGACGAATTCCTAGTTGTTGATGACTTGATTGAGAGAATTGAGAAGTTTGGCTTCTGAAAATACAAATTAAATAGAAACGCTTTCTGATTCCTTGCTTCCTGCTCCATTAATTCCTTGCTTCCTGATTCGGTCCGCTGTCTGCTCATTTCTTTAATCTCCACTTATTTTATGCCAAATTGATTACATAACTTTGAAGAAAAGAACCAAGAATCTCCCTTTTTTTCTTATATATATACATATATATATATATATATATATATATATAGAGAGAGAGAGAGAGAGAGAGGGAGAGAGAGATGACGGTTAAAAAACATACATCTTAAAAGGAAAACAAGTAGGGTTGCGGAATATCACATCATGTCACATTTTTTTTTAATATTATTTTTTTTAAAAAAAATCTTTAAAACGACGTCGTTTTAATAAATGTATGTTATTTAAGAGGTATACTTTACATCCGTCATCTCTCTATCTCTCTCTCTCCCTCTCTCTCTCTCTCTCTCTCTCTCTCTCTCTCTCTCTCTCTCTCTCTATATATATATATATATATATATATATATATATATATATATATATATATATATATATATCATGCTCATTTCTTTAATCTCCACTTTACTTATTTTATGCCAAATTGATCACATAACTTGGAAGAAAAGAACAAAGAATCTCCTTTTTTTTTCTCTCTCTCTCTTTTTAGTCATTTCTTTAATCTCCCACTTGTTTTATGCCAGATTGATCACATAACTTGGAAGAAAAGAGCAAAGAATCTCCTTTTTTTCTTCTTTTTAGTAATTTCTTTAATCTCCACTTATTTTATGCTAACACTGACTCTATGGAATTATTTAAATTTCGACATACATAGCGTGGAATCTAGTTTTTTATATTGTAAGTATTTGATAAAATATCAAATCATGCTATACATAAGTAAGACTCAAGTGTTGCGGGCATAAACAAACATCAATAATTAGCTAGCTTTATGCTATTGTTAAATAATTTATATATCGACAATAAATATTAATACAATTATTTATTACAATCAGACGGTTGTAAATTTTATTATGTTTTATTCTAAACGACTTCTTGGAATCAAAATAAAAATGATGGAAGAAACTCTGATAAATGTAGTTTGAAAAAGTACAAGATTAATAACTAGATCAAGTATCCTAATGATTCTTTTGAAAATTATAAAATAACAATGAGCTAAAAGAGAAGATCCTAAAATTTCTTCCCTTTCATCTTATGTTAATAGAAATCTACATGCGTTGGCCAGACCTGACAAACGGTCGGGCTATAAGCGGGCTAGGTTTTCATGGGCTAGAAATACGCGATCTGTGGCCTGAATTGGGACAGCCCGGCCCGCGACCTTCTTTTCTTCTTTTCTAAAAATGCACATAAATAAAATCTAAATTGCTATCTTTTTAAAATAAACTTAGTTGAAAAAAAAGAACCCAATTCAGAAAAAAGAACCCATTTCTACCCAGTTCAATAACTGAATCATCAAAACATGTTCCTTGAGAGAGATTAAAACATGAAACCAGGATAAATCATGAAAACACATCTATCAAAATAACATAAAATGCATCTACATAACATAAAATACATAAAAATACCCAAAATAGCATTTTGATGAATTAGATCCTTCAGAATATAGCATCAACAATTATTCAGTAACACAAAGTGTCAGGCAATTCGAAATAATCATCTCAAACATGAGAAAAGGAGTAAAGTAATAAACTTAATAAAAATCTTAAAGATAAATACATAAATAAATAAAAGAAAAAAAAGTAAACACACACACACACACACACACACACACACATATATATATATGGGGAATGATCCATAACAATCGTTTGCTATGGACACTATTCCAGCAAATGCATCTTATAGCGTTGAAAGAATGATTTTAATGGATGAGATGAAATCTACCTACTATTTTAGATGACGGGTGGTGGGAAGGGAAAAAAAATAATTTAGTCCACCCGCTATCTTAGATGACGGGTGAGAAGGAAAAAAAAAATTATTTTCACTACCCGTTATCTAAGATAGCGGGTAGTGATTATTATTATTTTTTTATATCATCTCTAAACGGATAAGGGAAAAAAAAATTTAGCTACCACCCGTTAACTAAGTTAACGGGTGGCATAAAAAAAAACTAAACCAAGCAACATCATACATGTATACATACATAACTCAAATGTTTGTATAAAAATCTTTTTAAGTCAAATACATGCATGCATACACAAACAAAAGTACATGCGCAACATAAAAAAAAACTAAAAATTGCAAACATAAGAACATACATGCATACATAACGGAAAAAAAAAAATAACAAATATTTTTACTCATGTTAAAGTGGCTTTTAAAAAAAAAAATTTATTTTTCTCCACCCGCTAACTAAGTTAACGGATGAGAGGAGAATTTTTTTTTTACTCATGTTAAAGTGGCTTTTAAAAAAAAATAAATTATTTCTCTCCACCTGTAACTAAGTTAAAGGGTGGGATGACAAAATTTTTTTTTTTTACTCATGTTAAAATGGCTTTAAAAAATAAAAAAAAATAACAATTATTTTTCTCCACCCGTTAACTAAATTAACGGGTGGGAGTAATAAAAAAAAAATCTCTCTACCTGCTAACTAAGTTAACAGATGAAAAGAGATTTTTTTTTTCTTTTTTACTCATGTTAAAGTGACTTTTAATATATATATATATATATATATATATATATATATATATATATATATTTCTCTCCACTAATCAATTAAGTTAACGGATGGGAGGAGAAATGTGATTAGAAAAATGTTTGATGCTATTGTTAGAAAGATGATTCTCGACTACAGTACATATGACCAATTTTTTATTTTCTCTAGTATGCTTAATCTTGAAGTATAGTCATTTTTCTATTTTTTTAAAGTCCCAAGTTGAAGAGGAAGTACAAAAACAATAAATTGTTGCAATCAAAATGGAACTAATACAACAACGTACTATTAGAAGTAGAAAAAAGAACTAATCCTCCCACCCATTAACTTAGTTGGCGGGTGGAGAGAAATATATATATATATATATATATATATATATATATATATATATATATATATATTTTAAAAGTCACTTTAACATGAGTGAAAAAAAAAAAAAAAAAAATTCTCCTCTCACCCATTAACTTAGTTAGCGGGTGGAGAGAATTTTTTATTTTTTTTTTACTCCCACCCGTTAACTTAGTTAGCGGGTGGAGAGAAATTTTTTATTTTTTATTTTTAAAAGCCACTTTAACATGAATTAAAAAAAAATTGAGTTATGTATGTATGCATGTATGATATTGCTTGGTTTAGTTTTTTTTTATGTGACCCGTTAACTTAGTTAACGGGTGGGAGCTAATTTTTTTTTTCCTTATCTGTTTGGAGATGATATAAAAAAAAATAAAAATTGAATCACTACCAGCTATCTTAGATAACGGGTAGTGAAAATAAAAAAAAAAATTTTCCTTCCCACCCGTCATCTAAGATGGCGGGTAGACTCCATCTCATCCATTAAAATCATTCTTTCAACGGTTCAAGATGTATTTGTTAGAATAGTGTCCATAACAAATGTTTGCTATGGATCATTCCCTATATATATATATATATATATATGTCACATACGAAATCACAAATCTGGTACAGATCTATATATGTATATAACAGATCTGCTACACCGTACATATATAAAATCACAGATCTATATATATATGTGTGTGTGTCTGTGTCTGTGTGTATTTATGTGTGTGCGTGTGTGTGTATAGCTATAGCACATAACAGATTAACAATAGAAATTCAACTTGGCTTAACAAACTACTAATAGTTAAAGACTTTAAGAGAGAGAACGAAAGAGAGAGATAAGAAATTAAGAACTTGGACCAAGAGAGGTGGGTTACTTACTTTAGCTTACGGAGAAGAAAATAAAATCAAAACAAATAAAGAAAATAAAATTAAGAACTTAGACCAGGAGCAGCAACATGGGTTTTTAAAAAAAATAATAGTTCATGGGCAGGTCGGGCCATTACGAGCCGGGCTAAAAACGACCCAACTTTCTATAGGTGGAATTAATAAAGCCCGTGGCCCGATTTTTTACGAGCGGGCTTGAACCTCTTTTGCCAGGTCTAACGTTGTTGGTGGCGAAGCCAAGCTTTTTGAAACGGGGGATCTTTAAAAATTGACAGAAATAGTAAATTTTTAAGATTTTTTTGGAAGTTGGGGAATTGTTTTGAAAATTTTAAAACTTTAGTACTTATTTAGACTACTTGTATAAATTAGAGGCATCAATTTATACAATTGGCGGTACTATAACGTACAAGGTATTACATTATATATGCGGGGTTTAATAATTTCTGACAACGGTGCCCCAACTCATACACCTAGTTCTGCCCCGGGAAATGAACGAACGATCATGTGTAATATAATGAGTCAAAATTTGTAAATTTTAAGAAAATATTTTTATTGTATATTTATAGATAAATATAATTATTTAGTTTTCTTTTAAAACCCTACACTATTATATTACACAATAATGAGTGAGGCTTTTATCACTAGATTATGATCTTTGATCTATTTAGTGTTTATCCTAATAATGATGACGAACTATTGAAATTGTGTTGTTCTATTCGAGAACATTATTTCTTTTTATATTTCATCAATAAAAATAAATTATTTTAATGAAACAATTTTTTTTTGTCAAATGAAACTCTGTGTATAGAATAGAGGGAACATATAATTTGATTTTGGTTGCACCATGGGCCAGTAATAATTGTGTAAAGAACATCAATCATTTCTCAGTAATTTCAATTTTTACAAGGTAATGAAATAAAGGGGTGCATGCAACTATAATTTAACCTGTGGTATATCGATTGGAAGATTGAGAACAAACAGTGAGAGACCTACCTATATATAAAAATTGAAACAACACAATTAAGTAGCTTCATCAGAAAAGGCAAAAAGCCTCAACAATCTGGGAAAAATAAAAATACCTCGTCCTGCACCATAATTGGTAGAAAATATGGATGCTAGAACAAATGGAATGCTACAATTTATTTACACCAACAAGTGTAAATCTATGGTTTCGAGGTGATATCTCCGGTGTTTATCGTAAAAGATTAGGGTTGGTGGAGCCAACCATGACGCTCAAACAGACCTGTTAGGAACGTGGACGACCATCAGCTAACTCGTTATAAGGACGATCGGATGCGTGGCTTCGATCAATAGTAAAATGATCTGGCAGAAGTGTGTTGGGTTGTACCGCGCGTACACCTATAAATAAAAGACTCCTACAGTAATAAGATTATTCACTCAGTTACAGAACACCCTAGATTGATTCCTCTCTAGCCTTTCTCTCTCTAAATACTTGTTGACTATGACACCAGAGACGTCTCACGACAGCCACAATCATTAATTAACCCATCATAAAGACTACCGGAGACGTCACCTCATCATGAAGCATTACCATCTCAATGGATCTCCAAAGTGAAATTTACCCAATTGATACCAACTACGTCTCAACAACGTTCGATAACGATTCTTTTTTGGAGTTTCTACAAACCCCCCAAACATGAAAATCAGAATACTACTAACATTTAACGTATGCATTAAGATCCAAAAATGGCCTTCAGGTTCCAAGTATTGATAAATTAAATACAAAAAAAAACTGCAATTATGTACCAAGAGAGGGATAATGAGTCATAATAAGAACAAAGAAGAGTTCAAACCCTTTCATATTCTTTACTAGACTATGAATCATCTAAAAGAACATATACACCACATTGCCAAAGGACTTGGTACAAAAATATAAAGAACTATAATCATACAAATGTAAGACGGAAGCTAGAGTACGTCTATCTTCAAACTTTTTCATATTCTACACTAGTATATAAATCATCTAAGAAGAAAATATACACCATCTAGCCGCAGGATTTGGTAAAAAATACAAAGAATGATAATCATACAAAATGGAAGATGTTATCTAGAGTAAATCTATACAAAATTCATAAGCCGACTAAGACCAGTCCATGCAATGTAACATACCAGTTAGGATGTTTTGCTTAGGGGGTTGAGCATGGTGCAGTTTGAAGCCCAAATCACACATGAAACCGCTTAAATGCGATTTGACAAATCTAAAACCGCACATGAAACCACTTATGATTGGTGCGGTACTGTTTGAAACGTGTGGTGTGGTTTCATTTGGTGCGGTTTTGATTTCAAAATCAATTGAACAAATACGAAAAATTAGTACTGAAAGAATGCAGACACCGAAAGAATCATCTAATTTAGCAAATAAATGTGTATAGAAGATATTAGAATATGTACTTAAGAAGAAGTAAAGTAAAATTATGACGAATAATTGTTTATAAGTTAAAAGTATATATTGTATTGCTTATACAAAAAGATCATCACTATTGAATTTAAGATCCAAAAATGGCCTTCAGGTTCCAAGTATTGATAAATTAAATACAAAAAAAAAAAAAACAACAACTGCAATTATGCACCAAGAAAGGAATAATGAGTCATAATAAGAACAAAGAAGAGTTCAAACCCTTTCATATTCTTTACTAGACTATGAATCATCTAAAAGAACATATACACCACATTGCCAAAGGACTTGGTACAAAAATATAAAGAACTATAATCATACAAATGTAAGACGGAAGCTAGAGTACGTCTATCTTCAAACTTTTTCATATTCTACACTAGTATATAAATCATCTAAAAAGAAAATATACACCATTTAGCTGCAAGATTTGGTAAATAATACAAAGAATGATAATCATACAAAATGGAAGATGTTATCTACAGTAAATCTATACAAAATTCATAAGCACGACTGAGACCGGTCTGTGCAACGTAATAATACCAGTTAGAATGTTTTGCTTAGGGGTAAGTATGGTGCAGTTTGAAACTCAAACCGCGCATGAAACAACTTAGGTGCGATTTGGGAAATCTAAAATTGCACATGAAACTACTTAAGTGCGATTTGGTAAATCATAAACTGCACACAAAATCGCTTGTGATTGGTATGGTACGGTTTTGAAATGTGTAGTGTAGTTTCATTTGGTGCGGTTTTGGTTTTAAAATCAATTGAACATATACAAAAAATTAGGACTGAAAGAATACAGACACCGAAAGAATTATCTAATTTCTAAGTGCAAAAAGTATATAGTGTATTGCTTATACAAAAAGACCATCACTACTGAATTTATTAATCTTCATCCACGTTATAATGTAACTCTGTAATTGTAAAAATGTCACTGACAATCAAAAATAAGAAACTTGATTAGTTAAGTAAAATTCACAATTAAAAGTTTTTAAAGTTACAATTAATAGTCATATGAGAGGCAACTGTAGAAGTTAATGCTATGCTAACAAAAAATAGGAGAAAAGTATAATAAACACCATGCAAATTTTTTTTTAAAAAAACAAAGACGCCGTTTTGCCCATAATTGGTGCGGTGCGGTGGATCGCAGAAATTGAAACTAAACTGCAAATACGATTTTTCAACCCTCCTAAAACTGCCATATACACTGAAACCGTTGATGCGGTTTGATCGGTTTTTTGTGCGATTTCGAGGCCAATTTTAATTCTTATGCTTACCCTTAGTTATGCTGATTGATAACAGGCAGGAACTGAACTGGAGTTGGTGGAGATTCCATCTTCTGCATTGCCTCAACTGCTATGAAATTGTGCCCGATTGTCCTCAAGTTCTTAAAATTAAGGAGAATTATAAATGTGAATTTGTGTACAAGCACGAAAGAAACCTATTACCCATCTGTAGAAATATGTAAGCACTCACGTTCCCCAAAGGAAGTTTCAATAGGTCTAACTTAACATGTCCGCATGATACTCCCTCGTCATATTTTCTGGCTCCTCTTTTTGGATTCCAACTTTATTAAAAATAATGATACTATAAAGATAAAATAAAAAAGGTGTGAATAGTACTGTTCTAAAGTGCTTATAAGAGATAATTTTAACAGATGTATAGGGGGAAAAGTTAAAAGAAACGAAATTTGCTCTTTTGAACTATTAATCTATTCTAAAAGCACTTTAGAATAGATTGGGACGGAAACAAGTGTAGCAACCCATTGTGATCATAAATATAAATAACACGCACGATTTACCATCTACCCAGATTGATGATAAAGCATTGAATCAAGATTAGTTGAAATCAACAATATATTAGGCATTTAGAGTTGTGAAATTTAAACATTTAGATGTATTAAGAGTCCCACTAATACTCAAAACTAATAATTATCTCTATAATAATGAGTGAGTATTACCTATTGCACATCTCTTCCACTGTTAGTTTAAAAATACCCTCCCCACTGTCTTTCAGTGTCCTCCACAAATCACCATCTGCGAATGCACCAATCAGATGGTGCTTGTCATCGATAACAAGAAGGCACCCACATCCTTTGCGAGTTAACTCCACTAGCTGATCCATTATTAGATCACCTTCCCTACAGATTGGAAGTTCCGCTTACTTCTTTATAACAGCCTTTACCAATTCAGTCCAACCAATGTAAAGAGTTTCTTAGGCCACAACCAACTATTTAGCTAAAAAAAAATTATTTTATGTTTGCTTCATTGTAATGTTCCCAACTTCGAAGAATATTCTAATCTAATTTTTATATAAATAAATAAAGATTGAATTACACTTTAAATGTACTATGAAATTTTTATATGTGTTTATTTTTATGTTTCGTTTCAAGAATCCAACTTAAATAATTATTGAAAAAATAAAAGTTATTTTTAAAAAAACCTAAAGTTAGGGTTTGGAAAAAGTCTAAAAAGGTTAAAACCTAAACCATAACTCTAAAATCTAAAGTGAGAAAATAAGTTAAAACTTAAACCCTAATTTAGAAATCTTAAGGGTTAAACCCTAAACCCTAGAAAAGTGCAATTCACAAATACGCATATAAATACAAAAATTATACAGTATAAATACGAAAAAGTCAACTGTGAATAGTAAAATTTAACTATACAAATTAGTATATTTAATTAAAATTAAGGCTAAACTAAGTAAGTTTGATTAGTGAAATGAATTACTAATCAACCAATCATATGCTAGTTTATTAAATGACTAAACTACCTCTTACTAAAGCTTATGAACCTTAAATAGTCAGCCAAAAAGAAGCTCACCAAGCTTGCTTTGGAAGCTAAAAAGATGTGTATTGGAGAAGCTTTGTTAAGTTTGTTCAAGAAACTAGAAAATGACTTAATGATTAAACTACCCTCGGTTTGAAAGGCCTATAAATACAAGCATTAAGCCTTCATTTTTTTCATCATTTTCCAAAGCTAATTTCTAAGCATTAAAGTTATAATTAAAGTTTCGTAAGAGAGAGTTTTGTGAGTTTAATATTTGAAGCCTTGCAAAAATATTGTCAAACTAGCATTTCAAAAGATACATCTCTAGTTTTTATTCTTTTCAATTTATAGTTAGTTAATTCAAGCAAAATAATAGTAGTTATAATGTTTAAATTTCTTCAAGTATGTAGTCATAAAACTCAAGAATATAAGTCGTAACTATGTAAGATTTTTCTTTCTTCGTATTCTTCATAAGTTCTTGAGCAAGACGTTATTATGTTAAATTTTATTTTATAGTTTAAAGCTCAAGAACGTACAACATAGCAATGTACGATTGTCATTCTCAGTGTTTTTCATGTGTTCTTAAGCAATAATTATAAATTTTTATAATCAAGACATATTATTTTAGCAAATTAATGCTTGGGGTATCATGTTTTATCAATTCAGTCAAAAAAATAATGAAACAGTTTTGTGCAGTCTCCTTACTGTTGAAACAGGTAAATCAATATGGAATTTTGAACTTTGGTCTAAATATAAATTATAGAGACGAAAGTTACGAACGCGTGAAATTTTGAATGACTCAAAAATATTTTAAAATGAAGAAGTTATGGCTGTTTAACTGAGCCTGGATATGACAGCAAACATGTTGTCCACCTTTTAAAAAGTGCCTTAAAAATGATTTTTTGAGTTAGCAAATTTTTCGACTAAAACCACCTATGGAAATAATCTAAACAAGTTATAAAAACACTTATTAAAAAATAAAATCCGATAAACTAACATTCGGGTACGCGTAAACAATTATATAGGCATGTAATGTTTTACCGGAAAAATCCTAAATTGTTTTGAGGCAAATTTTCTATCATTAACATTTGTTTACTTGTTTTTGATGTGATTTATATATCTTGTACAAACAACGTGTTATAAATATTTGATATGAAAGTTATTGCATATTGTTTCGGCATAACTTGAGAAATGAAATGTTCTTTCGTGATATATTTCTAAACATTCTTTATTTTATCAAACCAAGTTATCTTGGGGCGATCCTAACATGTGAAGTAAACTGAGATGAACGAATATGTAGCACTGTTCATGATTAGTCCAGTGTAATGTATGTTATGCATAACATATGATGTCGTTAGGTTGATCCCCTTTTTATATCCACACACTACTAGAAAATCGATCTATAGCAACAATCTATAGCGACGGTCGGAGCGGAACCGTCGCTATAGGCCAAATGACAACCCTATAGCGACGGTCGGCTCCTGACCGACGCAATAGAAGTAAACATAGGCCATATAGCGACAGTCTCCTCTTGACCGACGCAATAGAAGCTGAAAATAGGCCGTACAACAACGGTTGATGTCTGAACGACGTAATAATAGTAGAAAATAGGCCTTATAGCGATGGTCGGGATATGACCGTCGCTATAGACCTTATTTTTTGGGCTTTACCAATGACATGAATGGGCGGGAGATATCAGATCTTTTTTTAGTCAGGGCGCGTCCCTCCAATTTTTCTCCCAAAAGCAAATACTCTATCATTTCCCTCATCTGAAAATCATGACTGTCGATCCTCCTCCTCTATGGGTTAACTCTCCTTCATTTTCATGATTAGCAAGCTCTAAAATCCCCAACTCCCATCGATTATTAGCCCATAAATTCTAATTATTCGCGGGTTCCTTGAGGGAAAAACCCAACTTACTGTTAAATGTAGTGACCCAAAATATTTTAATATAGAGAAATAGAATTATTGGCAGTAATTGTAAATTTCTGGGGGATTAAATTAAATCATTATATGGTGACTTGGTTTATTTAATTATGTGTTGCAATAATTAAAGGAATTTAAGGAAGGTTCAATTAATGGGTTAATTAAATTAATAGACCAACCTAGGTGGTATAATATCAAAGTTTGATAAGGCAAATGAGCTATGTCATTATTTAATTAAATAGCTAGCAAGTTAAGCTGGATGTGTAAATTAATTAATATGGTTATTAATTAATGAGATTTCATAAACATTAATAATGTTATATTTATTTCCATTTGGAAAGTTATTGATAGTGGGGTATTAATATTTTATATTTCCACTAGGAATTTAATTTGGGCAACCCAAAACTTAGTTGCAATATAATTAACAATTGAGCCACCAATTGTTTAATTAACAAAACAAATAGTAGCCCAACCCAAGAGTAATAATATAACCCTGTGGAAAAGTAAGAGTGTCACTCCTTTAGGGACAAAACCTCAGAAAAAGCAGAGCACGCGCAGTTTGTGCAAAGCTCAATGACTCAGTGCTGAGAAAAGAAGGAACAAGTCAGGCATAGGGGAGACTATAGGGTCCAACTCCTCAAAGTTGTCTAAGGCTGAGAGAGTATTGTATAACCTTAGTCATTCCCTCATTTCCCGTTCCCGTTCATTTAGGCTAAGAGAGATATTAAGCTTGAGAAGTAAATGCAAACTTCAGAAGAGTTCTTACTGTTCGGAGAAGGCAGAATCTGAATGTAAATCATCTGTCTAAGATTGAAGGTATTATCCGGTTATTTCGATATTACCCTTATTCATTTAACTGGTTTTATCTTATGTTAGATTAAGGAAACAGAATATGCTAGAGTTGCATATGAGATGTTTAAATGAGAGTACTGTAAACTCGATAGTCAAAAATATTGGTGAAACTAGTTAATGATTGAATCAGAACTAGAATAATGGTTTCGGTTATCTTACCCAGTCAACATTAAGAGTCTGAACCACAGTTGGTCTGTACTCAGTGTTCATGTTCATAAAACTTTAGAATGGACTGGTGTATTGGCTTATTATTGGTTTAGATGTTGTTTTCTGTTGGGAGAAATCTGGGTTAAGGACCAAGAATGGTCCAGGCGATACAAGGTTGGAGTAAGTGTGGAAGAGTCTTTGTTTACTGTAAATAATCAGTTTATGAAGATATTCCCATATGCTCACCGAGTGTTTGACTAAAGGTCTAAGAAAACCAAGGTGGCTAAACCTTCTGTCCAATGATCTGTTTTCAAAATCAGAACCTCTTTAAGTAATGTGTTAGACGTTGTGTTAGTCTAAAGAGTAAACTAGAAAGGTTGAAATAAGTTATGGTATGTTGTATGAAGTTACTGTAAATCTGAAAATTTTCCTTAGTTGCAGTAAGAATAGTAGAGTGCACTAGTAGTAGAGTGCTCTGGTAGTAGAGTGTTGGGGTAGTAGAGTGCACTGGTAGTAGAGTGCTCTGGTAGTAGAGTACTGGTAATAGCGTGCTCTGATAGTAGAGTGTTGGTAGTAGAGTGCTGATAGTAGAGTGTTCTGGTAGTAGAGTGTTGGTAGTAGAGTGCACTGGTAGTAGAGTGTTGGTAGTAGAGTGCTCTGGTAGTAGAGTACTGATAGTAGTAGAGTGCTGGTGCTGCTGGTAGTAGAGTGCTGGTAGTAGAGTGCTGCTGATAGTAGAGCAGTCTGGGCCAGTCTTGGGAAGTCGTTGAGTGACCCTCACTCGGCGATCATAAAGCTGTCAGCCCAGACAATGTGTTCAGGCCCTGAATCTCGGTTCAGTCGCCGATTTTAGGAAATGTATTATTAATTAAAATATTATTAACAGATTAATAATATTAGACAATGAGTAATTAATATCAAATGATTAATGATAACGATGAAGGTTTCATTGTAATTGAAACAAGGTATTTAATTAATTATTGTGCAACAATAATTAATGTGAGTTATATTCAATAATGAATAAGAATAAGTAAGTAATTAATTATTATTTAAGGGATATTAAATAATAATTAAAGGATGATGAATATAATAAGGTAATTGCTTATTTTTTTTTTAATAAATAAGGGTGATTAGTTATTAATTATTATTTAAAGGATATTAAATAATGATTAAAGGGAGATGAAGTGAATAAAATGATCAAGTGTTATTTAATTTATATTAAATAATAAATGAGGTTAAGTAATTAAGAAATGATTATGTAATTGATATTCCATAATCATTAAAGGAATTGAGATTAATAAATTAATTAATTAATTATTATTTAAAATAAATAATAATTAAAGTGAATTAAGGTTAAAGAGATAATTGTTATGTAATGCTAAATAACAAATAAGGTTAATCAAGTTAACTATTTATTTAATTTATATTAAATAAATAATGTGAATGAATTAAGGAGATAATTGTTATGTGGTGCTAAATAACAAGTAGAGTTAATTGAATTAATTATTTATTTAAATGATATTAAATAAATAATGTGAATGAATTAAAGGTAATAAAGTGTAAACAATTGGTGGGTAATTGTTGGAGTCTTTAGTTATTACTAAGGTTGTAAATTATCATTAAATGATTTATAATTGATGGTAAGCAATTAAATATTATTAATGGATTAATAATATTGGTAATTGGGAGAATATTATTAAGGGCTTAATAATATTAGTAACCATAAGGTGTTGTTCAGTATGTGAGAAACGTTCGTGTTTTAGTGATGTATTATTAACGTATAATAATACTGATCGGTAATTAAGATATTATCCAAGGAGGATAATATTGTCTTATAAATTATGAGTAATAAATAGAAAATTCGGTGTTGTAGAGTCAATTCTTTTATAAATGACAACTGAGTTCCTATGCATTTTACTAATTGGCAGACAAACGTATTAAGGCTTTCGGATGCTATAATTCGAATTGTTGTGCATTAGTAATGGAACGCGGACTTCAGACTGGTAGCATAAGTCAGTGCGCATATCAGGCAAGTTTAGCAGTGTTATGTGTTATTTTCAGTACTATATGTTATGTGCATAAATTATTATGTGTGCACTTGTTGTATGTGCTAGCTGATTTCTAAATATGTCTGTGTACAGTCATATGTGGTTAATAAATGATATATAATTAATGCTATGATTTGAATGTGTTATAAGAGTTATATAACCTGGATATATTGACATGCATGGTAAACATGATTTAAATGCAAAGCATAATAAGCATGATGCCTATATAAATGCAAAGCATGGAGCATAAAGCATGAATTAAATGTAACACACGTGTTATGTGTTAGCTGTTAGTCTTACTGAGTCGTCGTGCTCATTCTTCCTATTATAAACATTTTCAGTGAAGGGCGAAGAGTTTGAAGATCCCGGTAATCGCAAAGAAGATGTGCGTAGTGTATTTTATTAATAGAAGTTATCACTAGAACTGCTTAAAGTTTAAGTTGTATTTGTTGGGAATAATTACCGTTAGGTATCATTCCAGATTTTTAAAGCCTTGTAATAAGAGTGAAATACGGTTGTTTATTAATGCGAGTGTTAATGTTTATAAACTCGTGTAGTTAAAAACAGTTAGTTAATAGTCATATCGACTTAATGTTAAATTGCGAGTTTTATTGCTCACAATGGTTATAATACATTATGTCATAAAATATAAATGATCTGAATGGTAGAATTCATATAAAAATTGCGATTTTGAGACAAAGTTAAGTAAATGTCATAGAATTTTAAATTTACCGAATTTTAACCGCATGTTTTTATTTCAATGTTGTGGTGATTCGTTGACGAGCGGGGTGTCAAAAGTGGTAAATCCCGGGGCGTCGCATTAAATTTCTCATTCGAGCTCTATTCTCTCTCAAATCCCATCCCTAGACTTGATAATTCTCCTTCGGTGGCCATGGTTACATCTCCAGCAGCCAGGAGGAGGACCCAAGCTCCAATTTCTCTCTCGTCCAACACTTCTTATTCATCATTTATAAGGAAATCCAATTAAAAAAAAAAGAAGAGATTACAGCGATTCTTGCTGTGAGAAATGTGGGTCCGACGAAAATGCGGCGAAACTACTCCTCTGTGACCAATGTGACCGAGGGGTTCACCTATTTTGCCTCAGACCTATCCTTGCGTCTGTGCCGGATGGGTCATGGTTCTGCCCTTCTTGCTCCAACCATAAGAAGAAGCACTCAAGTATGTTAATTTTCTGTCATTATATTTCATTTTGTTTACTAATTTAATAAATTTGTTGTAGGCATGTTAATGGGTGTTCTTTAAATCTTCTAATTTTTTAACTTCCAAATCCTATTAGTCAATATATTAGACTGATCCCAATTAATTTGTTGTTGTTTATTTTATTATTATTTCTGGGTAAGGTCATCAGTTTCCCAGTGACTGAAAGGAAAATATTTCAATATGAAAACTAAATGGAATTTGAAAAAGAGTTTAAATTAAACAATAAAGGTGAAGCTGGATAGCAAAGGAAAATATTTAATGAGGAATCCTTTTGTTTCTAACCAATTCCGGTTGGAAACACACTTTAATTTGATTAATATCCCTAAACAAGTGAATGGGAAATGGGTGTTCTATCTTTCAAATAAATCTGGAATTAATTTTATTTTTTTCTTATTCGTAGACTTTCCTTTGATTCAAACCAAAATTGTTGATTTCTTCCACATCCGAAGGTGTTCACAGTCAACAGAAAAAACATGCCAAGGTAAATAGCACCTCAACTTTATTTGTCTTAATACTCTTATTATTTTATGAATGAACCTGATTATAGTCGTTTTGCTTCTTTACTTAATTTTTAGTAGACAACCGGAAGAAGCGAAGGCGTACAAGCAGCTTAGTTACATCAAAGAAAAAGAGGAAATTGTTACCATTCATCCTTCGATTCTTTCAGCTTTTGGTGGCAAAGGTTATTATGGTATGAAGGTCCATAGTGCTGTCATTGCTTCTGGAGCAAGGTATGTGTATTCAGCAACACTAGTTGTCAATTAATTATGTTGCAATTTATGTTTTTGATTCAGTGTGTAAGTGATTGAAACCAGTTGGTTGGTATTGACATAAGATCCAAAAGGTTTATGATTTATACAAGGTTCAAAATACCATTTATAGCCAAGGTGATGATTGAGATTTAGTGATTTTTGTGAGATCAATACTTGGATTCTCATAGGCCAAGTTCAGTTTGTTTCTTTCTCCATTTTTTTGCTTAGGTTGAATACTGATTACTGAATTCAACTTTCTTTAAGCATTAGTACTCTTTTCATCTCCAAATTTCAAAATAGCATTATAAAAACAGTAGATCACTTCAATTTTTCATCGTTTTGTATGTGGACAAATATTCAGGCCTGACAATCCATTTCTGTCCTATTCGCGTGACTACCTAGTGTTTTGATAACATATTAACATGCCAACAATACTACATTGTTACCATAATCCATTTCAATCATGAGTTCCTATAAGGTTGATATGCATTTCTTACTTGGTAATTCGAGTTTCATGAAGTTTAGAAACTTCTCAAGTCCTGTATAGATGTTCCCGTAAAGGAGGAGATTTCTGCTTATGTTTTTTCTGTTTCTTATTGCAAATTACTTTATAATTACTAATTTGTTCTTTGGATAAAAAAAACTGTAATATTCTGCTAAGCATCACTTTGTCTGGACAGAAGCCAAAGCATAACTCTTGATATTATTGGGGATGGTTTTTTCTTATTGAAAAGGTGCCACTTTTCTAATAGCTAAGATTGTTAGAGAATGGGTCTGTTAATGCTTTACCATCTTTCTTGTGCATTGATGACATAACAGATTTGTCCACTTTCAGGATGGAGTGGCCTATTCTCACTTGCTTAATGTTCTTGCCCCTGAACATGGTACCACCAGCACATTGGAGGCAAAAGATCCTACTGAAAAAGTAAATTCGATCCTGGAGCAAGCAAAGAAATTGGACTGCAAAAGATTTGTCACTCTAAAAGACATTGTTGAAGGCTCAACAAACTTAAATCTTGCATTTGTTGCTCAAATCTTCCAGCATAGGTAAGGCTACCGTAAATAATATGTCGTTATGCAGTTTGTACCATCATGATTTTGTGCATGTGTATTTCCTCCTAAAATCTTCACTGAACTGGATCGAAAAACTGATGATTGAAAGACTAGACAAATTGACAAATACATCCGGCAACGTTGGTGCACCAAATTATTTTTCCATTGTAAAGGAGCATATGTTGTAGAATTACAATAGTCAATCACTTCATGTAACCTATATGTTGTATTTTTAACACTGCGGTCAACTTTGTTTCCGGTTCTCCCATGCTACTGCTAGCAGTGTTCTTTGTTTTCCTAAGTACAAAAGAATTTTTGGATTTCCTTGGTGTTATCTCTCCTTTTAATTTGTACCGTCTAGTATAATGGATAATTCTTGTATTACCTTAACAAAAATCTAGACTCAATTCATTTTCCCTTTCTGCTTGTTATTATTTGTGCTTTTCTCGTGGTCATCTATATTAGTGTGTTATCAATGTGAATTTTTCTCTGTAGGAAAGGCCCATCAGTGGACAACTCAAAACATTCATATGCAGAAATGATGACGGATGATGCTGAAACTTCTGGGGAGGAGAGGTGCTTTCGATTGTGGATTATCAAAGTGCAACTGTTTATTACTGCTTGTGTTATTTTTTTCATATTCTTTTTATTTTACTTTTGGTTATTAGATGTATTTAACAATTGTGATGTAAGTGATTTTAAATTATATAAATTTATTTATGATTGTTACAGGATATTGTATTGTGTGTTCAATAACAATTTTATTAATATTTTTTTTTAATATTTAGAAGGCGTATAGCGACGGTCGCTGACCGTCGCTATAGGACTTTGCTATGTCCTATAGCGACGGTTGACACCGACCGTCGCTATAGACCTTTTTTTTAGCGACAGTCAAAACCGTCGCTATTGATATGCATTAGCCGTCGGTAAAAAATTATAAACGCGTTTTTAGTCTAGTTTGTAGCGACGGCTTCTAAGGTGACGGTCGGCCGACCGTCGCTAAAAGTAAAAAATTATAAACGCGTTTTTAGTCTAGTTTGTAGCGACGGCTTCTAAGGTGACGGCCGGCCGACCGTCGCTAAAACTTTTAGCGACGGTCATTGGGCCTATAGCGACGGTCGGCGACCATCGTTATAAGCCAGATTTCTAGTAGTGACAGTATATGGTTCGAAGTCGAAAGACAAACGAACGTTCAAGGTCTAACCATCACTCAGTCTTGCTATGTTAAAACACTTGTGATATCAATTGTTGTACCATGAATTCTTACAATCTATATCAGTGTGAGTTCATTTTTATGCTATGTGTTAGACTTGCTGAGTTTTTGTATGCTCGTCCTTGCAAATAAACCAAATTGTAGACAAATCTGAGAGCTCCGGCTCTAAGAAGAAGAAAGGAAAGAAGAAATACGTAGATTAGTGTACATGTTTTATTAAATTACTTGTCGTTTTGTTTTAAATTCTTGATGACTTATGTAATATGAAAAGCAAACCGTGTAACCGACTCTATATCAATATATATCAAGTTTCATCACATATTCTTGTTGTGCCTTTACTTTTATAAGACTTAGAATTGTTAAACATTAACACAGTATTGATATGAACTACTTATTAGAATGAGGGTGGTAAATAAAATTGTGAGTACTGTAAACATCCATGACATGACTAATCGATGTTAAATGGTCAATTCATCGTTAGGTTCCTCGGACCTAAGTACAAGCTTGTTATTACTATTCTGAATGTCAAATAAGTAAGATTATTGATATGAAAAAATATCACTATAACCAAATATGTTTCGAGTGAGGGTTTTAACTAGTTGGATATGTTCTGTACGGAAAGAGAATTTTACACCGAATAAAGATACAAATATTTGTCACGGATAAAGATGCAAACATTTATCACGGATGAAGATACAAATATTCATCGCGAGATTCTTTGTTCCCAAGAATCGTCCTAATGATTTAATGTTGTGAATCTTGAAATATGTAAAGTTATAGGATATCTGAATCTTAAGGTTAAAATATTAGAGATGAGTATTAAGTCATTTGCATCGATTACAAGGACTTAATATAAAATAATAAAAGATCTTTGGAAATTAAGATGATAACTTTGTTTATGAATAAAGGGAATTATCTATAGACCTAATGATTTAGCATTTATAGTGAGCATCAAATCAGCTATAGTAAGTATAGTGATTTGGGACGTCACATTCATTATCTCCCATACAATCTACTCCTAATGAAAAGCGAGCAAGTTTAATAATGACCTGCAGCAAAATCGTACACCACAAACAAACAATATTACTTCAAATGGTTAACAGGCACACTGAACTCCAGTATGAGTTCTACCTATGGTAGAATGTAAAAGGCATTCACGATTCAGAACATTAATACATGGTACATGGAATACAATCAGATTTCCCGTTACCCTTTTCAAACTATCCTCCAATTATAACCTTGATATAATATTATAGTAATAATAGATACATCTATAACCAAATCCCAAGCCCAATATCTAACCCAGCTAATCTCATAAATCCTATTTTATATATATATATATATATATATATATATATATATATATATATATATCAAGCTCTTCCCAATCCGCCCAGTCGGATGATTTGCCGCATACCCATTCCTAGTCAAATACCTCGCTCCCATTAGAACAATCGTCACTATATCCCCAAAAACCATCTGAATAGCAGTAGATGTCACTAGTGCCAGATCAAACGAGCACAATTCTCTCTCCAAAGGAAAAAACAAATTCTAATCACACAAACCCATCAACGCATTACCCTCAATCGAAGTCCCGAGATTAAATACTCCTCTGTATTCCCACTCTTGCTAGGTCCTACTTTTTGGCATAATTTTTGTGTATAATTTGTGCATATAATATTATTCTTTTATTTTTGCTCTTTTGGTATACTATTATATACGTGTGTATATATATATATATATATATATATATATATAAAAAGAGAAAGAGACAGAGAAAATGATCCATAGCCAAAGTTGGATGAGAGCACTATTTCATCCAACTCAATCTTAACCATCCGTTGCAATATCTAGAGGGGGAGAAAAAAGCATACCGCATAACTGTTGTTATCATTACTGCATAACAGTTATACGGTAAGAGAACCACAAATAAAGTTCAAAATATACAAATATAGTTCCAAAAATACCCTCATGCACCGCACATTGTGTTATACGGTATGCACTTTAGTTATGCGGTATGTCTAAACACTTAGAAAATATTATCATCACTTGATAATATTTTAATCACATAAGACATATATTAATTATTTAATATAGTTCAAACTCTTATATAATATTATTAATATTTTAATAATATTTAATTAGTCTTATAATATAATAAATCATTTAATAATATTTTATTAACCTTCTAATATTATTAATCATTTAATAATATTTTATTACCTTATTAATATTATTAATTATTTAATAATATTCTATTCATTATCTAATATTATTACTCATTTAATAATATTTTATTCATTATCTAATATTATTAATTATTTAATAATATTTTATTCATTTACTAATATTATTACTTATTTAATAATATTTTATTGACTTATTAATATTATTACCCATTTAATAATATTTTAATCTCTTACTAATACTATTAACTATTTAATAGTATTTTAACCACTTATTAATATTATTAACCATGTGATAATATTTTAATCATTTGCAAATGTTATTAATCATTTAACAACCTTTTAATCACATATTAATATTATTCACCACTTAATAATATTTAAATACTCTTCAAATAATATCAATAGTTAACTTTTAATTGTGTTAACCATAGTCTTTATTTTAAACAATTAGCTACCATTTATTCACTAATAGATTCCATATATATTGGTTTATTATCCAAACATATTCATTTTACACTTATTTCAACTTAATTTTTCAAAGAAAACTCGACCCGGACTGACCTGACTTGACCCGGACCGACCCAACCAAGACATCACTAAATCTGTTAGATAGTAGCCTAGGGCACAGCCGCGCCCACCACGAGCATAGGTGCGTTTGACCAATTTTTAGAAAACCATTTTTTCGGACTTCACGACCCTCAGTCGCTCTGACAGCCATAACTTCTTCATTTTAAAATATTTTGGGGTAATTCTTGAGTCCATCTCATCAATATTTTCCCCTCTACAACTTCTCTTTAGATCACAAATCCAAATTCCAAACAGAACTAGACTAAAAATTGCTCAAAAGGACAAAATAAAAATTAACTTCACAAAACCTTGGTTCGATTGGTTCAAACTTGAATAAAATAAAGTCTATACATTCAAATGACACCAACTCAGTGTTGTTATCTTCCTAACTTCTTGTTTTACAATATTTCATGGTTCGATCATACTTTTGAAAATGTTTTGACACAAAATTTAAAATCGAACCATCTAAGGTTTTAAAACACCATATTTTGTGGTAAAAGCCATAACTTCTTCATTTTTTCATATTTTTGAAAGATTCAAGTTGAGTTTTTTTTATAACTCATAGATGTAATTTTCTAGCCATAGAAATCAATTTTTTAACTTGTACATTTTAAACTACAACAATAAATAACACATAGTCATATAGGCTTTTACCGGTAAAATACAATATGGACTTTTCTTCTAATTCTTTGCATACCACACATACAAATACATGTATTAAATATATCAAATCATGAATCTACCAATATATCATAATTTTAGACTTCTAGATCATCAAAATAACTTTTGATCGATTACAAATACTTTTTGACCATAGAAAACATATATAGACCATAAATATGAACTAAAGAAGAGATAGAGCACTTTTGAACCTCTTGGTCTTGGATGCACTTCTTCTCATGGCTAGAAACTTTGTTAGAGACTCCACTTTGACTGTCATCTAGCAATTTCCTTGATGGATTCGCAACTCACAAGAGTTCTCTTACTTTTCTTTCAAAAAAGCTCTCACTTTTCTCTCTAGAATGCTTTAGCAAATTGTCAAGAAAACATAATCAATGTATGGATCATTCTATTTATAGAATCTCCTTAAACACCATCAACATTCACTAATCAACTAACATTAGTTTATTAAGGCTCTAATCTTGCTTACTATTGCTTGAATGACAACTTGGAATGACTATAGTGGTTGGGGAGTTGATAGAAGTGGTTGAGCAAATTTGATTTTATGTGTAATTGAAGTAATATAAAATTATACTCCATCCTATTGGGCCCCCCTCCAAAAATCTAGCCATAGCTTCATTTTTACATCAATATGGCTTTATTTTATGTCATATGTCATTACCTATACATCTATATATACATACACCAATATATGTATCCATATTCACATATACTTGCACATTAGGCTCCACCTTTGGAACTTTGAATTAATTCTATTTGGACTTTGGATTACAATTGTTTGGGCTTAATAATTTAATTCATTTGGCTACTAAATCCATTCATTTAAGTCATCAACACTTGGGCTCCCAACAATTAAATTAATTGGGCTAACTATAACACTTGAAATAAAAACAAGTATTGGGTTAGTTTAAATTTATTTAGACTCGCCATATTTTTCATAAATGGTTAACTAATTAAATCATATAAGGCTACTATATTGGGTTCATTAAATAAACACAATAGTTTAATTACATAATTCAATTAGACTTGCTATTTATAAGTCCATTGGACTATTTAATTAAGTTAGCTTATAAAACACTATCACTTTCAAATTTTTGGATTTGTTTTAATAAAACCCTAATACCCATTAGTATAAATACTTTGACTTGATTAAATTTAATTACTTAACTATCTCTTATCATCAACTTAGGTTTATAATATATTTACTCATACACATACCGTTATTCCCACTGTGGACACCCAAATTTTGCACTTCTCTACTAACCCTGGCAGGAGGGCAAAATCGTGACTTGACCCGACATACGAAAAGAAAGGTGGACACCAACACGAAGCCACCGCAACGATTTACGGTCAAATCCGCCACAACGAACAACGAGCATCAGGTTACTTGAGGCAAGGCAAACAGTTGATCCAGAAGAACCTGATTTGATCACAAAAGACGACTAATGGCCACTACGCTTACGATGTTCGGGGGTACGGAAATCGAGAAAAGCAAACTGGGCAGCCGCAGGTGCACCTGCGGCCACCGACAAGTGTGACATTTGCACGGCTCGAGGAGACAACCCGGCAGCCAAGGATTCGGCGCGGGCGGCTAGCGAACCCAGCCGCAGATGCACCTGCGGCCAGCCGCAGTTGCACCTGCGACTACCTGCGGAATGCTATACATTGCCATTTTCACCCGAGAGATAGAAAAAGAGAAGAAAGTTGGTAAGCTTTAGAGAGAGAAAAAATGCGAGAAGAAGAGAGAGAGGCTTGGGTGGAGTTATTTTGAATGATAAATTGTTGATTGTTGCTCAAATAGTTAGGCTTTCTTGTGGTTTTTGCTCAAATCTTGGAATATAAAGCTTTTATCGGTATATTGCAAGGTGAAATGGGGGTGTTTTCTTTAAATCTTTTGCTTGTATTGTTATTGTAATTTTGTGTTTTGATTTGTTTAAACATAGTATATTGTGATATCATTGAGGATCCGTGGATTAGGGATTATTAGCGAGGGTTCCGTCGGAATGTAACTTCCTCCTAATGTCCAAATGACATCCGTACGGTGAGATGTAGTTCGTGGTGTTCATGGATAGTTTGTAGTGTTGGGATTGGGATTTTTGATTCGTGTAGCACAGTAAGAAGTTTAGCATAGTTAAGTTGCCTTGGTATGGTCGTGCGGCGACTCGGGTGATTGTGAGCCTAGGGAAGAGATCCTCGTGATCGAATCCCGATTATGGACAAAATTGGGTGTATATAATCATTGCAAGGGGTCTATTTATGTGTATATGTAATATCGGGCCTTAAAGTGATACCAAGTCAGGATCGGGTTTAAGGCCCCGTAATAGTAAAAATATGTGATTGTGGGTGTTTGGGGTTGTTTAGACGGCTCACATGCCCATGGATAGCCCCGACACGTTTTGAATGCTTGTTTTGATTTACGACACGAAAAACGGCTTTCCAAAATAAATCAAACGATGGAGATTTTCTAAAAAATGATCAAATTAGAATATTAGATTCACGAGGTTTTAAAAACTAAGAGTTTTGGCGAACTTTAATCCTTGTTTGACAAAAAGGCTCCATGTGGTTTTGAAATGTCATAAAAGATGTTTTCGTAAAAAATAGATAAACGTTTTCATTAAACTTTGTGCATAGGGTTAAAGAGTTCTAGAAGTTGCCTTCATTTTATTTAAATTTACTGTTAGAAGGCAATATATAGTCTCGATTCCTATTTGACAAAAGTTTAAAAAACTATTGTTTTCTAAAAATGACATCTAATAAAAAACCCTCATCGTTTTCGAAATTAAAATCAATAGTTATTATAAAACGAATCCTTGTCATTTGGGTCAAAATACGTCTAAACACTTTCTCGATAAAACACATTTGCCTTATAAATCAACGCAACTTTTATGCAAAAATTCACCACAAACATTCATTTAGGCACACCCGCACACATATGCGCACACCCACATTTTAGGATTTAAAAAGATAGGAAAACATCGAGATTGCGGTAACCGTGTTTCGCGGAAGTCGGGGGATGCCTAACACCTTCCCCTCGCTTAAGCAAGCCCCCGAACTCTATGAATCTTGATTCGCGGATCAATTGAATCGGAGTCACATATGAGCCAGCGATTACGAAAACAAAATTCGGATGAGTTGGTACATCCATTTCAAATATACCAACTGGCGACTATGGTCAAATGACTCATTATAAAAATCGACCTTTCGAAACCCCGTCAACACTTAAGCCGACCCTTTTCAAAAATCACATCTTAAATCCAAAAGGCTAAAATTGGAAAGAGCTTTTTTAATATTAAAAAACGAAACGACTAAAATCCCGGCGTCGACACCCACATTGGGTTATTTTTAATAATTCACTTATTTCTTCTTTCTCATTATTCATACAAGTAATTCACTTGTTCATTATTAATCTTCTTATGTGTCATTCAAGGTCAACATTCAAGCTTTGTGATCTCATCACATAAGCTTCTCTTGCATTCATTTTCCTTCTTTAGTTAATTCAAATAAATTTAATTAACTAGCTTACTACCTTTCATCATACAACATAAACACATACTTCATACATTATATTTCTTCATGAATAAAAAAAAATTAAGTACGTAATTTTCCTGGTTATTACATCCACAACCTCGTGTTTAGTGCTCACAATCCAATACATAATAACAAATAAATACATAGTCTTCATTAAACTTAGCGGAATAATACATAAATGTTCCTCATAAAAAGGAATATAATCCCAAAGTCTTCTAACTACATAACCAATATATATCTTAAGAGATTACAAAAGATTTACAAACTTTAATTACATATTAAAGAATCAAATCATACAAATTCTAAGCTTTGGTCTTTCCCTTGCCCTTGTCTTTCTTGGAGCACTCGGGCTTATCTGAAAATTAGTTCATGATATAGCAAGGGTGAGCAACTAGCTTGCTCAGTAAGTTTAAGACAGTAAATACCAGATTTGATATATCATGATTCAATGAGAATAACTTCAAAGATTTCAATAATATATAATAATTGTGAAAGAACAAGAGTCAAATTTTAATTAAAAGAAATGATTGAGTCTTTACTACTGAGTGGCCTCTAAGAACCATGAACTAATACTTAAGGTAAATCAGATATGTATCTGACCCTTTTATTGTTTTGGTAGGGGATCAACCTCTTGTACCCGATGTATATGCATAACATTCAAACATCTTGCGCAAAGGTCAGTTTCTCGAATAAAATCCCCTTATTTAGGGTTGTTCGTTCTCAGTCTTACTATAAGAATTCGCACCAACCAATGATTTGTATAAGCTTTTAAAAATATTCAAGTTAATGAATTTATACATGTAGTGTCTAACTGAAACAATTAGTTTAGACATTCTTAAACAGTTCTTGAATTAAAAGAGCTATAAAGCTTTAAATGCACTTTGTGCGAATAAATAACAACATGGATGTGAATTAACTTTCAATAATTAAACCACTTAAAGCTCTTGCAAAATAATTACAAGTTTAAGTATAGGAAATTTGTCTCGATTGTCGAATACGGCTAATCAATTCAATTTAATATCCTTTGAAAATACATAATAATTAATCAAGTTGATCTTCCAATTAGTATCATACCTAGGTTTATATAATAACCTTTGAATATCTTAATTTGTTAACACTTAATTACATAATAATAATTAAGGGTATTTTAAACACATAAAAATATTATCATCATTTGATAATATTTTAATCACATAAAACCTATATTAATTATTTAATATAGTTCAAATATCTACATAATGTTATTAATCAAATAATAATATTTAAGTCATTTAATATCATTAAATACAATCTTATTCTCTTTCTAATATTATTAATCATTTAATAATATTTTATTCATTTTATAATATTATTATTCATTTAATAATATTTTATTAATATTATTAATTATTTAATAATATTTTATAACTTTAATAATATTATTAATTATTTAATAATATTTTATTGATTTTCTAATATTATTACTCATTTAATAATATTTTATTTATTTTTTAATATCATTATTCTTTTAATAATATTTTATTGAGTTTTTAATATTATTAATTATTTAATAATATTTTATTTATTTTCTAATATTATTTATTTAATAATATTTTATTTTATTTTGCTATTATTTATTTAATAATATTTTATTCATTTTTAAATATTATTATTCTTTTAATAATATTTTATTAATTTTTTTATATTATTAATCATTTAATAATATTTTATTCATTTTCTAATATTATTATTCATCTTATAATATTTTATTCATTTTCTAATATTATTACTTATTTAATAATATTTTATTGAGTTTCTAATATTATTAATCATTTAATAATATTTTATTCATTTTTTAATATTATTATTCATTTAATAATATTTTATTACTTTATTAATTATTTATTTAAATCTTTTCAAATATTACTATTATATTACATTACATTTTTTGACTCATTTCATTTTCAAAAGATCTGACCCGACCCGTTTTCTATGGCTAAACCCAACCCGGTTAAATAAAAATTAATATTTCAGAAATTTCAGACAATTGTTGCGGTAATGAGGACCACCGCTGTGACGGTGCCCGACAGAGTGTTTCACCGCTACGGCGGTAATTTTGTTTTCTCAAGTCTTAATTTTTTCAACTTTGTTTTTTATGGTTCAATCTTTTATAAAACGAAACATACACATCCAAAAGACACAATATCAGTTTTGTTATCTTCTTAACTTCTTATTACTCAACATTTCATGGATCGATCACATTTTTGAAAATTTTTTGACGTAAAAATCTAGGATCGATCGTATAGGGTTTCAAAACTAGCATGTTTTGCGATAAGGACCATAACTTTCTCATTTTTACATATTTTTGAGTGATTTAAGTTGAGTTATCTTTATAACTCATAAATCTATCATTTTAGCCTTAAAAATCAAGTATATCCAACTTGTTCATTTCAAACTACCATAACATATAACATATAGCTAGTTAGGGTTTTACCGGTAAATTTTCATATGCACATATCTTCTACTTATTTATATACCAAGCTCATTTATGCATATATTAAACATACTAAACCATGAATCTACTCATATTTCATAGTTCTAGCATTATAGAGTATCCAAAATAGGTTTTGAACTGTAAAAATATATTTTGACCATTTAAAATTTATATCGACCATATAAACGAAAATACGAAGGTATAGAACACTTTTAAACCTCTTGGACTTGGATGCTTTCTTCCTTTTAGACAAGAAATGAGCTAAAGCCTCTACCTTAAACACTTGATCACTAACACAAGAGTCCCTCTAATATATTTTCTTAAGAGTTTTCTCTCCCTTATCTCTAGAATTCTCTCTCTAAAAATACCAACAAGGAGCAAATGAACCAACATTGCTCAAGTGTTGGTGATTTCTATTTATAGAGCTATAGGAACATATCATTAGCAATACTAATCATCTAACATCTAGTCAATTAAGTTATTAATCAAGATTACTATTAGATTAACGGATACTTGGATTGACTAGGTGATTGACTCCTATCAAGCTAGCTTGTAAGCCATTGATTGAGTAACATTAAAGCAACCTCATTGCAACACTTCATACTCAAAGTGGGACCCCCCCCCCATTGGTCGGCTCCCTCTCTCTATATATATACATGATTTTTTGATTTATTTTTATCATCCACACACACACACACACACATATATATATATATATATATATATATATATATATATATATATATATATATATAGAGAGAGAGAGAGAGAGAGAGAGAGAGAGAGAGAGAAAGAGAGAGATAGAGGGAGAGAGAGAGAGAGACCAATTTTTGACTTTAATTTGGGCTCCATTTTGGGTCAACTTACATAATTCTATAGGGCTCATTCATTTAATTTGTTTGGGGTTAATTAATTCATTCCATTGGACTAACATTAGTTAACACATGCTACTTGAAATTAAAATAAGCATTGAACTAGTTTAATTATAACATGGACCAACAATTAATTATGTACATGGACTACTATGTTAATTTTATTAGACCTAGTTTAATAATTTCTTTGGGCTTAAAATATAATCCAATTAGACTTACTTTAATTAATTCTACTATCTTGCTACATTATTAGATTCATAAATATACACATACATACGTATATTCATTCAATTATGTAAATGCACAATTAATTCATACAAAAATTTAATTCATTGATAATTATTTAATAATCGTCATTATAATGTAACTTAGAATTCATAGTCATTACACAAACTTTCGTATTCATTCATTATTAATCTCTGAGAATAACCTTACGGAGCGGATTGTCGCCTGTTTGGTGAATAACTCTTTGTACTCAAATTCTATTAAATTGTGGGAATAACCTTACGGAGCGGATTGCCGCCTGTTTGGTGAATAACTCTTTGTACTCAAATTCTATTAAATTGTGGGAATAACCTTACGGAGCGGATTGCCGCCTGTTGGTGAATAACCCTTTGTATTAATTTCCTTCACCTTTTGTTAATCAAACCTGCTACGGTAAGGGATATTATTTTCTTTCATACTCCTAAATCGAAATTTATTATGGAACTATTGCTTCTATAATTCCTGAAAATATTATATGTTCCATAATAGTTGAACTTCATTATTTCAACTGAACCTTCCTATTTACGTGAACCTTTCTATTGAATTGTAACCGTTATTCTGAACTGTGGATCTTGAATATCATTTTTAAATTTCACTCCACATCATGTTGACAATTTGGACATTATTTGAATCTGTACAAAGTAAACTTCCGATACTTATTGTTATCCTATTTCTTCTGTTCATCATTTATATCATTCTAATCATCCAAAAATCAAGCTGTTGTGAATATCTGTGGCCGGGGGCACAGATGTGATATATTTGTTGAACAGATGATAGGTTAAAGGCGATATAATAGGTTAAAGGCGATACATCTGTTCGGTGTCTTTTATGGCACGTGGTGAATGTTCTCTTTGGCCCGTAGTGCAAAGATGAACTGTTGTGTGGTATGATTATGACCAAAGGCTGAATCTGGTATAATCATGACCGTTGGTGTTATATTGAATGTCTTTGGCCCGTAGTGCAAAGATGAACTGTTGATCTGCATGATTATGATCAGGAACTGTGAATTTGTATTATCTTGACTAATGATATTTCAGATGATAAAAGTTGATGATGTTTTTCCTAAAAAGAGAACCGAGTGGACATTATAGTCTGCATTATTCTTCTAATAGATTACTCATTCCGCTGCTATTATTGATCTGAACGTTGTTTAAGAATTTAACTGCAGTTTTTGATATAAACCTTGTAGTCTATTGTATTCTATCAAGAACTCAACTGTTGAAGACTAATGATAATTTATTCGTCATTATCTTAGTCATGATATTCTTTACTGGGCTATTTGAGCTCACCCTTTCTTTTGTTCCATTGTTTTTCAACAGGAGATGAAAACATAACAGGGTCTAGCCGGGGAATGGAGTGAGGGTCCGAGGAATAGTTATCATAGTCTTCACGTTTTGTAAAATAGTGTGGCAATAATAGTGAAGACTTAGTTGTGTATTATTATACACTGTATTGTTGTACGTTGTGCTTTGTTGTAATAATTTTGTTGTAGTATTTTGACGACTCAAGTTTGGGCTGTGTGGGCCCAGATTTGGGGGCGTCACAGTTGGCATCAGAGCTTAGGGATATGGTCTTTAATGGAGATCTGGGGTTAGAACTAGGAGGGGAGAGACGAATAGAATCAATCACTAGTGTGTCCTACCTAAATTAGATTTATTTTTTATCTAATGAATCGATTTGAATGTAGGAACATGAAGAGATGAGTCAGTTTATTTGAACTAACATTTATTTTGTGACCACAGTTAATTATGGCATCTGGAAATCAGGAGGTTAACTATGAAATTACCGAAACAAATGTAGCTGCAAAACAAGAGGCGACGAATAATCTTCTTACAAACTCAGAGTTGAATCATTTGCCTAAGGCAAAAATTATGCGTGTTCTATCCAGTAAGGATGAAGGTGAAAGCTCTGCTACAGTCGTTCCAGATCCATTCTTAGAAGCAATTAAAGGAAGTAACGAACTTGCGGAAATTATTGCCTTTAATTTACTCACTAATTGGGAGAGTGATATCACCTGGTTATGCTCTATAACAAAGGATCAGAATATATGGACTTTTCATATTAGTCTTTGGGATTTATGGTGTTCCAGCTATGATTTTCAAGATTATTTAAAAATGATATTTCTATACTTTTGGGCGTTACAATTTAGAGGAATTCAGGTTAAGTTAGTCACTATCGTGGAAACTGCAGTCTATCGAAAATACTATTTTAATGGAAATCATTGGTACCTTACTACTGATGAAGTTGATGAACCCGAGAAACAGTTTGCTAGAAAATTATTCAGTGGTATTCCCATGGTTGAAATACGTGAAGATCCGAATGAAGTATTCGGGATTCGATTTGACAATAACAGTCAAGAAACCGAATGAGGTGATAACCGGTAAGCTATTCATAAATTCTCGTGAAGTCTATGCCATATTAGATACTGGCTCTATCCACTCTTTTATCTCACCTATATGTACTCAACGTTTAAATTTGACTATTGAAAACTTAAATCTTGTCTTATCAGTTGAAACCTCATTGGGAGAAATACCTATTACATTTACTATCTATAAATCTTGCCTAGTTCAAATCAACAACCTCACATTACCTGTTGACCTTATTTCTTTGGACATGCGTGAATTTGATGTGATTTTAGGAATTGATTGGTTGACTACCCATCATGCTAAAATTGATTGTTTTCATAAGATTATTAGTTTTCATATTCCTAATCAACCTGTCATGCAAATTCAAGCAACTAAACCATTGAAATCTATAACTGTTATTTCTAGCCATAAAACCATTCGTTTATTGAAAAACGGATGTCAAGCCTTTTTAGCTCATGTCACTGATTTGAACAAAAATACGTCAAACTTGAATGATATCCTCATTGTTAATGAGTTTTCTGACGTTTTTCCTGAGGAACTTCCTAGCTTACCCCAAACCGTGAAAATGAATTTTGTATTGATCTTGAACTCGGTACCAAGCCCATTTCCAAAGCCCCATACCGAATGGCTCTCATAGAACGCCAAGAGTTAAAAGTTTAATTATTAGATATCGGTATCATTCGTTCTAGTACAAAACTTATATCGAGCGAGGAATGCGAGAAGAGTTTTCAAGAACTCAAGAGGAGACTTGTTTCAGCTCCTGTTCTGACCATACCATCAGGATCAGGAGAATTTGTTATCTACAGCGATGCTTCTGGCAAACGTCTAGGCTGTGTCCTTATGCAACATGGAAAGGTTATAGCCTATGCCTCTCGACAACTCAAAGATTATGAGAAAAATTATCCTACTCATGATCTAGAGTTGGCAGCAGTCGTTTTCGCGTTGAAGATCTGGAGACACTACTTGTACGGAGAAAAAGTGGATATCTATACGGATCATAAAAGTCTCAAGTATTTCTTCATCCAGAAGGAACTCAACATGCGACAACGACGTTGGCTTGAGCTGTTGAAGGATTATGACCACACAATCCAGTATCACCCGGGAAAGGCGAACGTTGTAGCTGACGCTTTGAGCAGAAAATCTTATGCAAGTACAAGTGCACTGCTGACAACACAAAAGTGTATTTTGTACGACTTGCAAAAGATGAAGATAGAGCTAAAGACATCAGGGACCCACTCGAAGATTGCTTACGTGCGAGTAGAACCAACTTTAATCGATAAAATTAAAGCTGCTCAAGCTACCGATCCGGAACTGATAAACATGATAAAGAAAGTACAAGAAGGTGTCATTCCCGAAGCAAGAATCGACGAGAAAGGAATACTTCGAGTCAACTCTCGACTCTGTGTTCCTAACGATCCTGAATTAAAGCATAAAATCATGATGGAGGCACACAACACGCCGTTTGCAATCCACCCAGGAGGTACCAAGATGTATCGAGATCTTCGACATACATTTTGGTGGAACAATATGAAAAGAGAGATTGCGGAGTTTATCTCAAGGTGCCTAACTTGTCAACGTGTCAAGGCAGAACATCAAGTTCCTAAAGGTCCATTACAATCACTTGAAGTTCCCGAATGGAAGTGGGAACACATCAATATGGACTTCGTGACGGGTCTTCCAAAAGTTTCTCAAGGCTTAGATGCAATTTGGGTGATCGTAGATAGATTGACCAAATCTGCTCATTTCTTGCCTATACGAGAAAACTTTTCACTTGAACGTCTTGCCGGTATGTACATAAATGAGATCGTGAGATTGCATGGCATGCCAGTTTCCATAGTTTCTGATCGAGATCCTAGATTCACTTCACGCTTTTGGACCAGTCTACAAAAAGCTATGGGCACTGAACTACGTTTTAGTTCTGCATATCATCCTCAAACGGACGGACAATCGGAAAGGACGATCCAGACCCTCGAAGATCTTTTGAGACTTTGTGTATTAGACTTCAAAGGAAGTTGGGATAAGTACTTGCCGTTGGTGGAATTTTCTTACAACAACAGTTACCAAGCAAGCATAGGCATGGCTCCATTCGAGGCATTGTATGGAAGGAAGTGTCGCTCTCCAATATGTTGGAATGAGGTAGGAGAAGCAAAATTGTTGGGACCCGAGTTGGTACGCTTGACGACCGAAAAGATCCAAATGATCCGACAACGAATACAGACCGCACAAGAACGACAAAAGAGTTATGCTGATCTTCATCGGAGAGACGAAAGTTTCAACGTCGGAGATCATGTATTCTTACGTGTTTCTCCATGGAAAGGGGTTACGAGATTCGGAAAGAGAGGAAAGCTCAACCCTCGATTTATTGGCCCATTTGAAATCCTCGATCGAATAGGAATCGTAGCCTACAGACTAGCCCTACCATCAAGTATGTCTCGCATCCACAACGTTTTTCACATATCTATGTTACGTAAATATGTGAAGGACCCAAACCACGTCATTGATTTAGAACCAGACGTTATAGCAGAGGATTTAACATACGAGGAAGTACCTGTTAAGATCCTGGATAAGAAGGAGCAGATCCTACGCTCAAAGGTTATACCTCAAGTTAAGGTTTTATGGAGGAACCAAGATACTGAGGAAATGACCTGGGAGCTAGAATCTGAGATGAAATCTAAGTATCCTTACCTCTTCGATATGACAGGTACGTCAATTTCGGGGACGAAATTTCATAAGGAGGGGAGGTTGTAAGACCCCGAATTTTATGAAATACAAAATTTAATTTTTCTTCATATATATTTTTTTTTTGATACAGTAAGTGGTTAAATTAACAAAATTGAAAGTTAAGGATGTTATGTGCAAATTTTATTTTGTCGGACAATATTCGCTTTGTCGGGGAATATTCGTTTGGTCGGGGAATATTCGTGCCGTACGACGGCGCCAAAATAATAAATTATTGGTGGACCCCACAACGGAATATTTGTCGGATATAGAAAACGACAGAAGTAACTTTTTTAAATAAAAATAGTCAACGGAACTGTTAAAATACCGGTGATAAAAGAATAGTAGCATACGGTAGTTTATGGTATTTTCTGTAGCACACGGTACTCTACAGTAACACACGGTATTGCATAGTGTCTCATATTATTGGTCTGATAATTGACACCGTAACTGTTACGCATCATTTCATCGATAATTGTCACTGCATAATATTTTATATTATCAATTCAATAATTGTTGTTACACAGTATTTTGCATTATTGATTTAATAATTGTCATTACACTGTATTTTATATCATTTAGTCAATAATTGTTGTTGCACTGTTTTTAAAATTATTGAACCTAATAATTGTCACAGTAACATATGCACAGTAATTCACATTATTGAATCAATAATTGTCATTACACAGTAACGTATGCTTTATTTTACATTATTGTTATCTCTATTATGATGTTATTTAAACAGTTGTATTTCATTAATTTATTGACTTGATATCTAAGAGCTAACTATACTGTATTTATAACAATTAGTCATAATAATTGAATTGATAAAGTTATTTGTTTATAATATAAAGTTAGGTGATTATTAGGTGATATGAAATGAATGGTGTAGATTAAAGTGTGAATTATTGTTGAATAATTGAATTGATTTGTTTATAATATAAAGTTAGGTGATTATTAGGTAATATGAAATGAATGGTGTAGATTAAAGTGTGAATTATTGTTGAATAATTAAATTGATTTGTTTATAATATAAAGTTAGGTGATTATTAGGTGATATGAAATGAATGGTGTAGATTAAAGATAATATAATATTTGAAATGGATGGTGTAGATTAAAAGATGATCTTTAAATGAATGGTTTAGATTAAATGAATGATAAGATTTTTGGCTATAAATAGAAGCCTTAACTTAAGGATTTTTCATAAACTTCCTTACTTGTTCTTTCTTTCTCTCTCTAAATACTTCTTGTGAAAGTTCTCTCCAAGTGTGCTTAAGTCATCTTGAGTATTTGTGAAGATCTATAAGTATACGTGTACTGTTCAAGTTAATCAACCTCATTTAAATCAATATCCAGTCACGTGTTGAGGTAAGGGATACCATCTTTTTCATCTTCCATTATTCAAACGTACTATGGTAAGGGATTATCATTATTTGATTCTCGATAATAATATTGTTTCTTCCTTACTCATAAGACGTGCATTTTATTTCCATGTATTAAATTGTGGGAATAACCTTACGGAGCGGATTGCCGCCTGTTGGTGAATAACCTTTCGTATTCATTCATTATTAATCTCTGAGAATAACCTTACGGAGCGGATTGCCGCCTGTTTGGTGAATAACTCTTTGTACTCAAATTCTATTAAATTGTGGGAATAACCTTACGGAGCGGATTGCCGCCTGTTGGTGAATAACCCTTTGTATTAATTTCCTTCACCTTTTGTTAATCAAACCTGCTACGGTAAGGGATATTATTTTCTTTCATACTCCTAAATCGAAATTTATTATGGAACTATTGCTTCTATAATTCCTGAAAATATTATATGTTCCATAATAGTTGAACTTCATTATTTCAACTGAACCTTCCTATTTACGTGAACCTTTCTATTGAATTGTAACCGTTATTCTGAACTGTGGATCTTGAATATCATTTTTAAATTTCACTCCACATCATGTTGACAATTTGGACATTATTTGAATCTGTACAAAGTAAACTTCTGATACTTATTGTTATCCTATTTCTTCTGTTCATCATTTATATCATTCTAATCATCCAAAAATCAAGCTGTTGTGAATATCTGTGGCCGGGGGCACAGATGTGATATATTTGTTGAACAGATGATAGGTTAAAGGCGATATAATAGGTTAAAGGCGATACATCTGTTCGGTGTCTTTTATGGCACGTGGTGAATGTTCTCTTTGGCCCGTAGTGCAAAGATGAACTGTTGTGTGGTATGATTATGACCAAAGGCTGAATCTGGTATAATCATGACCGTTGGTGTTATATTGAATGTCTTTGGCCCGTAGTGCAAAGATGAACTGTTGATCTGCATGATTATGATCAGGAACTGTGAATTTGTATTATCTTGACTAATGATATTTCAGATGATAAAAGTTGATGATGTTTTTCCTAAAAAGAGAACCGAGTGGACATTATAGTCTGCATTATTCTTCTAATAGATTACTCATTCCGCTGCTATTATTGATCTGAACGTTGTTTAAGAATTTAACTGCAGTTTTTGATATAAACCTTGTAGTCTATTGTATTCTATCAAGAACTCAACTGTTGAAGACTAATGATAATTTATTCGTCATTATCTTAGTCATGATATTCTTTACTGGGCTATTTGAGCTCACCCTTTCTTTTGTTCCATTGTTTTTCAACAGGAGATGAAAACATAACAGGGTCTAGCCGGGGAATGGAGTGAGGGTCCGAGGAATAGTTATCATAGTCTTCACGTTTTGTAAAATAGTGTGGCAATAATAGTGAAGACTTAGTTGTGTATTATTATACACTGTATTGTTGTACGTTGTGCTTTGTTGTAATAATTTTGTTGTAGTATTTTGACGACTCAAGTTTGGGCTGTGTGGGCCCAGATTTGGGGGCGTCACATTCGATGTGTAAAAATAAAAAGGTAATACTTCAAGAATGAGTAGAGATTATGTAGTATGCAAACAAAGCGCAAATTGGCACATGTATATGAAGTAAATAAGTCAATGGACGTTAAAGTCAAAATTATGACATTATAAGCTTTAAAGAATAAATGTTGATGGATTTTGATAATTTGGTCGAGGTTCGTTCTCGTGGAAGCGATTTATGGATAGGTAAGCAATTTGATTATATTGAGTTGTCGGAAAGTGAAGTGGATGGAATAGGGAACCAAAAAGGGTTCGAAGATAATTTAGAATGAATATTATGCAAATTGACATTTATGGTAAATTATTATAATTGATCAATGAAATTGGATTTTGAAGTGTGACAAGAGATTTGGGACAAGCCAATTATGGAGTATTTGATGATGTAATGAAATTCAAACATAATGAAATAGGTTTGGATCGAAATGGGCTTGAAATGGATTTAAAATGATTAATTTATGAATTATGGGAATGAATTTCTCTAGATTTTAAGAGAAATGACTATGCTATCCTTGACAATTGAAAGAATGACCATGGTATCCTTAGTATGTGAATTGTTCATTATCCCCTCAATTATGGAAAGGAAACACAACTACCCCTAATCATGCAAGGGTTAAACTTAACTAGTGTATAGTTAAGTGTTGGAGATTTACATGTATTATATATATTTATATGTTATAAGCAATAAGTTGGCTAATCCTTATTTCATTTTCATCACCCGAAAGTTGCTAGCAAGAGAGAAAGAGAGAAAGAAGAAAGGAAAGCTAGGGTTCCATTGAAAGCCATGAAAGATTGCTGGAAAAGGTTATCAAGAAGAGCAAAGTAGCCATTAAAGTGAAGGATATAGCTTTAACAAGCCTTTTAGCAAGATAAGGAAGAGCTCAAAGAAGGTATAGTCATGTTTTGCAATAGAACTTGATGTTTAAGTATTTCAAATTCAAGGATTAGAGTAGCCATGTATGTAGTTTTATGTATATGTGTTGATTATGTGAGATTAAGTGTCAAAGGTATGTTTCAAGTGAAACCCTTAGGGTTAAAGATAAAGAACATAGGTGATATGTTATGCTTGTCTATACTCAAAGCAAGAAAGTATGATTTAAGGCATGATCATGTGTTATATGTTGTTAAATTTGATGAACACCTAGTTTCAAGTATTGATTAAGTTGATTACCTAAGAAATTTCATGTTATATGGTATATAAGAGGCCTTGATGATGAAGAAGCATGTTTTGGTTAAGGAAAGTGTGATATTAAGCTATAATTGTTGGGTGATCATATGTTATATATTGAAAGATTCGATAAAAACCTAGATAGAAAGGTTGACTATGTTTGATGAGAGCTAAATTTGTGCTAGAGGGCAAGTTAGAATCATAAATGGTTTAAAAATATATTTTTGTAAAGGAACGTTGAATACTAGGCTATACTTTTTGTGTAGACAACGTAATAATCTGTAAAGTGTATTGGAAGATACATATGGAAGTTGTGAGAATGTACAAAGTTGTTATTTGAACAAGTGTTGATGTATTTGATGTCTAGACTTGAGAATTCAAAGGAGGTTCAAAAGTTAAGTTTTGAAAAGTTAATAAAATGCCATAAATATGCAATTTTGGCTATTAGGTGTACTTGGTGATCAAAAGATGCCAAAAAGCTAAGTTTGATGTTAAAACACGTGTTAGGAATGATTTGGAAGTCATTCGGTTCGAATGGCGACAATTGAAGGTTTTAAACGTTTTAAAACGTTCGCCGACGACCAAAACGAACCTTTTGGAAAAATAAGTTCATTTGAGAAGCTTTAAATGTTTTAAAGGCCCCTACAAGTCAAATATGTGCTATATGTGTTATGTGTTAAGTTAGAATCAAGTTTTGTATTAAGGGGCCAAGAATAGCCTAAGATTTGGAAATGATAAATTCATGAAAAGTTTGGAAGTTTTGATGAAAATCCAACAAATGTGTGATTTTTGGCAATTTTGAGAATTTAAAGGTGAAATGAATTCAAATGGCCTAGGATAATGTAAATACACGTGTTTAGATTGATTTGGGAATCGACGGAATTGAATTTAAGCGAAATGGCGATTCGAACGATCGAAATCGATCGTTCCGAATCGAAATGGATTTTTACGGACAAAAGTCGCCTCGTGCGAAGTTTTAAGGTTTTGAAAGTTTGGACATGTCACATATAGGTTATGTGAGCTATGTTAAGTGTTGAAATGGAATTTGGAAGCAAATGGCCAAAAATAACCAAGTTGGGATTTGAGTTTTTGAAAATCTGAAAATTTGGCTAAGTATAGAAACGTGTTGAACAGCCCTCCTAGGGGCTAGTGTATCTCTACTTTTAAGAAGCCAAATGAGGCAAGTAGTATTTTTGTAAAATACTAGGTAGTAAGGTGTAGATGTGGTCCAAATTTCAGCTCAATTGGAGTTAAGATGAAGAAATTAAAAATCGGCAAAGGTAGGGCAAAAATCAGAAAGTGCTGAATTTGAACATGGCGCCCCCGCGCCATGTTTTGTACTAAAAATGGCGCCCCGGCGCCATTTACTGTTCATGGCCGAGAGCTTTTCGCGGACAGCGAGCTCTGGAGGCGCCGGGGCGGAGTTACTGTTCATTTGAAATTTTTTTAAGCTTCCAAAAAGCTATATTTTGATATGGAATGATAGAAATGAGTTATATAAGCCCTAAAAGTTATAATAATGGTTAAATTAAAGAGTGTTAAGTTATAATGAAATGACAAATGGCATAATATAACATGCCTAAAGCTAAGCCAAAACATGTTATAAGTTATGAAAAAGGTCGGAAGCAAGTTAGGGTGTATTATAAACCTACATAAGGTGTAATACATCAAATGTGAAATGGTTAAAGACGGATGATTATGTATTTATGAAATTAGTTTAATAAGTTATACAAGTTTATGATCTTATAATGACATATAAGCTATATGTTGGCAGACAGAGTTCGAAACGAGCAAGCCGATAAGACGGATAACGAAGGATGATTGAGGAAGTACAGGTTAAGTAAAACAAAGGCGTACAGGCAAGTTTTTCAGATCTAAAAGTACCAATTGAACTACGTGAATTATGTGATAGTTGAAATGGGCACTCCGTGCCACAACGTGATCTAACTGTTAAATGCAATACGTGATATTTGAGCCTAACATGGTAAAGTAAGTGACACATGACGCATAATATAAACTGTGAGCATGAAAGATATTAACTGAATTACTTGCTGAGCTTTATGCTCATTCTTGCTATGTACTAACGTTTCAGGTAAGGTACAAGAAGGCCGGAGATTCCGGTACAGCTAAGGTAAAGAATGTGAATGAATGGATATGCAGGAAGTAAAATTGATATATGTAATCTGTTTTACGTGAAAGCAATGAATGTTGAGAGTCCATGAGGATGGATTTGTATGTATGTAAGATTTAGAAAAGTTGTATTAATATAAAATTGAGGTATTATCGATTAGTTGAGTTTGATATGTAATGAGCTTATATATATATGGTACAGTTGTACGTACAGTACAGAGGTTTGTAAACAGGTACAGATATGAAGCAGATGTATGAATACAGGTACAGGTAAACAGAGCCATATATAGACGGAACCATGGCGAAATTTATTTACAAGTTATGAAAATAGTTAATATATATGTATGTTTATAATAGGTCGCAAATTCTTAATGGTTGACCTAAGTTATAATGAAGAGCAAGTAAACGTTACGATCCTGAGATAGGTAAGGATCATAAATCAAATAAAGTTTTGTTTTAAAAAAAAAAAAATATGGACCAAATTTAAGGTTAACAGATTGGTGTTAAAGATTAAAGGTTAAGTTTAACGCACGAGATCCCAGTTAATATGGTTTTAAAGTTAATAATTATGATATCCAGAGAAAATCGGATAATTAAATAAGGTCGGGATTTCGGGCTGTTACAGTGATGGTCATCTCGTCGATGGTAAAATGAAAACTATTAGTCTCATTCCTCCATCGTTCGGCCAACGCAGTTATTAAAGACGCATCCATTTTATTGACACTCCTAAGGTCAGCAAAGACTCCAAAACCCCATTCTTGTAACAAATTCTTTTACGCTTCAGATAAGTTAAATTCACCAAGCGATCCCCAAGCCTCATCACTACACAGCATAACAGTAGTACCTCCATTATTCCAAACTTGCTTAGAGCGGTGTTGTCTTTGGTCCCAAAGTACAGAATTATCATGTAGTCTGGGATTGAAGTCCATAATATATTCCTAAAATAATATATATATATATATATATATATATATATATATATATATATATATATATATATATATAAATTATAAATATTCAATGTTAAGACATAACTATAATACGAATTATGTGTGCTATATGAAATTCTAAATGATCAAAAAATAACATTAGGTCAATCAACAGCATATTACTTGGACAGTAAGCAACAAACACAAATAAGAATAATGGGAAAAACAACCACTATCAAATATAACAATTATGAACTTGAATTATACCGTTAAAATTACTATAAGATAAAGGTACTCTCAACAGGCAACTCAAAAATTCCATACTGCATGCACAAACATAAATAAAATAAAATAAAAAGCAATGTACATCTCCATTCGCATGCACAACATTGACACCAAAACATCTCCCAAACAAGATTAAAAGTATGAAATATAGATCTATTTGATACACAAGTACATCCCAACGTTGGATCCAACTTTACCCACAAAATTATATGTATACAACTCATCCAACATGTGAGAATAAAGCAAATACTTACTTCTTAATGCGCTAGTTATGAAAAAATTGATGGATCTTGCAGATCTTGGAAAGTAAAAGTTTGGATCTTTGTAATTTGTAGAGAGAAAGAAGCAAAGAGTTTGAAGAATACGAAAGAGATGAGATCCAGATGTTTTCTGCATATGCGGTGGACACCCAAATTTTGCACTTTTGTACTAACCTTGACAGGAGGGCAAAATCGTCACTTGACCCGACATGCAAAAAGGAAGGTGGACCCCAACACGAAGCCACCCCAAACGATTTACGGTCAAAGTCGCCACAACGGACAATGAGCATCCGATCACTTGAGGCAAGGCGAACAGTTAATCCAGAAAACCTGAGCTGACCACAAAAGACGACTAATGGCCACTCCGCTTACGATGTTCGGAGGGTCTCGCTCCGAACTAGCCTCTCAGAACAATATGGCACGTTTCCCAGGGATTTTCGGATTGCAAAAATACAGCCTTCCAAAATAATACTGCGAAAATTGGCGAATTAAGACCGCGTGGCACGGAAATCGAGAAAAGCAAGCCGAACAGCCGCGGATGCACCTGCGGCCACCGACAAACGGGACAGTGCGCGGCTCGAGGACGGCACACGGCAGCCGAGGATTCGGCGCGAACGACTGGCGAGCCCAGCCGCAGATGCACCTGCGGCCAGCCGCAGTTGCACCTGCGGCTGCCTGCGGAAGGCTATAGATTGCTATTTCCACCCGAGAGTTGAAGAAAAAAGAAGAAAAATAGATTTTAGAGAGAGAAAGAGCGCGGGAGGAGAGAGAAGAGGTCGGTTCTTGGTGAGTTTTGAGAGAAACATTCATCTCCTCTTGCTAGTTAGTTGATTGTTCTTGTAGTGTTGTTCGATTCGTTGAAATAAGAGGCTTAAATCGGCGTTTTGCAAGGTGAAAAGGATGTGTCCTTGAGTTTTCCTTTTATTGTTTGTATTGTTAGCTTAATGTTGTGATTGGGTTATTTGATGTTATTGTTGTTATGATAATGATGATGATCCGTGGATTAGGTGTTGTTAGCGAGGGTTCCATCGGAACGTAACTCCTCCTAACGTCCCGATGATATCCGTACGGTGATATATCGTTCGTATGGTAATGAGTAGTTCGTAATGTTGAGTTTGTGATATTTGAATTATGTAATGTGATAGCAATGTTTAATCTTGGTAGATTTGGTTAGTATTGATTGTGTAGTGATTTGGGTGACTGTGAGCCTAGGGAGGAGATCCTCGTGATCGAATCCCGATGATGGACGTTTTGGTATATGTAATCCTTGTATAGAGTCCATGGATGTGTATTTTGTAATATCGGGCCTTAAAACGATACCAAGTCGTGTGCGGGTTAAGGCCCCGTAGTAATAATAAAATATGTGATTGTGGGTGTTGGGGGTTGTCTGGATGGCTCACATGCCCATGGATAGCCCCGACACGTTTTGGGATGTTTGTCTTAATTTACGGCACAGAAAATGGTTTTCCAAAATAAGGCAAATAATGAAGATTTTATAAAAGTGATCAAATTAGGATATTAGATACACGAGGTTTAAAAGGTAAAGAGTTTTGGCGAAATTCTGATCCTTGTTTGACGAAAAGGCTACGTTTGGTTTCAAAATGTCATAAAAGATGTTTTCGTGAAAAATAAATAAACGTTTTCATTAAACTTTGTGCATAGGGTTAAAGAGTTCTAGAAGTTGCCTTCATTTTATTTATATTAACTGTTAGAAGGCAATGTATAGTCTCGATTCCTATTTGACAAAAGTTGAAACTATTGTTTTCTAAAAATGACATCTAAAAAAAAACCTCAACGTTTTCGAAATTAAAATCAATCTTTCTTATAAAAAGCGAAGCCTCGTCATTTGGGTCAAAAGACGTCTAAACGCTTTCCCGACAAAACACATTTTGCCATATAAAATCAAAGCAACTTTTATGCAAAATTCACCACAAACATTCATTTATGCACACACGCACACACATGCGCACACACACATTTTGGATTTAAAAGGATAGGAAAACATCGAGATTGCGGTAACCGTATTTCACGAAAGTCGGGGGGTGCCTAACACCTTCCCCTCGCTTAAGCAAGCCCCCGAACTCTATGAATCTCGGTTGGCGGACCAATTAATTCGGAATCACATATGAGCCAGCGATTACGAAAACAAAATTCGGATGAGTTGGTACATCCATTTCAAATATACCAACTGGCGACTCTGGTCAATTGGCTCATAAAAAAAATCGACATTTCAAAAACCCCGTCGACACTAAGCCGACCATTTTCAAAAGTCACATCTTAATCTAAAGGCTAAAATTGGAAAGGGACATTTTTAATATTAAAAAACGAGACGACGAAAATCCCGGCGTCGACATGCGGTATATTAAAAAAAAATTACATATACCACATAACAGTTATGCGGTATACAATGAAGGAGAAAAAAAAATTGGACATACCGCATAATTAATTTTTTTTTCTTTCTTAGAAGTGGTAAATTGTTTTATCAAAATTATGAAAAATAAAAAATAAAAAATTGGATATACTGCATAACTGTTATGCAGTATGTTTAATTTTTTTTTCTTTCCTTCTTAGAAGTGGTAAATTGTATTATAAAAAAAATATGGAAGAAAGAAAAAAAATTAATCATACCGCATATCTATTATATGGTATGCTAAAAAAATTTGAGCATACCGCATAACAGTTATGCGGTATGGTTAATTTTTTTTTTCTTTATATTTTTGGTAAGACAATTTATCACTTCTAAGAAGGAAAGAAAAAAGAATTAAAAAAAAGAATTTAGACATACCGCATAACTAAAATTGGCGGTATGTTTTTCTCTTTAAGCTATAGTGTATACCACAGACACAACGTGCGGTGCATGAGGGTATTTTTGGAACTATATTTGTATATTTTGAACTTTATTTGTTGGCTTCTTACCATATAACTGTTACGCGGTAATGATAATAACAGTTATGCGGTATGTTTTTTTCTACCATTTGGATATCGCAACGGACGGTTAAGATTGGGTTAGATGCAATAGTATCATCATCCAACTTTGACTATGAATCATTCCTCATATATATATAGTGTTCATCCATGGCAACCGGTTGTTGGAACACTGTTTCGGCAACTAATGCATGAGGCATTTTTTATGTGGATTGACCCTATCGCTTATCCTTGTTGCGGCAGGCCCTGCCGCTCATCCTTGTTGTGGCAACCAAAATTACACATGATTTTGGCCCTACCGCTAGTCCTTGTTGCGGCAGACCAATTTTGGTTTACACTAACAACCGGTTGCCATAGATAATTTTCTTTTTCTTTTTTTTTTGTTAAATTAGACTTGTATAAAAAAACAAAGGAGAACAAAAGATTTGGGGCATACCCCTTTAACATACCCATCTTAGAACTAACCCTAGGATGGTAATGTTATACATGGTAATCAATAAACATATGACTTAATTTGATTTTAATAACATATTTTTTTAAATCTATTAAAGTTATGTAGTCTACACTTAATAAGGTGAGTTATCTCACGAGCCAAACAGATGGCAAGCTTACTGTTCTCTCCATGAAGCCTAGCATTTCGCTCCTTCCATAGAAAGTAAACCACCACTGTAACAGCCAATAAAAGAATAGTCATTTTAAACGCCGAGCAGTTCGAGGTCAAGATGAACTCAATAATGGTGTGTCAATCTCTATGGAAACCTCTCAAACCATAAAACCGCATGACATAGAATAAAACTTGGAAGGAGTAATGACAACAAAAGAAAAGAAGTTGAAAATTTTCATACTGCAAATCGCAGAGGAAGCAACTAGCAGGAACTTCAATCCCATATCTAATAAGGATATCCCTAGTTCTAAGTCCCTTATGAAATACAAACCAAGCGGTAAAAGAGTACCTTGGAATAAATAGCTTATGCCATAAAATCTTCCACCATTCTACTTCATGTCCCTTACTGCGGATGGAATGCCACATAGTAGCTATGTTGACATTAGTTGAAGTGTCCCACAATATCTAGTTTGATTTATCTAAATCATAATGTGTGCTAGAGTCAAAATTAGATCTAAAAGCACTAACCTGTCCAAGGCTGGAAGTAGGAAGGGACCTACCCTGGTCAGGGATAATGTCTGCAACCTTTGCCTGCAAGTTAAGTCCAAAATATATCACCAAATGAACATGTTCTGAGGATGCCAGAGGATTGTGCCTATGCCATGGATCAAACCAATGGCTAATCTAGCGACCATTTCCAATCTTGAAGTGGATGAAATGCATAAAAAAAATTCTTAGCTGCAGAACCTGTCGTCAAATTCATGAGCAATCAGCTGGAATATTTAAACACCAAATGTTTCTTTTTTTGATAACAGTGTCTTTAGCCCCATTTGCCCACAAGGATGTACTAAAAGGGTTAACTGAATTCCAGATGTGAAAAAGGATAGCTACATTATTCCACTCATGAATTTATTTCATATTTAGTCCACCTTCCTTTAAAGGAAGAGCAACCTTATCCCAACTAACTTTAGTACCATTCTTTTCTAGTGAGGAACCCTTACACAAGAATTTAGATAAAATAGTTTTAATTGCCTTTATGCTGCTAGAAGGGATGATGAAAAATGAAGACTAGTAGGCATGAATCGTGAATAAGACTGACCTAATAAGTTGGAGTCTACCAGAATAAGAAAGCATTATGTTATTCTAAGAAGAGACTCTGGAAATGATTCTATCCAACAAAGGTTTGCAATCAGAAGTAGTCATCTTGGAGGATAGGAGAGGAACCCCTAGAAATTTAGGAGTATAGCCTCTGTCAACTTGTGCACATAGTATTAATTTTAGTACAATATAAAATTTAACTTTTAATAATATTAATTTTATATCCTCCTTTTCAAGCTGTAGCTACGCGGATATGCAACAGTTGGAATTTTTCGACAACTTTAACATTTTTAAGTTTGCGTGTTGATGATTGCTTACGTTTGCATGTTCCAACTGCATACAATTAAAAAAAATCAAAAGAAATATGGTGAATGGGATAGATAGATTTAGCAACAAAAAAAGAAAAAGAAAAAAAAAAGGATAGATAGACTTTTTAAACGTTCAATCTTTACAACTCCAAAAGACTGGTGATGTAATCATCATGCATAAGTAACTGCACAGAAAAGTATGAGAAATTAATATCAACTTACCACAATATATGTATTATACTCGTTCTGAATTATAAAATTATTATTTATTTTTAAAAGTTAATTTAAAATATTTTTAAATTTAAAATTAAAATAATTCATTTAAAATAATAAATTTTACAACTAGTAGTATTTTTCAGATAATTTATAGTATTCATAATTATATTAACATAAACTAAATGAATTCATATCAATTTTGAATTTGAAAATATTTAAAATTGACATTTTAAAAGTCAATATTGATCTTATAATTTAGAATGGAAAGAGTATACAATAATATGTTGCAAACTTATGCTACATTGATATTTCTATGTCTTGCGAGAACAAATATATATTTAACAAATTTTTAGAGAATTTATATTTTCACAAGCAAAAATGATAGTTTCGCATGATCGCTCTCACATGAGTGTGGGATCCATATACTATTCGTGTGAGAGGGGTCTTGTAGAACTATCATTTTTGCTTGTGAAAATATCATTTCTCTATTTTTATAGTTGTAAACTCGGACGTCCTAGGTTCGAGTCTCACTTGCAACAATAGTAATGTCTTCTCATAAGAAAAGGTAATGGGGTCATGGGTCGCACGTTTCAGGGCGAAGTCATGTCTTAAGCAAAGCTTGTGCGCAAAGTCTGACTCGGGGTGGGGAGACTTAGTCCGACTGCGGTTGGGATACTTCACATTATAAAAAAAATAAAAAAAAATCTCTATTTTTATAATTGTTATAGTAACACTTAATAGTCTAAAGACATCGAGGCATGAATTATAATCTCAAGTTTATGTTTGTTGGTAAGAATTATATTTAAGATAAATTTATTAATCTCAAGTGTCTTGTTTATTTTTAAATTTGGACTTGAAACTATTAGTTCAGAGATTATAAAATGACTTAATATGGATGATCATTTAATACCATATTCAACCAGATATTATAATCCAAGACTATTTAATCTTAGGATTAATAATCTTAGGATTATAATCTCATAGATTATAATATCATAGATCATAATCCCGATATTATAATCATTGCAAATAAATATGACCTAAATGATATTTATTACTTTGATAACATTATTCTTGTTGTAACAATATCAATCATCAAATTATCAACATTTATTAGATAAAAAAAATTCTTCATTGGATTGTATATGGAACATAAAAATTTAAAATGTTATCACACATATGTTTATATATATATATATATATATAGGCATAAATGATGTAGGGTAAAGAAAACTCACATTGTAATTCAAGTACCATTTTACTATCTATCACATCATCTACATATTACAATATACATAAAAAAAAAAGTTTTTTTTTTTAATTTTTAAAATCAATTCATGAAATCCTAAATTTTAGAATTGATGTGATTCACCCAAAAATAATAAATTTTGTAAAACTATTACTTTTTTTTTATCTAATATATAATTACGACTTGAATTTTGTATAATTTGAATTTTAAGATTTTATAAATTAATTTTAAAAATGCAATATAAAGTTTTTTTTATGGTACAAAAAGAGTAAATATTCTAATCTTGGAGGCTATAAGCAACGGATAACTTTACACACACTATAATCAAATACTAATACAAACACTACATATATCTTAACCATTAAAAAGTGGAACCTGACACAGATTTCCATGTCAGGCCCCATCTTTCAATGGTTGAGATCATCTTATTGTGTTTGGTGTTGTGTTCCATGTAGTGTACTTATACTTATTCATAAGCAACAGGCCTACTCCCTCTCCTTCCCGACCCCACCCCAAAATAAATAAATCGGCCTGGCTCAACCTGGAAAAAAAAGCACATGAAACTTGAAAAAGGCCAATGTTAACGCCAAATTTTGGATGTAGGCCGAAATCACCGGGTCGGTCAGCCCAAAACGCGTTACCAATGAAGAGCCCAAAACATGCTGGAATGAAAGATGTTTGATCAAGTAAATACTGAAAATGATAACATAATAATTTACGTGAAAACCCAAATTGGAAAAAACCACGGGTGATATGCTAGAAATCCACTAGAATGATATTGGAAGTGTTACAATATAATGATTTGTAACGAGGTACAACAATGTTTCCTCATACACGTGGTGTATATCACTACTCTCTGATGTTTACCGACGAGTATGAATGGTGCTTGTTGTTCACGTTGTATATTACTATAACTCTGTGTATAATGGTGCGTGCTGGAATCTGACCACGATGGAGTATCCCGGTCTAATCTTTGGTGTGATGGAGAAGATGATGTATATCCTGTTGTGTAGTGTTTTTCTGTATTTTGTGGTTGCATGGTCACACTACTGATGATCCTCTTCTCTCTCCTGTTTTGTGTATATAATATATCTTTTGACCGCCTCTCACCTAAATGTAATATGTCTGTGAAGATATTCCTTGATAATTTCCCACCGCCCAAAATCTCATAAAATGGTTTTGTCCTTATCTCTCCACTAGCTCAACTTTAATAAATATTTAAATGGTGAGTCACTGTCCAAATATTTACACCCCAACAGCCAACTTGAAAACTGATCTGAAAAGCTAACTTATCAAGTTATTTTTTATATATATTATTTTAAGGTTTATCCATTCCTACGTAAATAAGCTAGTTTAAAGGGTATTTTGGTCTTCAAAATATCAAAACTTTATTTATTTATATTTGTATCATTTTTATTAATACATATTCATGCATTACACATTTATTTTGTTTTTTAAGTTTCTTTTGCACATAATTGTATTATCCGGGGCATCGTTCACCTAAGGCAAGCATGTTGTGACGTCTGGTCCTGTATAAGCATCAATTTATGATATGAAATACCTTTTGTAGCTAAAAGAAGGTGGCTACCCTACATACACCAAAAGTGTAGTTTGAAAGTGTGGGCTTGCAAGCCACGGTGTTGCGAAGTACCTGCTCGATCAAAACCAAAACAGCGAAAGAAAACCAACAGCCTCAAAACAACTATTTCGTGAACACAAAACTATGACATTTCCCAGGTAATAAAATTGAATAGCGATATGGTGAGTCATGAGTGCTACATGAAACTCTGCAATCAACTTACGGCACTCTACTTTAAATCCAATAATAATAGTAAAATAAGTATAACCGCGTAATAATTAAAAATCAAATGAGACTCTTATTGTGAGTCAGTGGTAATAATATTTTGTAATGAAATCAACACAAAAATATATCTGTCTCCGTAAAATATTATATAAAGACACTCGTACCAGTTTTAATATAACATTGCACTAGGATTACACATGGCAAAAATCAGAAAAAATCTTGTAAATAGAATTTTTAGAAAGAAGAACCAATTTCATAAAATGTAATAATTTTGGTGTCATTTTTTTAAGTAGTGTGATATTTTTCGGTGACAAAAAAATCCTTTTAATTGGGAGTAACTTCCAAAACTATGTTACTCTGTTCTAAGAAAAAGAAGGAAATTATATTAAAAAAGTTAATAAAAAATACTTTGTGCACAAACTTTTATACCAGGTTGCAGAAATTAATAGAGAAATTATTCCTTTCCTTACCGATAAATCCTATTTGTACTACTTATAAATTTAAAAGGAAATTATACCCAGAAATACATATAAATACACTCACTCTACCACAAAAATGGTCCACTATCAATCAATAATTGGCACTTTGTCTATCCAAGGGTGTCTAAAAGTAAAAAAAAAAAATTATATTAAATATGTTATGTTATAAGAACTAATATACCCCTAAAAGTAGGGTTTACTAGTTTAAAAAAGAAAATACTCATTGTACTTATTTACGTTGGGTACACTATAGGTAATATTAGAACTTATTTTATTCTCTCTTCAAAACTTTAATTTTTTTAATATACATAAACTATGTCATTTCAACATTCTTTTAAAAATGGAAGAAGTATAAAATAACACGGTTTTCTCAAGTTTGTCATTATAATATTATTAAAGAGATGTTTATTTATGTCTGAATACGTCTGAATGGATCTGAATCTGATCGAATAAGTCATTTAAACTGTTTGTTTTATAATTTTTAAACTTTGTCAAAAAATTATGGCTAAATCAGTAAGAAGTAGTGCTGAATGATATTAAAAATTACTTTCAATATTCATCTTGTTTTATTATTATAAATAAAATTTGTTATATACAAATTGCTTTTAATTTTTCTTTAACAAATTAGTAACCAATTTAATAAATGTCATTAATATTTTTAGTTTTTTTTTCCTAAAATTATATTACTAATAGTATACTCCATTAAAGATTGTTCAAAATTTTATATGTTTGTTTGAATCCTAATTAAATTCTATATGTTTGTTTTATTATTTATTTAAATGAATGCATATGTGTGCTAATCCCGTTGTTGTTATTTATTTTATTATTTATTTAAATACATATATATTTATAAAAAATTATTCTATTACTATAATTTGTTTACTTAAATACATATTTATTATTTATTTACTACTAATTTTTTAATATAATAAAAGTAAAAATACTCATAAACAGAAGAGAGAGAAAATTGATATAAAATATTTTAAAGTATGGATAAGAAAAAATAAACTAAACAAGTTAAAATACTACGTCCACCTCAATATTTTAAAAAATAATTATTAATTTTCTTATACATATTTTGGGTTAAAATGAAAAATATTGACATTCAGTTATTTCAGACGAATTAGTTATCAAACAATTTTTTCATTCAATGTTCAGTTTCAATCAAGTCTCTGTTTTATTAAGTTCGTTTAGCTATTTAGGTATTTTCATTCAATTTTATGAAACAACTCCTAAATTAATAATGTACTCTCTCTGCCCCAAACAAAATATTTGTCATATAAAAACGATTTAAAGTATGCCATTAAAATACAAAATATTATTTAATACCTATTTTACCTCAAAAGACGCATCATTTCAAATAAAAAGATAAAATCTTTATTTCATTTATATGGTTTCCATTATGAAAAAAATAAAATTTTATTTATACTCTTTACTTGTACAAACATCTTTTTATAGGAATACATATAAATTCGTAACATAAATTATTTTTCATTATATTAAATGTATACCTTAAATAAAAATATTTTCCTAATATTCTGTAAATGAGATTTTTTATTTTATTTTTGGAACTTGTGGCTATTGTAAGTACATATGAATCAAAGCAGGCAGAATATTTTCCAAGAATTGTATGTAAGTTTCATCGCACACACTCACATATCTATGGGCCTCATTGCACGTGGGCCTCATATATATGTGAGAGGGAGAATATACTGTTCACTTGTTCCAAGAACATAGAATAATCTCTCAACATACTCCCTCCGGAGAAAAAATCTTCAATAAAATGAAACTCCAAGAAACAGTAAACCAAAACAACAAAAACACAAAAAATGCCAACAAATAATGGGAAATGGGTATCACAGTGGCGGCCTTAAACAGGAGTTTGTAGCCATTAATTGGCGATACCCCAATGGATTCCGCACAATCCTCCATTAAAACGAGCTTTAGGATATCAATTGAACATATGAATAAGGTTGTAAATCGAACCAAATGGTTTACGCTTAATCCGGGTTCGATTAAAAAAATGTGAATGACATTCAAATTCGTTAATAATATGATTTAAATTTGAGGATAAAAAATAGTTCGAAAAAAAATATGAATAGAATCTGAGCAAAATTATACTTGATTCATTTAAGATTCAAACTACTTAAATTCTCAATCATGATTCGATATATACTTGATTGATAAATATTCGAATAGATATTCGGTACATTCTCTTATAATATACACACAATTAAACAAAATTAAAATAATTAGTTATTATTTTTTATTTTGTTTGTAATTTTAATTTTAATTTTATATTTATAAAATATAATTGTAATTATATTTTTTCATTTATAAGTAAAATAATAAGTTCAATTAGTAATTATATGTATTATAAAGTTAGTTACTACATGTGGACACTTGAATTCGAGTTTGAATTCGAAACTCCCGAGTAGTTTGAATATAATTCGATTTAAGTCGGATCGAATTTGAATAATAAAAATTCGAGTCAAGTCGAATCTGAATAATTTTTTAAAAATATAATTTGTATTTGAGTAAGAATTTAACCTTAGGAATCGAATCCGAGTAGTTCTCTCCTATCCCAAAATAAAAAAAAATAGAAAAAATTAATCCCAAAATAAACAAATAGAAAAAATTACTGCGGTGAACGTCTCCAGTCCCAAAATAAAAATAAATAGAAAAAATTAATCTTCAGTCTAACGCTCTCGCAACTGAGCTATCTCCGCTGTTGATAAAATTGTTATCAAGCCTATGTAATCATAATTGGGCTCATTTATGCTATTTAGAAAGAATATTGTACTCCGTTACTTTCAAATTATAAGATTTTTTTAAAAGTTAATTTAATATATTTAAAAATTTTAAATTAAAATAATTTATTTAAGTTTTAAAACAATAAATTTTATGACTAATAGTATTTTTTAGATAGTTTATGATATTCAAAATTGTATTGAAATAAATTAATCTCAATTTTAAGTTTAAAAATATTTAAAATTGACTTTTTAAAATTTAATATTGATCTTATAATTTACAACGAAGGGAACATATTTGTAACTTGCTTTATGCTGTTGTTTGGAAAGTTTATAATTATACCAGGTATCTTGATGAAAATAAATTTAGTTATTTGTACTTTTTAAATTTATTGTGAAGTATAATGTAAAATAAAATATTAATATAGATTTTTTGAAAGCACTATTTTTACATGTGTTTTTTAAATATTTTTACACATTCTTCATCAGATGAAGGTATGACCTACTTTATTCTTATGTGAGAAAGAACCGTTGTCAAAAGTATATGTGAAAATATCAATTTTCTAAATTTTAAAATTGGTACTCATAAATTATGCATATATTTATATTGATATCTATTTTAAAATATAATCTCATAAATAATTCTTGTTTAATGATAAATATTACCGTTTAGTACCAAAAAAATATAATTTAAAGTTCTAACGTTTAAATTTGATATTAGAAAATGTGCCGACATCATATGATGGAGTATATCACTTTTAATTCTTTCTGGTATATTTATTATCTTTTATGAAGTATTAAAAATACTAATTTTAAATGATTATATGAAAAAACTTGATATTGTTTCCACAGCAAAAAATTAGGATTTCATAGCCAAACCGTCGCTATAGAAGTATAGTGACGGTTTTGATTATCACTATACATCTATAACGACGGTTTGACTGTGAAAATATCAATAATAGCTGTGAAAATATTAGTTTCCAAATTTTATTGCAAGGATTGTGCAACATTTGTCCATTATCACACAAAACACAAATTGTTTACTAAGATTATTCATATTACTACAATAATTATTATGATTATTAATTGAAATATTCTGAAAAAAGTACTTGGATTCACTCATCGAAAAATGCCGAAGAAGATAAATAAGAAAGAAGAACTATTATTTGGTTAGAAAATTGATATTTTCACAAGTAAAAGTGATAGTTTTACAAAGTCTATTTTATGTGAATAATAAATTAGTCCCACATTTATGTGTAAGCGACCGTGTGAAAATAACAATTTTTTCTAATTAAATCAATCTAAAGTTTCTCTTTTAATGTAGGCTCTATATGATTTAAGGATTTGAACTTAAGTTAAAAATCATTAAGTTAAAAAAATCATTAAATCCATTATATAGATATCTTTATAAATCTAAATTTTTGATAAGTCCAAACACATATATTTATATTTGAAGGGACCTCTCTCTAAATTCACCAACCACAAGAAGTTTGAGGGTTTTTTTCTTAGGAAATAAAGTATTTTAGGTTTATCAGGCATTAATTATTTATTTAGTGTGGCTTTCGTACTTGCCTCGATTTTTTTTAATGCTAAATAGTATTTTTTTTGAAAATATGCTAAATAGTATTTTAAATGATGCGATACATAATTTTAATTTTATTGATATATGACATAAAGCCTTACTCTTTGTCTTATTTTTTGACACATTATTTTAAATATATTTGAGACAAAAAAAATTGAATGTAAACTTTTTCACCAAAAACGTGGGACCCAGAAAAATGCATACTACTGTTGGCTACCCGGGTATTGTTGGCCAATGGGCAAATGGCAATGATGCATGTACAATTAATTATACATATATATAATGTGTATATGAGATAGAAAGAGGGACATAGACAGAGAAATGTGTTGTGGGTTTCATCAGCTTTGGTGCTCAAATCTGAAGGGGTCTGCCCAAATCTTTTGAGGGTTTGTTTTGGTAGGTTAGCTTCTTCAAAGTAATGCAATTCTCTGATTACTAATATTCAGTTCTTTGTGTTTCTTGAATATAATACGTTTCAGCTTCCTCAGAATGAAACAGTTAAAAATGCTGCTTTTGTTCTTATTTATATGCTTCTATTTTGTCCGTCTTTTTTGTCTGTTTGAATCTGGGCATTTTTGTGGGCATCCACCAAAATATAAAAAGAAAATTATAAGAAACAAAGGCTCTTTTGATGATTGTTATGTTACAGAAATGCAATTTTTGGTTCGAGTTTCTTGATTTTTTCTCTCTTTTTTTTCTGTTGGGTTTTTGTTATCTTCTGATATGATGCATAAAAAGTTATATATTTATTGTTCCTATTGAGGTTTGTTAGTTTTAATCTCAGTTTTTTATGCAATTTTTTCTGTGCATTTCTTAATATATATTTTTCAAAATGGATTGTTGGTCTTTTTGAGTTCTGATGCATAAAACTATGTTTGCCTCTCATAATAAGGTCGTTATGATGCTTATACATACATATAGATAGATGTATATATGTTATGTGTGTGTGCAGCATGTATGGTACAGGCTTATAGGGGTGAAATGGAATGAGGATGTATACATGGACATACATTTCACATAGCAGGGGAATGCCCAGACTAATTATTGGAACTTGCATATAGTTCGGTTGCTAGGGCCGCTAAGTTGAATATTGATACGGATTTTCAACAATTAATAAAGAATTTAAGCAAAAAATAAAATAAAAATGGAGCCATATACAAGCATAATTGTTTAGATTTGTACATAGTTCTCTGCTTGATTCTGCACAAGGATCAATATTTATTGTTGTCAGATCTTTTCTCACAAAGTCAGTTATTAATGATGTTCTTTATTGTTCCTCTGACTCTGTTTTCAATTTTTAATGTTGGTAAGAATGAACACATTCAAATGTAAGGGAGGAGAGGAAAAAAAGAAAAGAAACAATTATCTGTTTGAATGCTTCAAAATGGGAAAGTAATTACCTATACCTTGTTATCACTTATCATCTAGCTGAGTTTTCATATTATATGCTTCTTTAGAATTTGGTCAGAAGCATTAACTATTGTGCATTGTAATAAGTTTGCAGAAAATTTAGAGTTTAATCCATACTTCATGACCACGAGCAAAAATAAAAACAAACATAAGCATGCCACAATACCTGTTAGCATGTCTTTGTATGCTCATGTGCAATTAATGTTTCAAGGGAAAAACTAGTATTAAAGGTTTTAGTTTCTTTCTGTTATTTGTTTTATTCTGGGGTTAGTTATTTTGACCTTATATGCTCATCAGTTCATGTAAACATCGATACTCTACTGACGTTGTGTATATGTTAATTGGTGGAAAGTGTCCATTAAGGTTCTTCAAATTATAGGCATTGGGGACAGACTACCTTAGAGAGGATTACTCTCTGTGCTACTGTTTTGTGTGGACTAATGACTAAATGTAGTCATTTTTATAGCTTGTTTCTGCTGATCAATCTTTAATTTTGTTAGCCTTCTCTTAATTCTAGGAGATGGGGAGCTGGTTTGCAAACAGTGATATTCCAACTGATGTGCTATCTCGATTGCCTTCAAAGACATTGCTTGGTTTAAAAGGTGTTTCAAAGGAGTGGCATCGCCTTATATCAGACCGCTCTTTCATCCAGTTGCAATTGAAAAGCACAGAACCAACATCTGGTTTCTTTTTCCAGGAGAGATTCCAATGGTGCATTTTTGATATTAAATCTGTTAACTACATTCCTGCTAAAATGGATGGCACTGAAGTGCAACGC